>JAOXJJ010000545.1:291330-341418 GCA_025769935.1 Phoenix roebelenii
AATAATTAACTTGACAATATAATAATAAAATGAAGAAAGAGAGAGAAGATGGCCTGTGGATCGAAGCACGCTGATGCACTGTCCCCCACGCATGGGTCTGCTGGCACAGATCTTCTAGAGATACGACGATCCAATACAGAACCATGTCTTCCCCGTCAGTGCGCCTCCAGGAAAGAAAGAAGAGCATGTTTACGCTTGTAGATAACTCAAAAGAAACTTAGAAAAAATATGAGGAGAAGAAAAAAAATTTCTTTATTTCTTTTCTTCCCAATGATCTCTAGAGCCCTTTTTATCTAGGCCCTTGGAAAAGGAAGAAGAGAAAATTTTGATTGTTGTTTGAAATGTTCCCTAGAGCCCTTTATATAGGCTCAGGCACGTCAAAAGAAGAAGATTCCCCTCTCGCGGATTGATGATGTGTCTTCTTGTGCTCCTTTGATTCTTCGGCTTATTGTATCTTGGCCGTTCATGCTTCCTCCCTTCTTCGAGGGGCCTTTCCATGCTTGCTCTTGCATTGGATGCATGACACTTGTTATGGTTTGCTTTTTTTGGAAATTTTTTCATATTTGCTCCTGCACTAGATGCATGACACTTATCATGGTTTGCTTTCTTTAGGAATTTTTTCATGTTTGCTCCCTTGCTTGTGCATGGATGCTTGCCACTTGGCTGTTAACCAATTTGGTTTTCAAATTTTCAAATTATTTGATTTAATTCAACACTAGTTTCATATCTCTACTTATATTAATTAGTTATAAAATTTATATGTTTTCAAATTTCGATGATAATCCAAAAGTATGTGTTGCATGAATTTGTCATCCAGCTTTTTTCTAGCTTGCTCGAACGTATGCACGCAACAAATCCACAAACTTGAAGGTGTCTGTAACAACCTAGGACCTCACCCAAAATGGCTAGTCGGAAGGTATTATTTGGGTTTCTTGATCCTATATAAGTACCCAAAATTTACCCAGCGAATAACCGATGTGGGACTAAACACACGCCCGCATGAGTTATTCGCTGGGTAGATTTTGGATACTTATACAAGATCAAGGAACCCAAATAATACCTTCCGACTAGCCGTTTTGGGTGAGGTCCTAGGTTGTTAGAAATAGTATCAGAGCGGATCCGACCCATAACTTATGTGGACTAGGGGACACTACAGCACGGATCCATTGGGGTTGACCACGGACCGATCGTGGTGTTTGTGATTAGATTTGAATAGATTTGAACCCTTAGCCTGACGAGGACGTCAGGGATTGAACGGGGGGAATATGTGAGGACCCGTGCGGGCGTGTGTTTAGTCCTACATCGGTTATTTGCTGGGTAGATCTTGGGTACTTATACAGGATCAAGGAACCCAAATAATATCTTCTGGCTAGCCATTTTGGGTGAGATCCTGGGTTGTTACAATGTCGAAGGGAGAGCTTTCTCCCACTCCATGCATCTTTTAGTGCCTTTTAGGGTACACTTCTTGTAAGGCACCTATTCGAAACATAAACTGCATGAGAAACGGTTTCGACTCACAAGTTTCTAGGTAAATTCTTCTTATGCCACACTATTTTGTTTTGGAGTATAACTGAAGATACTTTAATGCGGAATGCCAATCTATTAGCAAAATTTATCAAATTTGTGAGAAAAATGCTCTCCGCCACAATAAGATCCTGATACTATCGCATAAAAGCCACTCTATTTTTCAACAAAAGTTTTAAATTAGTAGAAAACAATAAAAGCTTTGGATTTTTTTTTCAAAAAATACATCCATAATATTCTACCATAATCATCAATGAGTATAATAAATATCTGCTAGAATAACAATTCATTTCATATAAATCAGTATGAATAAATTGAAGAGGTGTGCTAGCTCAGCGTGGGATGAGCATCTCTTCAGGTTGCGTGGAATGCCACGAGATGGAGGAGTCTATCTTTCATATCCTCAGAGGATGTTCGAGAACCACGTGGATCTAGGGGTGCATCTCGATCCCACATGGCCCTCGGTAGAGATGGGCATCGACTGAGGACTTTCTGCATTTCTTGGTCACCTCCTCGTGGAGCCTTGGTCGAGGAGCACCAGGCATCAGAGCAGCCTATCTAGCCTATCACTACTTGTTGGATAGGAACGCCCGAGTTTTTAAGGACAGCAGAGCGCTCCCAAGTCAAGTGGCGGAGAGGGCTCTTCTCTATGCAACGAAGGTCATCCACTCTACCACGTCATCGTTCCTTGGGATGGCCGAAAAAATTCGGGGCCCCCTTTTAGCTCGTGCAGCGTCCAGGACCGTATTGGTCTCATGGGAGCCCCCATCTCTTGGTCTTCTTAAGGTGAATTTTGACGAAAGTATCGGCGGGGGCGAAAGCACTGGAGGCGTCGGATTTGTCATCCAAGACCACATGGCCAAACTTATAGTGGCTGAGGGTTGGTGGATCTTCGACACATTTGTGATATATGCCGAGCTTCGGGCTGCACAGGAGAGGCTCATCTGTGCGAGTTATATGATGGGAGCGGACCGCATTCTCCTTGAGGTTGACTCGGCCACGGTCATCGACTGGGTCCAGGGTCCGGGACAGGGCTAGCTCTAGTCCGCTTCGCTCCAATCCGCTTCTCCACGATATTTGCAAGCTTTTAGCAGAGCATGCTACCCGAAAAACAACACACGTATATAGGAAGGCAAACAGCACGGCTGATTGGATAGTCTTCTATACGGCACACCACGCAAGTAGCTTCTTTTGGGTAGACCATATGTCGGTCCCCACTATATTGTATGATCTTCTTTTTCTCTTTTTCTTAGGTTAGGTTGGCTTTAAGCTTGAATATTTTATGTGAGGCAACTTGAGCTAAGCTCAACATTGTGGAAGTTTTGATTAAATTTATTGAATATCTAATCCCCAGCTAATTGGCAATTTTTGCTGCATAATTGAATCCCCACCCCATGTTCCTTCCCCCCCTTTTTTTTCTTTTTTTTTTTCTGAATGGTAAGAATAAAATTGCAAGAAATGAGCTAATAAATGTGCGCCCGATTTATCAAGTTGATTATATCTATAATCTCATCTTCACCAAAGTTTAGAAGGTTCGGGGGATTTGAAGGAAGGCTAGCTCTATTATGTGGTACATAATAGAGGTTTGTTCTTACAAATGCCCATAAAAACTCTAAACCAGAATGAAGGCAAGATTAAACTAAACTAGCTAGAATCTGATATAGTATTTAATATGATTCATTTGACATATAATATTATGGTTTAATATAATTTATCTAACATATAATTTCAACAAAATATTTTTCTCATGTTAAAGATTGCCAAAATGACCATATGTTGAGTTACAATAGTTAAGTTGATGATATGAATAAGAAATAGTTCAATATGATATTGTAATATTATACAGTAAATAATATTCATAAAATAAAATTATTCTAAAATTTGAAATCGATATTATTATCATGATAAAATTATCATACCATGAATATTGCTCATATTACATAATACAATGATATCATTATTATAAGTAAAATTATAATATAATAACTAAATATTCTAGTAATCAACGGTGATATTATTATTAGTGTAACTACTGTTATTCTTTTTTGAGAAGATATTATCATTATTACTAGAGAAACAATTATCATTATTATTATTATTCAAGCTAATAAACTAGCTCAGAACTTTTTTTTAAAGACAAAATTACAGCAACCCCCTTACAATTTTGGATGAGAAGCACACCGAGTCAAAAAATTTAAATTTCAATTAACCCTTTGAAAATATATATTCTATGTCGGCTTGGTCCAGCCATTCATCTGACCCGTGACATTATTAGCAAATTGAATCAAATGATAAAAATCACCTTAATAATATTTTTAAAATAAAAATAGAAAAAAATAGCATGCTTAGACCTTTGGCTAAAATTGGATCGGATACTAGTATAACTATATCCATATTTATTTTGTTTGACGAATACAGATACAGATACAAATGTTAATCAGATGTAAAAATTCATACCATATTTATTTTAAATAGATATGAATACAAATCGGATACCGAAAATATGAATATAAAGATGGACATATAAGTCAGATACTTAAATTTTATGATTATAGAATCAAATATATTACTAAATGGGTGATAAATCAAATTAATAGTATGCTAATATGATCATTTTTTTCTTAAAAAATCATAAGAACTATATAAAATTAAATAGAGTTATAAATGGAATCAAATATTCGGATACAGATTGGATAATTGTCTATCTATATCCATATTTATTTTTCTTTGATAGATATAAATACAGATATTAGTCGGATACTCAAATTTCTATCCATATTTGAATAGTTTCAGATAGGTGAATCGAACCGACGCCTCCGGTAGCAAAAGGTTCACGACCTTGCTCGTCACGCATGTTCGAAGTTAAATTGGAAGGCTGATAGACATTGATCGAATCACCTTTGGAATGGTCCTCAATTTAACATGCAATACTATTATCAATCTAACATGCCCAAGCTGGTGACGAACCCTAGCAAACCGGCAAGAGCCCGGAAAGGGCTCGAGGAAATGAATGGATTGCCAGGTGAAGTACCAGAGTCTGATGACATTGCCCGGCTGCCATACGTGCAGGTAGTGGTAAAAAGGAGGTACGGAGGTTATTAAATTTCATAACTTTTACTTTCTTCACTCAAAGAATAAAAGCCTGGGTGGGACATTTCATGAATTACCAAGTATTAAATTATCACATAATGATAGTTCCTAACGGCCAGACTATATTGATTAAAGAAAATATTTTTAAAACAATAAGTTTTCTTGGTTAATTAAGAATTTTTAATTTTTTAGGGTAATGTTTTCCATCTATAGGGATGCAAATGGTCGAGCAGCTCACAAGCAAAATAACAATAATATTCTCATGAGCTTGACTCGAGTCCAAGCTCGACCTATCGAGCTCGAGCAGTTCGAACGGATTTTTTAAGTCGAGCTTAAGTAGCAAAATACTTGGCATATAGTCTTACCAGCCTAGTCGAGTTTGTATTTTTACAAAAATATTATATTTTATTTATAATATATAGTATTGATTTAATATTTTAAAATAAAATATGTATATATTTTTTAATCCGACCTAACTTCTAACTTTTAATCATATTATTTAAATATGACCAAGACTCAAATTTGAGCTCAAACTCAAGCTCGAGTTTGGCTCGGTTGATGTTTGAGTTGAGTTGAGTCGATCTCGAATATTTCTTCTTTTTTATCGAGTCAAGTTTAAATCTAGATGTTATAACTCGATCGATCTCGAGTCGAGTTGCGAGCGTGAATATTTTAAATCGAGTCGAGCTCAAGCCTTTGGATATTCAACTTAGATCAGCTCAACTACATTCCTAACTACTTTTATTTTTTTCTATAAATCTGTATCTAATAACCACAAAGATGGAAGATACCATGCCAACCTAAAGAGCTAAAGTTCTAGGGGTGTCAATTAAGTTGGTATCTAGATCGGATCAAATATACGACAAATCAAAAATCTATCTATCTCAACCTGATTTAAAAAATAAATTAAAAATTCTAAATTAAATTTAATTATTTTATTAAATAGATAATCTAATCTTATCTGTAACTAATTGAAATAAGTTCAGCTATCTAATAAGTTAATAATTGCCATCCCTACCTAACCCCTATTGACATTATAGCAGCCTTTCCTGGCTACTCCACATGCCACGCGTCGTCACGTGATAGGTAATTTATCCAACTTGGCTGCAGATAAAGAAACAGCTGATTCAGTCACCGTGTGGGTGACAGTTAAACGTTCTGGAAGTCCGACCCAGCCTCCGACGCGCTTATTAAATCAGTACTCCAAAGAACAAAGCGGAATTTGAACGCGATTCGGATCTCGAAAGCATCCCTGGTGGAATAATTTTAGGGTAAGAATGGAGATCGAAATCCAAACCTGCTGAGGAAAAGCCTTGATCTCTACTCTTCGATTCGTATCGCTCAAATTCGGAAAGATTTGATTTCCATTTATAGAACGCATAATCGCCCATTCCTTTTTTTTTTACTTTTATTTTCGTCCAGATCGGGATCGACTCGATTCGATTTGATTCGTCCTGTGGAAGCTGGCGACATCGAACAGGTTTTCTTTTTGGAAAGAATTGAAGGGATTTTGCTAGAGATTGGATTGCTTCTTCTTCTTGTTCCAGCTGTTATCGACTGATTCCAGACATCTATAAAATATTGTTTAAATGAGGGAAGAAGCTAAGTTTTCTTGTGAATTGGGGCGGAATTAACGAGGAGTCGAATTTGTGGGAAGAAACCAGAAAGCTAGGGTTTTGGAAGGGAGTAAGATTCGGATATTTGGAGCGATCTTTGATGAGAGAGTAGAGAGGAGGGAAAGAAAGACTTGAGAGGGAGATGGGGAAAGGAGGAGGTTGCGTGCCGAGCAAGAAGCGGCAGCCTGCGGTCGCGTCGGAGAAGGCGGTCGGCGCGAGGAACGCCCCTGTCCCCCCCGAGGACAAGAGCCACGAGGACTCCGAGGCCGCGGCAGCGCCGCCGCCGGCGGAGCTAAAGCTGAAGCTCTTCATCGTGTTCTATTCCATGTATGGCCACGTGGAGGGCCTGGCGAAGCAGATGAAGAAAGGGGTGGACGGCATCGACGGTGTCGAGGGTGTTTTGTACCGCGTCCCGGAGACGCTCCCGCCGGAGGTCTTGGAGCAGATGAAGGCGCCGCCGAAGGACCTGGAGATCCCAGTCATATCGGCGGCGGAACTGGTGGAGGCGGACGGCATACTGTTTGGATTCCCGACGAGGTTTGGGTGCATGGCGGCGCAGATGAAGGCCTTCTTTGATGCCACTGGGAACCTGTGGAGGGAGCAGAAGCTCGTTGGCAAGCCCGCCGGATTCTTTGTGAGCACTGGGACCCAGGGAGGAGGGCAGGAAACCACTGCGTAAGAACCCATCTATTATTTATCTATTCGCGTAGTATATAAAATTTGGATCTTTTTTATTTGTTCCAATCAGATTTTTTTATGAACTTGATCTGTACTAGTTTGTGTTATTTCATTGAATATCTTGGCATTTGTTAGTGCTTGATAACAGGAAACAATGAAGGGATCAGCTAAATTTTCTTATAGTTCTTACCATATGACTGCAATTTTATACTGCTCTTTTTGTTGCTAATGCATGTTTTGCTTGATGCATATATTAAGAAGTTCATGTGATGCCTAAGAAATGGTTTGATCCTTTACAAGCAAGTGTCAATTTTAATTGTTTGTCTGGAGACTTAATGTTGAATTAGCCCAAAGCTTTACAGCTAAGATGATACAAAGTACCTTTATATAGTTGTATTTAGAATTATTGTCCTTTAAGCATCATCATTCTCTCATACTTATTTTTCATTTTTAATTATGGAGTTGCTATTGTTCCATCTGGTGATTAATTTTGTACCATACGAGAGTTTTTGACATCACTTTAAAATGTTCCTTTCCAGTTGGGCACATGGCTAATTTACTTTGTGTTCCTGCTATTTTATGTCCTTGGTGGAGCCATAAACCAGTGCTACTGATGCAAGTAATATTATTAATGAGTTTTCAGATAAAATCTTAAAGGTGCATGCCCCTAGGCATGCTATGTTAATTGTTTGTTGTGGATAGAATTTACTTGAAGTTGAAAGAATCATAAGCATCTTTGTTCAGTCATTCCTTTATACTCACTGCTTTACCATATATGAAGTGCTTAGTGAACTGTTTTTAATAGGCATGTCTAGGTCATCTTATTATGCAGTTTGACTGCATTTAGGAACTTGCCTGGGATTTTGCCTGTTTTTATGTATATCCTGATCATGTTTTGACTCAATATCTACTCAACCAGTTTGTAGATTAAAACTTAGTTTCCTTAGAGTCTACAAAACTCGACCTCTGGCCTTCAAATTGTTAGACTTAACAACTATGAAGAAAAGATAATGAATGATCGGGAAGAACAGGAAGAGAATGAAGGGGAGAAAAATGAATGAAGGAACATACAGAATGAAAGAAGAGATCCATAGAGGGTTCGACCTGCTTAATATTGATGGTAATCCTCTTGTGTCTATATTCTTGGAAGATAAATCATGGAATATATATCGATTTTTTGTAGAAAGTTTGCATAGTTTCATAGGGTTTTATCAAATTTTTCTGTGGCGAAGAGTGATGACACTTTTTTGCCCCTGTAGCTAGAGGTACTTTCATCCTCAACTCAATGGGAAAATATAGAAAGAGGGCAGCAAATAGATAAGCAAGAGGAAAAAGAAGATGAGAAAAAAGAAACACCAACTAAGCAAAAAAAGCAACCAAGAAATTCTGGAATAAAAACCTCTAGTTCTAGTCACTTGTAGGTCAGGCATTTATGGATAACAATAAGTTGGAAGAGAGCATATGATCAAGGTCATTAAATACATGGATTAGCACTTAAGCAGCTTAGCTTTGGTCTTATTTTGAGCTTTCTAACACCCAAAAATCATATTGAATCTATCCAGCACTTTTTACTATCCTTAGCCATCTTGGTCCGATGCTTCATCAAGCTTTAGTCATAACGATGGAATCAGATATAAATACAGAACTCAGTTACGACACCTATCATTCTCATCTCATCTCAGCACTGCTGAAATATTAGCTCTCAGTTGTTATCTGGATGTACTCCTTGATTTGTGCTAACTTGAAATTTGTAACCCTGATTCTCCTTCTATATGTGATAGTGTTCAAGGAAATCACTTCTACATTTTTGTTATAGCACCAATAAGAGCACACTCTGCTGCATAGGGTCTCCTAAACCACCCACCAGTCCGAATATCAGTTATACTTGTCATCTAATAAAAAGAAAAATGGGATTTATGTATGCTCAGTCCCAGCCAAATTAGGTTTTGAGTCCCAATTCCCATTGGTAAGGGAGTGGGGTGGAGGGGGAAAAAGATCAAGAACATAGAATATTTTCTCATGAATTAGGGAATTTCCAGGCAATGAACGTATTTCTAAATGTTTATTTTTCGATAGTTGAACTGTAGCCATCTAAAAGATCCCCACTTTTTCTTTTAGCATTAATATTGGTTGATTTGTTCTTAAGTTTTTGTATTTTCTTACTTAATCTCTGTTTTCTGGCTGAGTGTTTACAGCTGATGTGTCACAGATCATCATATGTATATATGTGCATAGTGCTGCATGCTCTTATTTACAAGTATTTCAGAAATTAATGTTTAATGAATTCTGATTGATGCATAGATGAATCAGGATGTCATACTTTGTTGCATTATTTTCTTCAGAAGATTAAAACGATATATTATTTGCATCTTAGAAGTTTCATGTGGCTCTCCTGATGTAGAAATATATAGATCGATAAACATGAAACCCAGTATTAGAGCTATCATGAAATTTGGATAATGCATGAATAAGCCATGTTCGAGAACATCAGATATCTAGTATGGATATTGTTTAACAATGCCATTTCTTTTTTACTGGAGTAATATTCCCTTTCATGTATAGTCTTTACTTTTGCTAAATTCTATCCTTGGTGCAATCGTAAGGTTGCTCTATTGTGACTTGAATGTCATCAGTTGGAAACACAAAAACAACCTCTCTGCTTACGGACCCTCCCCAGACCCTTTAATGGTGGGAGCCTCATGCGCCAAGACTTATGCTGAATTCTGAACAGCTTCAATTTTACTATGATTTAGACACATGCCAGCTTACTCCTTTGTAAAGTATGGCAGAGTTCAGTTCAGGCCCTCCTTGTTCTTGCTAGTCATAGTAAGAGAGCACTAATTTTTCATTTACTAGAAAAGGGCATTAGTAACTCACAATGATTTATTTGATCTTTTCTCACAATGAAATGAAATTAAGAGGAAAGACTTAATGTGTAATCAAACAGATTTTGGTCTGTCATACACAGAAGATTTCTACTGAAACAATGCGGCAAAATTTGGATTGCTTTTGTGCTTGAATATTCCCTAAGTGGTTAGAAATAGAGTTGAGCGTTTAGTATCATTTAACAAATAAAGATTTGGTTGAGATGCTTTGGACATATCTAAGAAAGACAATTATGCTATTGCGAGAGATTAAAATATGTGTTGAAGGGTCAAGAGGGAAGGAAAGGCCTAAAATAATATCGATGGTAGTTGTGTGAAAGGATTTGGAAAATCTTCTGTTACTTATGGATTTTAGTCTTGATAATGAACTTACTGATACTAGTACTAAATCTTAACCCTTGTTTAATTTTTTTGAAACTGTTATAGCTAAAAGCATAGACACGGATACTAGTACTTCTAATTAATGTTTTTAAAACCAGACCGGGCCAGGTATGTTTAATCGGTTGAACCTATCTTGTTTAACCCCAAACCCATCTAGATGGAAAAACTATTTTATTTTGTGAGAATCTCTTGAACAGGTGGTTTGACCGGCGATCCAAATGAACCATTTCTCAATGAACCAGTTGGTTTTTTATGTATTATAAACCCTCATTTTCCCATGAAGATAGGGGTCTGCAAGATTTCTCTTGACCAGCCACCTTCTTATCCATGACACATCAAGACCTCAAGATTAGTCATTCTCCCTTAATCTCAAATCTTGAGGCCTGCTTGCGCCTCTCTTTCCCGGCCAAAAGTGTTGGTGGTGGTCAGGTGGGATGGTGAGTAGGCATTAGAGAGCCTTGGGAGTTCTCTTCTCATTCCTCCACATTTTTTCCTTCTATTTCCCATGAGATTGTTATGGCTGGTGAGCATAATGCAACCTGGAAACAGGAGAATAGGGCTTGAAGAGGAAAGTGATGAGGGTGTTTTGGTGGTTAAATTGGGGTGTCTGGAAAAGTTTTTGCATTTGGGGTACCAGGGATCTTATAAGTGGGAATAACATTTATTTGGCAAAGATGAGATAAAATCGTTTTGGAAAAAGAAGAAGAGATTCTATTCATCTTCTTCTTTGGGATGAGGGTGGAGGAGAGATTTGGGTTAAATTTTTAAAGATGTAAGATTGGAGATTCCATTTCTTCAGGTTGAAAAAAGATGGGAGATTCTAGATACTTGGGAGATGGATAGATGGAGTTTTAAAAAAAAAATGGTTTGTCCATTGAATGAGGAAATGGGTAAACATGAGTCAGAGCATCTATGATGTTTTATATATTTATGATTTTTTCGTTTTGAAAATTTTTAATTGTATGAGAATATACCATGATTATGCATTATTGTCATGTTATGTGAACATAAAAAGTGTTTAAAATTAGTAGGCATGTGCTAGAATTAAACTAGAAAGTTTCAAATATTTTCCATATATTTGTAATTCTTTTTGAACGTAAAAAGTGTTGAGTAAAAAGTGTTGAAATTGTTAGAGACGTACTTAAAAAAGATTCTCTATTTTCATATTAATTTGTGATTTTATTCTATTTATATTAATATTTAATCAATAACTAATACATTTATTATATCATGATGATATCACGGTTTATTTTGGGTTGATGTGGTCGCTGAATTGGTGATACTTTTTTTTGAATGAATGAAATTGAATCGGTGACACTTAACCTGGTCCCTTTTCCAGTTTGATGGACAGTCTGGAATTTGAAACATTGCTTCTGATAACAGTGATGCCAAGATTACTTGACCTACATGAACAAATGCAGAACTGAGATAAGATTGGAAAAGCACTTACTATTGCTAGCACATGCCTATTAGTGTTACATTTGATGCTCACAATCGTACTAAAGTTGCAAAGTGGGCTGTAGCCCAGATTCTGCACTCTGTTTGGGGGAGGCTTCATGTTCAAAGATGACGAGGTGTTACACACATTGATAGATTGGTAGCCCTGACTCCAATATTGTCAAACAAGAAACTTGTAGAGATGCAAACACTTATACTAATTATTACATCTCTCTCTCTCTCTCTCTCTCTCTCTCTCTCTCTCTATGTATGTATGTATTAGTTCAAAATGGTAATTTATTTATTATTTATTTTGGATCTGTAAGATAATTATTTAAAATCTTTGTGCTTAATGATGACTTCGATACCGAACAAAATATCTTTTTTTAGATGACTTGAAGGCCTTCAGTTTGTTCTTGGCATGTGGTTGGTAGTAACTATTTTGTGGCTATCTGAGCTCCATGCCAGATTCCCAGTGCATAAAAAGTATCCACCTTAAACCCTGGGATCTGGGATCGTATTTAGCTCTTGATGGCCTTGACCATACAACCTGTCTTAGGTGCCTAACTTTTGTAAAGTGGACTTACGCATGTTGGGATGATCAAGGTCAGGGAGACACTATCTTGACTCACTTATAGATGTCTGAGAGGCAACTAAGGGATCTTATCTGATTTCTTGGCAACAGCACATGATTCCTCCATTGCTTATTTTTTTGTAGGTTCACTCAGTTCTTGGCATAAAGATTTCTATGAAATCACTTTTTATGGACTTGGGGTTGAAATGTCTTGATTAATGGTGAAATCATACGACTAACTAGCTTGGTGACATCATATCAGGCAGAGAATTGTTGATGGTTAGCATTTGCTTATATTGAAGCATCCATCTTACTATAAAAATATTTTTAAGGCCTGTTTGGATGATTGGGCTGAAAATCTTATGGGATTTGTTGGTTAGGCCAGTACAACCAGCAAAGTCATAACAAGCCCTTAAAATATTATGATTTTGCTGGTTGTTGGTTGTACTTGCCCAACCCATGAATCCCGTAGGATTTTCAGCCCAAGTATCCAAATAGGCCCTTAATTTGTTTTCTTCTTACTTTTCTAAGACGTAAATTGAGTCTATTGAGTCTGACTCATCTCTGCGAAACATTCAGTGAGTGGTTTCCATAGGATTTTCTTTCTCAGTGTGTCCTTTTTCTGAGAAAAAAGAAAGAGGTTCTGTTTAGTGGAATCATGTGGTTATTGCATATTATTGGAAGATATTAGTCAAAGAACTGTTGACTCCACGATGACAATAATTTACGATTTGTTCATAAAAAAAAAAAAAATCATTGAACTTAAGAATACATTTGAATTTTCTGTTTTCAACTTTTTAAGAGGTAAGTTGAGTCTATTGAGATTTGACGCATTTGTGCCGGTACACTTAGTGAAGTGGTTGCAGCAAGCTTCTTTTTCTCAGTATCTATTTTTTTTAAAAAATAATGATTAGTCTAGTGAAGTCCTTTAACTGCGAACTGCTTGTTGGTTTTCAGAAAATCCAAGAGATAATACTGTGGAACGTTAACCATAAAAGTATGTATTATAGCTTTCTAAGGCCATTGTATTGGTAGCTGTTGTGAATGTTGCTTGGTTATTGGGAGCAGATGTGTTAATTTCTAACTTCCAAGATAAAGTGGATGAGATAATTGCTAGGTAACAGTACTTCATGATTGATTAATTATTCATGCTAAGTTGCTTAATGGTGGAAGGGGTTAACAACTTTCTGACATTTTAGTGCTAAATATATTGCATGTTCCCCCAAAATGTTGCTTATCCTCCAGGAACACTTTTAACGCTCATTTTGGTTTCATCGGCTTTCGTAAGAGCTTAAAAACAAAAATTAAAACCTTTCTCAAAATTGGGTTAAACTTTAGTACCTGGAACATCTGAAGGAGCTCCATTACATGCTCTATTAGTTTTTTTTTTTTGAAAATTAAAAGAAATTGATATTGTCAGCAGCTTAAATATAATTAATTTGCCTCCATTTTACAGATGGACTGCAATTACCCAGTTAGCCCACCATGGGATGCTATATGTTCCCATTGGTTACACTTTTGGAGCAGGTATGTTCAAGATGGATGACATCAGAGGGGGTTCTCCATATGGTGCTGGTGTTTTCGCCGGTGATGGCTCAAGGGAACCTACTGAAATGGAGCTTGCTCTTGCTGAGCACCAGGGAAAGTATATGGCTTCAATAGTCAAGAGGCTGGTGCATCTTTAAGTTATCCAATCAACCAAAGCAACCAGATATCTTGCACAGTTTAAATGTTCGTGATTATTCTATTCTCTCCCCCTTATTTTGAAAATGTTGTTTTATGATTCTTCCTCCCCCTTTTACTGTGCCTGGTACATGTCCTGGTTTTGCGCCTTATGCTGGTTATTTGTGTTTATTATTTGCCAAAGTACTGCAAGACACTACATGATTCACAACAATGGCATCATATCACGAGAATAAAAAGATTGTGATATGTTATTCCTTTGCGTTCTCAGTTATATTGTATATTTCTATATTAATCTAGTATATAAATTTGGTTAACAGTGTTTCACTGCAAGCAGTTTGTCTAAGTGGCAATGATCAAGAAAAGGGATAATGTGTAGAAGCCTCAATGCTGGTACTGAATCAGCTGCAGTTGTGACATTCTCTGCTCTTTCTGATGTATCTACTGCCACTTGATTCTGCTTGAACTAAAAGCAGTTTGATACCTGTACATTAATTGGCACCACACAATGGTTGCTATTGCAAATAACCCATGGTGACAGCCATTCAATTTTGTCCCAACTTTTTGGTGTAGGTTTTATGAATCTTCATTCACCAATCAATTCAATTTAGGTTAGCTTGATTGTGCAAAGACTTATAGAAAAGGAAAAGGATATAAAAAAGAAAAAAAAAGTTCAAAAATAGAATCTCTAACTTCTAGTTTTTTATTTAGCTAAATTTGAGAAAAATCGTTTCTTATTTTTTGTAGTTTACTGTCATCCAAAAAGCTGAAAAATTCTTTTTACTCTCAGAAAATTTAGTATTCCTGAACCTTCTACAAGCAACCAAATAGATTTTAACGCTTCTTTTTGGTGTTTTTGAACAGGAGAGATGCCAATGTTCATGAATATTGATTACATGTATGCATCATAATCAAGGACGGTAGTACAAATTGTGCCCCTTGCAAGGGCAAAAAAATTAAGTTCCACCAAATATTAGATTGGGTCTATTTCTTCTATAGTTTCTGTGAATCAGGCTAGCAAGTGGTTGTCTGGTCCAAACTAGTTCAGTCGGTGTCCAGTGGATCGTTATTCCGGCTGAAAGTTACTGTGCCCTAGGTTCAATGTGGATTTATTCTACTGTACTTAATTAATATGATTTATTAAAAAAAGTACACTATCTATCTATCAATATGTATGTATGTATGTAAGTTGTTCTTGAAGCATTTTCCTTTTCATCATTTTACAAGATAAACATCTAATTTGGGCACAGATTCAAAAATAGGTATCAGATTCAAAAATGATGATTTAACAATTTAATAATCATCGAACCTCCTACAAAAAATTTCATAAATTGCTTGAATCCCTTAATGCCATGTGGTGGTGGCAAGAGAACGTTGGTATGTACATAATGCTCCCTGTAGCTTTACTCCGATGAGGATACTCTTTTGCAATGATATTCTCTAATATTTTTAAATATTTTTTTTTTATAAATAACCATAATCATCTAAACTCTGGTAGCTATTTGGGATCTAGATCCTCATTCATCAAATATTTCTATTTAGTTCTAATATAAGCACATCTATTAAACTTTGAAATAATACATGACTCCAAGGGGAATTTTGTAAAAATACCCCTCTAGTCGAGTTTTATTAAACAACAAAAAATTGACTCTCTCTCTCTCTCAATTTATATATATATATATATATATATATATATGTAAATGACTCTTCTAAAGTTTCTTAATTGCCTTCTATACTTCTTATATGCTAACTACCAAGCACAAAATAATGGTAATTGTGCAAGTCATGTTGTAACCTAACCATTTTTTTTATAAATAACCCCATGCTGCTAGATGGAGATTGACTGTAGAGATATAGCTGCACAATAGAGAAATTATAATACCCGTGCCTTTTAAAGCCTGATAACGAGCTGGCCAGGTCCATTTGACTAGCCGAGAAGTATGTTACAACCCAAAAAAAAGGGCCGCATGTGCTCAGCACATGCGACAAGGGCATGATGGGAGTCTTCTTCCTCCTGACCTCATCAAAAGGAATTTGACCAATGGCTGGATTCTAGCCTTCCTCCACCTCTATTTAGAGCTCCTCTAAGGTAATCTAAGCCTCCGATTGAAGCTCGTCGCCGGATTTCTTCAAATCCTTCTCCAATTGCTGGTAGCCGTTCATGCCACCGCCGCTGCCATTCGCCACCGGGAAGCTAGGTAAGAACCCAAAAATCCTTGAATAACCCTTCTCTCCTTTTGTGACCTTTGGAGATTTGTTTCTGGCCAGTGATTACCAGAATTTGGTCGAGAAGAACAGATGTTCTATTTTTTCCTGTTTTCTTTGGATTTTTTGATTTTGTTCATTCTTTTCGGCTGGTAACGCCACTGGATCTTGTCGCTAAGGTCTCTGTCGGTTCCTCACGATAGTTTGCAGCCATGGCAGGGCTCCCATCATTGGGATATCTTGGTTTCATGGGTTTTGAGGGGTGAGGGGGGGAACCCCTATTTCAGAAGGATTTTTTCCTCGCCACAGTAGGCGACCATGGGTCCCTGACCCCGAGCACCACCTACAGCCACCCTCTTCTTTTCTCTTTCTTGGTTAGAGAGAGAACTCTTTTTCCCATACTTTCTCTCTCTGCAAAGTTTTTCTCTCTTGATTTATGGTCAGACATGCTAATTGATCTAGGTTGACCGTGCCATTGACAACCAAACCCAAATTCCTAATTAAACTCGGACTAAGATTCTCCTTTTTGTTGAATTTTCTCTCTCTACTGAACTTTCTCTCTTTATCAAACTTTCTCTCTCTATTCTCTCTAGGGTAGTTGGATCCAGTAGGGACTCTTCATAGTAATTTTGAATTGACCCTAGTAAGGGTCCTAATCTAGAGTTGTCGGACGATGTGTCAGCCCCGCCCTGGCCCTTGCCAAATACTATTAGATTTGATTGTTCCGATCTTTGTTGAACTATTGTGTCCTTGTTCGAGCATGAATCGATAAATTTTACTTTGATTGGACCGACCGGAGTGTCGGGCTCTCTCGCATGGTCAGCCTTGTGAGGGTATTGGAATTTAGAGTTTTTATTTTTATAATATAATGGAAAGTATTATTTTGGAATATTAGGCTTTGAGAAGAATTTTTCAAGATTAATTGGATCTATTAGTTGGATTGCATTTGCAAGGTAAGTAATGGAACCTTTTTCTAGATTTATTGGCAAATTATAAATATTTTTTTGAGTTGAATTATTCTTGATTTATGAATTGATACATGGTGTTATATATCTTTTTCTAGAATATTTTATGATTCTTAATTGAACGTATTAGTTTGGATATGGATTATATTTGATTGATTTCGATATCGCATCTTTCGATTTGGAATACTGAACAAGTTTTGAGAAAAATACTTTGAATTGAAACAAATTTGAACTTGCAACCAGACTATATTGAGGACCCTGCCAATGGGAGCTACTACGTTAGCATATGATTTGTCCTGAAGGTTGTGTCCAAGATGATTAGCGACATAGCGCCAACAGACTAACGGTTTTGAAGAATTTTATTGCAAGTTAATGTGTAGCTCACCGCAAGAAGATTAATCGGCATTAGGACCTTGCCATAGAAAAGATGTGGTCATAGTTTTTTGTTGTTGAGTTGACTTTGATGATTTGAAAGAAATTAATTTATGAACAATATTTAGATTTTTAGAAAAAATGAATTTAGCATAAGTAATGATCACTTTTTCTAAGTTTATCTCCAATTATTAAATTATTATATCATAACTTTTGAGTGGTATTATTCATGATACACAAATTTGATGCATAGTATATTATTATGCAATATATTATTTTGGAAGGTTATGATGATATATGACCTTATTACGGATTTAATTGATTGATTTGACACCTCATGATTTTGGAACTGGAATATAAAACTTGGCACTATTTGAATTTCGATTTAGTTATGTTGAAGACTCCGCCAATGGGGGTTAATACGTTGGTACATGATTTGTCCTGAAGGTCTTATCCATGATAATTAGTGACATACTGCCAGTTGGCCAGCGGTCCTGAAAGACTTTGATATAAGATGATACGCAACTCGCTGCAAGAAGATTAGTTGGTATTATAACTCTGCCATAGGGAATATGTGGTTATAGCTTAGGATCGATAAGATGAATTGAGTATTTGAAAGACTATAAATTTATGAACGAAATTTAATATTCTAAGAAGGATTTGATTTATATATTAGTACTGCATATATGTTTATTTTTTGCATATTATTATCTATTTGATTGCCTAATTTGTTTAGCTAGTGCATATTGCTTACTGGGTTGTTTAGCTCACGATATAGTTTTTTATTTTTTATATATTCAGAGAAGTAGCCTACTGAGATTTTCAATATAGGAGAGCGATTAAAAGAACTGTGGCACAAGTTATCTTAAATTAGAGTTTATTTAAATTGATGTTTTATCTTAGACTAATGTTAGAATTGTAAGATATTGTAAGTTTAGTTAATTAATGAAATAAATTTTCATATTATTAGTTAAATTATTTTTACTGGCTGATTTTGATATTATAATAAGATGCCTTGCATGCTCGTAGGAAGAATTTTCCATGAGTGTGCGACGGTTACTGCGACTCTTGGCTCGTGATCTTGGGTCGAGGCTGTAACAGAAATTTACAGGTGTAACCATATACATTATGAGTCGATAAGGATATATATGCAAAAGGACATATGTATAGGGCATATATGTAAGAGGAAAAAAAAAAAGTCATGATTTTAAGTTTCAAATAATAGACGTACTTTTGAACACCTTACATATTTTGAATTTAAAAGGTAATTTCTTTACTGGGTAATAGTTGAATAAGAGACACGTTTTTAAGGCTAGCTAATTATTTAACTCTTACCACGCAAATTTATATGCAGTTTCTCAGTTTACCATCCGTTTATTTTCCTATTTTTTGGGGGGGTTTTTTGCCCATCCTGGTGTCTCTTGTCTTCCTCCCTGTTCCTTCTTTTTAATTAGAATTCCAGAAGTAATGAGGCTTTTTTAGCACCAGAAATCTTGGTGTTGTTGCAGTTCTTCCAAGCTACAACGTCCTCCTTAAAGTACATCGTTTGTGTATGCAAGGACCTCCCCATAACCTTTTCTCCCTTGAACCAATCTCTATTACGGGGAGAGCTTTCCCTTCTTTCCCCTTTTACGACTTATTTGATTCACGTAAAAAGGAAAAAAAAAATGTTGCCAACAAAAAAAAAAAAATAAAGAAAGACTTATTATTTAGTTGAAGTTTTCAAAAAATAAAAATAAAAAAAAAGTAGCATTTCTATAAAAATAAGATTTTCATATTTCGTGATAAAGAAAAGTTGATAAGAAGTTGGAAATTAGAATTTCTTTTTTTCAAAGCTATTCTTAAGCCATCAAAATCTATGAATAAAGTCTTTCTCTTTATTAAGAATATAATAGCTATTTCATATAACTTTTTTCAGAAAAGTAGATGCTTAATCAAACATAGGCCACTTTGGAATGTACCACTTTTTCGTAATTAACCAAACATGTCAAAACCATTTTTCCAAGCATCATATTCCTGGAAATTAAAACTAACTTCTCAGAAAAATATTTCGGTGAGAAAAAATTTTTTCTGCGCATCAAATGAGTCATTAAAGTCTCTTCCGAGTTCCCATGCTTCTTCCTTTTGGGGAGGAGACCTTTTGGTTTCACTCCGTTTTAAGGCTATCTAACCTAGAATTTTCTAAGTTTCTATCTTCACTTATTTTTCATATCATTAGGAAGGTGATGTGTTTTGAAGGTGAGATTTTTATATGTTGTTGATTTCATTTTGTTAGAAAAAGCTGTCTTGAATTGCCAGCTTTCTTTTTTAAATTTTTTATAACAATTCAGGATTTCATTCTAAAAAGAATAGCTAATAAGTATTATTTGAATTTTCTAGCTATAACCAAATATTCAAGATCCAATCAGGGAGTGCACCAGTTCGTATTATCGGTGCTCCTTGTCGGAATTATTGAAAATATTTTACCTAAAAACTACTATATTTTTATTTTATAGAAGTATTATAAAGAAATAATCTACTAGAATAAAATCATAAAATTGAAAAGTGCTTGCCTGAATCGAGATTGTGATATATACTGCCCTAAGAACGTGATTCACTCTCTACGTGTAGATTTGCGGCGATCTCGTCTCTAAGGTACAACAACCCAACTCAGCCCGATCCTCCTCTAATGAGCATGATCGCTATGGAGATTTGACCCAATCAACTCCTGATGCCTAGAAAATAAAATAAGATAGAAAGTAGAAAGTTGAAGAATGGAAGAACTCTGTCTGTGAAGAAACTCTCAAGAGACAGAGTACTAAAGAGAGAAATGGATTGGATTGAATTTTGATTAATCCCGGAGAAGTTTCTTTATAGATTTTATCTGAAGATCGAATAGACGTGATGGTTTTGAAGATTCGTAATATTTCAGAAATATCATATCTTTTTGGAAACTAACATTCTCTTTGGAAGAGTAACAGCTCTTCTGAAAGAGATTTCTCATAAAAAAATATTTTGAAGCATTTAAAACAACTAAAAATTAGAGAATAAGAAAATTTATTTTTTAAAAAATTAAAACTCCAAGAGAAATCTCTCATCCCATGTATTAAAATTTTATCTAAAAATCTAAGCATTTAATGGATGGGCCAAAAGTAAATAAGCACCATAAGAATTCTTAACCTTATCCGATATAGAGCATGAAATCCAAAACAAAGGATGACACAACGGACTTTCAACAGGCAAGAAGCAACTGCAGGCTATCTATCTAAAAATATGGATATTTAGATGGATGGGCCTAAGAACATACAAATACCAAAAGCATTTTTAACCTATACTGTGTAGGATTATTATTCCTCAACACTAAGAGTTGAAGGCCTCAGAGAACCTAAAAGTGCAGGTATTGATCCCAGAACAATACTCTTAAATTCATGATGAAAGATGTGACTGCTAATACTTCCGACAAAGTAAACATCAAGTAAGCAACTCAAATCTTTGTCTCGTCCTGTACTTGAATGCCGAATAATTTGGTTTTGTAGGGAAAATAAGTGGTTTATTTTGCTGGCGTACGTTTATCCTGATAAACCTTTCTGTAGGAAGAAGTTCTTGGGTGTTCTGGATCAGCTCTGTCACCTCATCCTTCTGGTATTCAATCCATGAAGAGTTTTTAGCTATGCTTGCAAATTTCTGATTCAGGGTTTTTTTAGTACCGTTTTTATTTCTTATTTTCTATATTTAAAAATATAGTTATAAAAATTGAGATAAGAAAATATTTGATATTATTGTTTTTATTTTTTATTCTTTTAAATGAAACTTTTATTTTTTTTAGAAAAAATGAAAGAAAGAAATATCTACATTTGGTATTTTCAAAAACCAAAAAAATCGTGTTTTTTATTATCATTTCAAACACCACCTCCACAGCTACCATCATAGCTTTCATCCCATTATTGTCACATCTACCACTTTGATGGCTCCTCCATCACCACCTGCTATCACCATCATTGTTACCTTCGTTCCGAATATCATTATTACTTTTGCCACATCATCGGTCCACTTGTCACCACTATCTTTGTTGTTTTTGTCACAATTACCATCATTCCCTCTATCACACCATTACCGCTAGCATCGTCTCCTCACTATACCACCATCGCTTCCATTGTCTCCAGTGCAACTGCCGCCGGCCTATACCATCACCGCCATATTTATTTTTAAAAAATAATTTGACAGTACAAAATATATTTATTTTTTTAAACTTAAAAAATAAAAATAATTAAGTGTATGATAATGCCAACTCTGGTTACGATTAACTTGGATTATCTTGTTCTTTTCCCATGCGTATTTCATTAATTTTCCTCTCGATTTTCGGTAATAGGTGCTTTCATTGCTTCAACTTCAGCAATTAAAAAGACTAAATATCCAGTTTCTCGCACTCATCTTTTTAATTTTTTGATTGAAAATGGGGGAAGCAGAGCACTTCCCCCAGATTTATTGCTTAGAAATTGTGACTTTGCCACATAGCATGCCAAATTATGATAGAGTAGAATAAAACGAGAGCGTTTATGGCTTCTGAGAATTGACTCTCTAGCTTTCCCGCTGCAGAGATCCCCCCAAAGCACAAAGAAATTCAGAGCCATATGAAGTGACGAACGGATCGAGCCAATCTTCTGAAGAAAAATCCCAGCGTTTTGTTCCAACCAAATCTGCCAATGTATCGACACAATGAGCTGGGCCCAACCTTTTCGCGATTCTCTCTTGATTTTCTTCCGCCGCCAAGTCAGACCAAAGATCCCGAATGTCCTTCGACCAGCCTGAAATGTTTAAGATGTAATTTCTAAGGGAACCATAAACTTTTAGCAAAAGTATATTTCACAAGAAGATGAGAGGTAGATTCATTGGGGCTAGCAAGTAAAATAGTTAGCAAGTTTAAGCTTCTATTGACATAAATAATTTTAAGATCTTAAAAATAGACCTCACCCAAAATGACTAGTCGGAAGGTATTATTTGAATTTTTTGATCCTGTATAAATACCCAAGATCTATCCAGAAAATAACCGATATGGGACTAAACGTAGGCCCGCACACAGACTAAGAGTTCAAATCTAATCACAAGCACCACGACTTGTGGTCAACCTAATGAATTCGTACTATAGTGTCTTCTAATCCACATAAGTTATGGATTGGATCCGCTCTAATACTATTTGTCACAACCTAGCATCTTCCCAAAAAAAGAATCATTGGAAGATATTATTTGAGTTCTTTGATTCTGTATATATACATAAGATCTACCCAGTAAATAACTGATATGGGATTAAATACATGTCTACATGCATGGGTCCTCACCTAACCGAGGGCAATTCTAAGATGATGTCAATAATCTAATAGCTCAGATTGTCAAGCTCTACAAACTACAGCAGTGCATCCTTTGCGGCGAGCACAAAGTATGCTTATGATCATTCCGATCGCACGGCAACTTCTAACAGATCTTGCAGTAGCTTCAATTCAAATCCGAAAGCTTCATAATGCCTTCAATATGTACTTCGAGACTCGGAACCAGCACAGAGTTAGTTGTGACTTCCATGGCCTCGCAATGGAGATGGACAAGGATGATCCATTTTATGTACCTCCCTCTAAATGAAGCTCACAAACCTCTTCCTCGAAATCGCCTGCATCTTCCTCTAGCATCCTTGCACTGTCATGCATCATGTCTTATCGTGTCTTACGTCGTCGGGCAAGATTCTAACGTTGTATCCATTGATTCATTTGTTTCAGGCAAGTCGCATGTGTGCTGTTGGAATTCATGTTAATGCTCTTCTTTGAGCTCATTGAAAAAAATCTAAAGAATTACATCTAATGTGGATGTTGCATTGGCACTGGGTTTTAGTTATTGATCTTTTTGGTTCTAACTTGATAGCTTTTCATTGCCTTTTCTTTTGGTTATTCTTCTACTGTTTTATATAGCTTGAATTGGTTTCATTGAAAACTTCTCAACTGTTATCTGAACTCTCTTGGTCTTAAATCATTTGGACCTGAACCTTATTTGTGTATCTGGAAACCTGATCTCAGATATCAAATCATCTAGAAGCCAATGCATACCTGCTCCTTTATATTGTATTCCTACTTGACCTCAACTCTGTCTTGGCAAGGATCGATCAGTTTAATTATCAAAGAGCTATATGCAGAATATTTGCTTTTAATTGCATTAACTCATTGATGTCACCTTTGGCCAACTCGGTCGACGTAAGCTCATTTCTTTGATAAAGCTTACAAAATGATGCTTCTGATGGAGTTTCCAATATCCAGCCCCAGGCTTGGAAGATCAAACCTGATTAAAGGTGTATCCTTTATCAACTCAACCAACTTACCATCGTTGTATATATTCGTCTCCGCAAAACTAGGATCAGTAATGGAAACGGATTGCTTGGAAGGAAGTTTCTTGGAAGTGAGATCCATTTACCAGCATTTGTTACAGCAATGTCTAATCTTTTGGACTGTGCTTCAATCATTTGATTTGCCTTCTTTTTGGTGAGTGTAAAGAGGATGTAGTAGCTGGGAGTGGGGTAACTGGGGTGGCTCTTATGCCATTTAATAACTTCTTCTAGTTGACCAAAAAAAAAAAAAATCTCACCCCCAACAAAAAAGAGAAACGGCTGAACTTTCCAGCATGGCCAATCCCAGCAAGGATTCCACAAGATCTGCCATCATGATTCGTACCTGTAACTTCATTCCTGTTATCTAATTCTAGGAACACATTCAAAGTGTAGATCATGAACGACAGATACTCATTGCATATATTTTAATCAGAACTCAAATAAGATATTTCTAAAATCCCTTCTCTGTTTGCTGTTGGTAGTATAACTTTTAGAGTTTTTGGAAGTAAAGCTTTTACTTTTACTTGTAGCAAAAAAAAAAGAGCTTTAAAAAAAAAAATCTAACTATGTAACCTAACTAAGAAAATACTTTTAATATAATAAAATGATAGTAAAGGATACTAAATAGTATTAAAGAGTATAATAAAATATAATATTATATATTATTATATAGTATAATATTATTGTAATATAATATGATGCGATATAATATAGTAATGTATTAACATATTATTATAATGATATAATGTAATAATATAATATAATACAACATAATATCACAGCTAATGTCACTTAATAATTATAATAAAATATTTGATATAAACTATTGCAATTATTATTATTATTATTATTATTACTACTACATATTACTATATTATTACATAGTATAATATTTTGATGGCACTTCTTCATGGAAGTTTTGGTCAAGCAACTTCTGACATTTGCTAGAAAGTAGCTTAGAAGAGAATCTCTTGTAAGTATATCTTTTTCAGCTTTTTAGCAAAGTCAAAATAATTTCTAATTTTTTACCAAACATCACTGTATCATTCAAAGTACTTTTTTTTGGACAATTTTTGATGCCCCAAATACCTTGCCAAATGGGGAGTGCCCCAATATAATGCTGGTGCAATTCAAAGTTAGCGGCAACATGCAAGAAACTAGATCATCAATCATGTGCTAGAGTATTCAAATGACAACTATTTTTTTTTTGGTATACAACGGCTACTCACACACAATGGATGTGAGTGTAACCCATAAAGTCAGAAAAAAGCTGAAAATGCAAAAAAAAACGATACAAAATCGTGTCCCTCCCCTCCAGAATGTTGGGCCGCATAAGGAGCCACCAAATCTGCAACACTGTTGGCCTCCCTATACACAGTAGAGGCCCAAAAAGCAGTGCATCCACCTTGACGACCACATAACTATTCAGATGATCAAATTAGACTTCATAAACCAGCTATTATTAGAAAATTTCCAGATAAATAAGATGGTTAGTGTTGCACAAGTTCATTCCAAAAAGAAATTTGAATAAATGGGAGCTCATCATACAGAATATCCATGCTAACAGGGATCGGTCTCTAAAATCCCGCCATATAAATATACCTTAATCACTGTTCCCACCCTAATAGAACACCTAAACCTTCCCATTTTACACCCATCCTTGACGCATTTCAAGCTGGGAGGGTTTATCATTCTCCCAGCCAGAATACATACATTGTGGCAAAAAAACTAGCTCATTTTGAAGGTGGAATGCTCGTATATCATAACGACTAACTACCTAGATGCTGTAAGATTTGCCTTGCTTCGTCTACTACTACTTTTGAGGATCTTTGGTTGGCTATGAAGCTCCATCAATAGCCATATTCCCCAATCCCACTGCCATTTCCTCCTTTTCATCTCTCTCCTTCCTCTGCTTCTCAGAAACACCATCATCCGATGGCTGTCTTTGATCAGTGGGTGGCACGCATGGCTCACGTAGTAAAGGTCCTGCATCGATCCATGGGTGCTGAAGCAACTGAGAAGCTGTGGGACGCTTTTCTGGAACGAAGTCTAATACAGGGACAAGGAAGTCGGCAATGTCTTTCGCATCTCGTTCGTTGAAGTCGTACTTCTCAATGAGCACTTTATGGAGTGGCCAAAACTTCAAGCGGCGGATGTGCCTCAAGTCCCCATACCTGTTAAAGAATGCACGGGAGTACCGGCCGCCCAAGGCGATCTGGCAACAAGCATTGAGTGAATGTTGGAAACAAAAAAGCTTTCTATAGATGAACTTAAGTGGGAGTAAAGATGGCTTTACCTTGCGTGGCATCATACCCAGTAGCTCCATCATCAGTGCTAAGTGGTCCTGCACATCATAAGTAGAATAATGGATAAACAATTATAGCTCAAGTATTACCAGTATAGATTCTCCCCTATTATAACATCATCACAGTCAATCTAGATCATCCTAATCATAGCTGCTCCAGAAAGCCTGGAAGAATGGAGATACCATATCCATGCATTAGTAGAAGATGGTTTGCGCAGTGTACCAAGCAGCAAATTCATACCTCTTAATTTAGGAGAAAGCTATCTCTATTAGACATGCATAAGAGCATGCAGTCATCCAACAAAGAATTGTATGCACTAGGGATAGTGTTTGCAGGCAACATTGATGCAGGACAGTAGAATGCTTGTCTGCACAGAAATTTCTACAATGCCACGAAACCAGCATAGAAATTTTTATGCTGGCAATGGAAGATAGAACAATTTGCAAAATTTGCTGTTACGTGTGCTCAGAGAACCAGCTTATCTGCTCCTCTCTTGAGGGCTTTGTATGCTCCGCATTTAACTAGGAATGTGAGGCATGGATTTTATTCTGATCTGGATGGGCTGCAAATTTAGTTTGCAAGCCTGAATCATTATAAGTACCAAAAAGTATGTTTCTTGATGATATCAGGTTTGAAGTTTGGAGACACGAGTCAAAGTTAATGAAACCTGGAAAAATATCAGGTTTGGAGTTCGGACATGATAATATCTATGGGAAATATAAACAGAACAATGCAACATCAGATATTCAAGCACACCTAGCATTATGTTTCTTCTTATTGTTGGAGAAAACAAATCTTGATCGATAAAAGAAAAAAGGAAATATTCATCTCGAGAATTCTAATATAATATTTCAGCATCACAAAAACAATGAACACCAGCTATTGCAGGAAATGTGCAACTATCAATATTAACTTTCGCCTTTCACATTTTCACTTCACTGTAACATCTAGGATTGATAATGATAAATTGTATGGAATGTCAAAACATTGATAACACAACATTAGCAGCCACTAGTTTACCTGTTGGTATGTGGAAAATATGCAGACACTCTAGACTGGTCAAAAAGAAAAAAAAAAATAAAAAATGAATGTTTTTTACCTACGCATCAAGTGAACAATATAAATTACTGGCATAGCAAGTGTCTAAGTGAACAATCAATAACCCCTGTTAGTTCAAAAAAAAATTGTTTAACATGGTTTTAAAATCACTCAAGAGAACTAATTAATCCAGCTAGGGCATCTTTGGGGAGCATTTTTCTTAGATGCAGTCCCTAATGAGCAACTGGGTGATAACATGTGGTTTGAACTCTGACAGAAAAGTAGCAGCGACATGAGAGCAGTGACCCTCAGACACAAAGAGAAAGATGACATAAGAATGAGATAAATGTGGCAATTGATTCTTGCATAAAAAGTCAAGCAGATGGCCTGACAAATGTGGCATTAACATAAAGCACGAATTCAGCTCAGCTGTAAAAACAATGGCAGAAGCATAGGCAAGATAGGGAACAATAGAGATTGTAACAATCATCCTACAGCTCGGTCGCTTCTACAGTGATTTTTCCCTCCTTTGTATCTTTACAGGCTACCTAGCTAAAAATGGAAATATTATGAAAATTTTGGGTTTCCCGACCCAGGCACGAATATGACCAACAATTTAATATGGTCAACCCTACCCAGGCATCAACAAGAGATTGATGTAACAAACAATAAGAGTTTTTCTTGCATTTAATTCATGTAATGGCATAATCAAAACCCCAGCCTTACATAATTTTCTTACTAGGAAAATAAATCTTCTGAAATTTCACTCATCATCCACATGATTGACTAAGGCCTTGATGCCATGCTGCAATATGCAACACAGGCTCTGCTAAAAAATTGGCTATTAAGAGCATTTTGCACCAATACATAATCAAGTGTATTTTTTTCACCATATAAATATGTCATGTATGACGCTCACTTACACTTGAATACCTTAGAACTCTAAGGGGCTGTTTTGTCGGCTAAATATATGAAAACCAGTAATTATAGAAAATAACTTTACAGATCTATATGTAAACATATGTTGGTAAGAGTTAAGTATTAATTTTGATTTATACTAGCATTTCATGGAGAGCAGACCTTGGTGCAATAGTAAGGTTGCTTCATTATAACATGCGTGCCATGGGTTTGAAACATCAAACCACAGATACAGTCTTTCCGTCCATAGGGAAAGGCTGCATACATCTAACCCTCCCCAGACTCCAAACTGGCGGGAGCCTTGTACATCTGGATGCCCTTTTACCAGCATTTCATGAAAAAAAAATAAACTATATGATTAATAAGAGAAAAAGGGATCTATGCTTTCAGATATCGCCAGACACTCAATACTCATAAAATATCATACCTCCAAAATAAAAAATAAAAAAATAAACCCAAACACAAAAGAGTAATAGACTATATGAGTAATAGAAATATCCCCAGATTTTTCTTTCATCCTTACCACCGAGCTGCAACGAAAGAAACTAGCATGAAGTAGCCAGCTAATAAATTTGTTTTCATCTTTCATCTCTTCTTTAAATGACTCTTTTTTTTGGTACAGATTGAATGACTCTTTTGAAAGGGTAATGAAAAAAAGTGGCAGGTCATCCTTTTATTCCTTTATAAAAACCAGTTCTCATACCCTCTCTCTGACTCCATCTCCTCCCTCCAACAATCTCAACCCTAGAACTCTCACTACAAAAACCTGCTCAGATCCTCTTATGATTTCTTGGGATTGGACTGCATATGCACGTCATTATTGAAATACATGTGCAGAGGTAGATTTTAGGACAACATGGAAATGTTAGGATTTTTTCTCATTTATTGTATTTTATATCATAAATGCCAATAAATAGGATTTTAAATCATTTCTTTGACAATAAATCTACAAACAGATGCATTCTGCCGGTTCAAATTCTGACCCTTGTTATCCTATGTGTGTCGACTCGGAGAGAACAAAAATTATTCAATCTAACAGTTTCAACGTAAATCCTAGATTTGCATGTGGCATATATATTCAACACAACAAAAGCTTTAAACAGCTTGAAATCATTCTGATCATTATGTCTGCCTAATGATAGAACAGAACCTGTAGCACTCTTGAGTAACTTGTGATGTGCATGCTTATTTCCAAAGATGATATGCATTCTAAACCTTCAATGCTATGGAAAATTGGAAAATTCCTACCCAGTTGTTTTGTTTATGGTTACATATATTTGTCGTTCTAGTCATGCCCTAAAGGCAGCAGAACTCATTGTCATTTATTTCAGAGAAACAAAATGAAAACTGTAAGGCATATCCCTTCTTGATTGGGAACAGAGAATCTTCGAGCGGAATAAAAGTGATAGAAATCTTAAAACACAAGTTGTTGGTTTCCAAGACTTACAAAGGATCCTATAATAAGAAAAAAAGAGACTTCTACTAGTCACTAAGAAGTCACTTAATGCATGGACATCAAGTAAAGCGACTAATGGATCGCACCATGATTGTCCAAGCTGCAAAGTTCCATTCATACCAGGCCTTGACATTGACAGTGATAACATATTTTACACTAGCTTGAATACTTCACTTTAAGCGTGATATGAAGTCACTAATAAGTTCATATGTTGAAGTTTCTTTCAGTTTTTTTCTTTTTTTCACCATTTTATCTTAAGCAAAACCTATATCTACCAAAGTACATCTTACTAACAAATAGCCTTCACTTCCATATGCTTTAATATGAGCAATTAGAGAGCTACAGTAGAATCATCCATAGAAATTGAATGCTGCCGATGTATTTGTAACCTTCTTCAAGAGTGCTAGAATAGAAGCATTAATAGAAATTGTAAAATAGATTCTTCCCCAGTCCATATACTTGTAAGTTGTAACCTTCTAACTCCATCAAGTTAACTAAAAGTGGTGGTAAGAGGATGGATAGCACTTTGTGAATAATATGGCATGTGGATTTTTATGTTGAACTTTCCATGCTGCTAACATTTCCTGTTCGACGAATATGTATAAATTTAGTGTTGTTTATCTCAGATCCTGCATACATAACCTCATCTATTTGTGCTCTTCTCACTTTTTTATCATGCTTGTTAATTTTTAATACTGCAATTGTTGTTTATATGATATTAAATTTAATAATTTGCAAATGATGATGCTTATTTTGCATTACCGTTTGTGTGTACTCTTTTATGAAGAGCTTTAATTGAAGTGCTTTAGAAAGAAGCACTCTTTCACTTATGCAGCTTAAGGTAACGCAACATGTGAAATCATTTGTTTTAAACTTATTTGGTCTTAACCAAGGTTTCAAATACCAGTACTAGACCTCACAACAGTTTTTTGCCAGAATGGCATGGTACCAGGTAATGACGCATAGTACATGATTACATCCCTTACCAACACACTTTGTACTGGTGCTGGAAACCAGCCAGAGGTACTGGTACATTCATATTGGCCCGTTTCAACGCTATCTGAAACCTTGGTTTCAATAGAATAGGTCTAATTCTAATAGATATAAATCGAACTATCTTGATATTGTATTAAGCAATTAAAAAAATGCCCATAAAACCATATGTTTGGTTTGGATTGAGTTCACGCAAGCAAATTAAATTTAAGTTGACCTAATCATGTGCATGTGCAATACAACTATTCTTATGTGAGGCAGCTTTTTGACTAGATTTCCTAACTTCTTCTAAAGCAGCTTTTTACTTCTGTTTATGCGAGTGGTACTTATTGAAGGTTACCATACACATCCTTGTCCCAAAAGGCAATTTTTTATTGTAAAAGTTCTAGAAATGCATTTGTTAACAACACCAAACACACCCTCATCATGTTAAGCTAGATTGTGTGAAATAATTGCAAATTTGTATCTCAAGAAAATGACAAAATTTGGGGTAAACCCATTTGACACCTAAAAAAATATATTCATGTTTAGACCCCATGTATTCTCTGAAAAATCTATAGGTCAACAATATTCCCAAAAAGCCAACCATTTGTGGGAAGAGAGATCATTTATTTGAAGATTGAATCAGAAAGAAACCATCTCATATCAGTGAATTTTGATTTGGTCCTTGATTTAAAGATTTTTTTCACCTCCAACTAGTAGATAAGACCTCAATTACAAATAAGCACCTCCTGCGAGATAGGCCGATTTTGGACCTTCATAAACAAACCTAAACTAGTCGAGCTAGGTTCCATATATAAATTCATTGACAACTTTATACATGTGGCTACATGTAGGACTTCTTGATTGCGATGCAAGTAGTATTTGTGCACTACAAATCTCATTCGATCATATGGACACTTCAATAGGCAGTACTTCTATACTTGTGAAATACAAGACAAGACAAACCCATAAACCTGTCTTTTAATACATCTTTGCCCTCAACCAACAAACACTGTCTTTCGCCAAATTACATTCAAAATCACGTAACATTTATCCCCTATGATTTGTCCATGACTCATTAATGTGATTTAAGTTATATCACATGAAGTTAGAAATCAATCTGAATTGCACATAACACGACTTAATAAGAGAAGATTCTTACAACAAACCTTAAAATAAGCTTTCCATCAAGATTTATTGAACCAGTACCAGAGGGCATACCGACCAATGACTGGTTTGGCACGGTATGGGTCCATACCATACCGTTCCGAGGTGTACCGACAAAGAGAGAGCCAGAGAGAAGGGGGGAGAGGGAGGAGATAGAGGAAGAGAGAAAGAAATAGATGGAGGGAGAGGGAGAGGGAGAGGGAGAGGAAGGGAGGGAGAGGGAGAGGGACCAAGAAAAGGAGGGAGAGAGAGAGGGCTCGAAAGCCCTTATCTTGTTTGCAGGGGGTCGCCCCTATATTGAAACAAAATAGGGCCAAGCCCTAAATTCTTTGAAAAAATTCCAACTAAAGTCGGCAAACTTCAACCTCTCTCTCTCCCTCCATTTTGAACCGATGGACTGAACCATGCCAATAACCAACCGGTCCAATTCAGTACGCCCTGAACTGGCCGGTTCGACGCGATTCAACAAACCATGCATCCCATGGCATAGCATAAAAACAAATGAAGGAATAAATAACTTACATCATAACCTCTAAAAACCAAACAATCCTTGTAGACACTCCAAAACACAAAATTGAGCCAATAGGGCACCAAATATTGTTGGTGTGCTGCATGTCTGTTCTTGAGGACTCATCTAAGTTACCTAAACACTCCATTTTTAAGCTATTTGAAAATGTGAAACAAGATCGGCGGAACCATCCCATTCCGTTCCGCTCCATATCGGTGGCTCACTGGTATGGTTCCGGTAACGGAAACGAAACTTGTTGCCGAAGCTAGAGAAGGAAAAGAAAAGAGAGAGAAAACGGGGGAGAAAGGGAGAGGGAGATGGTCGGAGGTCGGCGGAGGCCATGGGAGCGAGGCCACATCCACTACCCTCCACCGGCCTCCCTCCCTCTCTCCCCCTTCTCTCTCTCTCTCCTCTGATCTGCGTGTCGTCTCCTCCATCGGTACAGACCCGGCACGACCCATACCGACTCGTACTGCTGAAGAAGCGATACGCTGTCCAGTACCGGTTCCGCGGACCTTGGTCGACACTTTTAGACACTTGAACAAAGCTAGACACGACACGATATGGCTGAACTCTTCACCTTGAAGTGTCCTATTGACGTCAGCCATAAGTGTCTGATACTTGAACTTTTTTGGGAGTATCATGTAGGGACTATTAGTTTTAATTGTTAGACTCTTTGAGTGAAGTGTCCTTATTTTTCTTTTGTAAACACTAAAAGCAAAGTCTCTTTATTATTTATAATATAAAGTTATCTTAGTTATATGAACACTTTAAGCAATTGTATTATGTTTTTAATATAAAAATATCATGGTTAGTTATCATTTTCAGTATCTCTACATATCTTGAACGAAAATAAAAAATAAATTAAACAACATGGCTACTCCACTAGTTTAATTTTCAATTAACTTCTATAATTAATTAGCATCTATAATTCCAAATCTCTTTTTTTTTTTGAATAAGCGTCAAAAGACCCAGAGACACTACATACATACATACAAACATATGCAAACAGATACAAATATTCTCTCTATACATATAATATTAGATGTAAATACATACCATGTTCCCATGCCTAGATTTTTTGAGGTTGCTGCGTTCGACACTTGAGGACACTTGCCACTTGGCACCCATGCCAAGTGTCTAAGTAACCTTGGGACTCATATGTCAGGAAAAACTTAGTCTTGTTAAAGTATAAGATGAGACCTCTAACAGAGGAATGATGTGTTTTAGATTTATTATTGATGCAAAGTATCGCTTGTTCCTACTCTTTACTCCTAGAATTATTTATTGAAAGCTCATTTGTCTCTTTGATTGTCCTAAACTGATAACTATGCAATGTTAACATAAGCAAAAGCATCATCTAATGATTGAGGTGAAAACCGTTTGTCGGTCTTGAAAAATCAACATAACCTGAAATTTTAATCCATATCTCCTTTAAAATGACGCCTACATGTTATGATTCTAAACACGAATAAGGGATGTGCCATTTATCAGTTTAATGATTGGTTAGGGAATATCTAGGATTCTCTTCTGAAACTATAAAGAGCACATTACATGTCAAACTTGAAAGTACCTGACTGTAAACACATAATCAAGGTTGCATCCTTTAGAAATAAGCATAAGCATTAAACAAGATTGTCATTTTCCTCCAAACAAATAGACATTTCACTTTTTAACCGCCAGAATGTACAAGAAATCAATTAGTCCATACATCTTGTTATTATGACTCTCCATAACAGGGGATATCAACAGCTATTCCTGGGGCAGTACTAAGACATGTTAATACTCTGAATTATTCAAAGATGAAGAAGCTGAGCTAAAAATGAAAACCTTATATAAAGGGGCTAACGCTAACTTTAACTATACTATAATTTGCATTGCTTTTTCTACAATTATCTTTTCAGTATTTAATGATGTATAAAGGTGATGTATTTAATGGAGAGAGAAGTTGTGGAAGGGAAGATGTAGGGGACATACAATGGCTCCATTATGGATCATTTGGTGCTAACAAAATCTATACATTTTGACTTATTGGTTGCTAGATCGTTCAGTTTAATCTTTCAAATTCTGTTGAAGTAAAAAAAAAAGATAGCAGTACGTGACCCAACAAAAGATGTTTGTATAAGAGATAATCACTCATATGCAACTGTAGAAACCCCAATAGAATTCCTCCAGACAAGGAAACAGAAACTTAGCAAGGTATGGTAGACACAAGGGGCTGAAAGGTATTAGAAAGAAAAACATCCTCAACAAGAAAAGAATAGAAATTAAGAGGTTGACCATAATAGGGAGACAGCTTTTACAATGAAAAACAGATTTAAATTAATGAGAGGAAGAGGAATTATCAAATACAGATAGACTTTTTTTTTGTTTGGAGATATAATGTCAAATTATTAAAACCTTCCTTGAGAAATATTTGGAGAATTAGATTTAAAAAGTTATTGATGTAAAGGTGCATTTTCACATGGTAGTTTTTTGAGAATCTAACCCCAGACAATGTCATGAAAATAATGGAAATGGATCTTATTTGAGAAGATATTATTAGAAGACATATATGCCTAGGAGGATTCCACTAATAGAAAAAGGGAGAACCAGAAGGCTGCCACCAATTGGGAGAGGAGAAAATAATCTTCCATCTATTAACCTTTGGCAGTAATTACAATGAGATTCACATACTTCCAATTTTACAAGGTGGTGAAGCATATCAAGGCAAAAGATAGGTTCAGATCTCAAATCCTGCAAAATCAATTTTCTGTATTATAATGCAGCTGAGATGAAAACAAGATACCTACTCACATGCAAAGTTGTTAGACAAGAAACAAGCAAAAGAAGAAATTGAAAAACTAAAAGAGGTCCGAAGTATTGAAATATTGGACCATCAAAATAAGCACATGATGCCAGAATTGTGAATTTGAAACTGCATTAGAAAACTTAGTATTAGATAAGGATTTTAAGTTTCCATCTTGAACTAAAAAAGAACTACGTATATCATTTTTTTGATAAACCAGACTTCACAGTATCCAATCTGAAATCCAGTTTACTAGTAAACAAGTACTATATGATAGACCATCTAATTCATTAGCTCACTCCAGGTGAAACGTTGAGTACATAGGTCAGATGTTCCCAATTTTTGCAAAAGAGAGGCCTGCTTCTGATAAAATCAGAGCAATATTCATTTAATTTCACCGAATTTACGCTCTAAAGACTGAATTATAACATATTCTGAACTAATGATGGGTTTCTGTAAGATGATCTTTCCTCTGCTTGATGACATCAGAAATGCAGCACATAGCAGGAACCTTTTGAAGGATACCTTAAATTCACGTATGCTCTAAAAAATAAATTAGATATTCTAGGGAGTGTATGAAAATAAAGTTATATTACATGATTGGCAGGAATAATGGAGTGATTATTCACGTAAAAAATGCCATAGTTAAATTATAGGTGGACAAAGTTTTGCCTTTGAACCTGAACCTGTGTTTAATTGTCACCATATAACAACCACATGTATGTGATATAGTTTCTCCTACAAAAAATTGCAGATAAAGCCTTGTAAAAACTTCATTGCCGCAATTTAAAAATATCCACTTACTACCAGCACAGCCTACAACCAGGGCCGGCCCGAGGCCTTAGGCGACCGCCCCCGAGCCCTAGGCGACCGAGGCGGTCGCCTAAGGCCTCGGGCCAATGGAAGGCCTCCGGGAGGCTGACCAAAAGGAAGCAAAAGCCCCATATAAAACGGGAACATGAGCTGGCTACGAGTCTTCCCCCTTGATGGAAGGGAGGTGGAGAGTTTCCTGGCCTGCAGAGGGGCAATTTGGCAAGTTGGGGACAGTAGTTTTGTTTTGGGTGGAGAGAAAGAGAGAGGAGGGATTTGGTTGGCTTGATACACATCTGAAGCCACTCTTATCTTTCATCCCTTCTCTTTTTTGGTTTTGGTCTTGGTTTTCCTTCCCTCACATTACTCCTGATCCAGCTGGGCCATCAGAAAGAAAGATAGGGGGATTGGAGATGGACTTCTTGGAGGGTAGAGAAAGAAAAGGAGGGAGGGGGGTTGAATGGATGCTATGTTGTGATGTTGCAGTGGCTGCTTGGGTGCTCACTTGAAGGGGAGATGGTGGGATGGGACTTTTATTAATTAGATGGAGTGAATTTCCCATAATGCCCCTACTTTCTCTTATTTCTGGACAAATTCTTTCCTTTACCCTGACCATGAAGTGTCATGGGATAACCTTTTCCTCCTCTGCTCTTGCTTGACATGGTAAACAGTACTGCCAAGCATTATCTCAGTTATTAAATAAGTTTCATGGGCCCTTCCTTAAGCCTAATTATTTTTCCAAGCTTCCATTCAAAAATTATATTAAACCGAAAAGGCTTTTTATCTGTCTTTGTTGCATACCTGCATTTTTGTTGAAATAATGTACTTGATGGCTATCTATTTTCATATCTTTTTTTAAGTATTTTATACTTATTAAATTTTTTTATTATTAAAAAAAAAGGCCTCATTCACTGAATCCGCCTTAGGCCTCCAAATGTATTGGGCCGCCCCTGCCTACAACATAAGTGACTCTAGGCAACAGAAAGATGAGTTACCTAGGTTGATTCCAGTTTTGGTTGCATGTATTGTGCAATGTATCTTACAGTAGACAGAATGGTGTAAAGTGAATGTATAAAATTATTTTCACACATGTTATTCCATTAGGTTTAAGAAAGATTTATCTCAGCTGTAAATACAGGCAAAGGTACTTAAGCAATTAGAACTGACAGGAGAGCAGCTCTGGGTAGCATTAATTCAAGCACCACTAAACTTTTAAGTATCAAATATGATTTAACACCATTGATAACCAAAATGTAAATAAATAAGGAAAGAAAAACTCTAAATCAAAAGGTACCAGTTTCATGTCTTTTACCTCATCCCGGTCAAAATTGTCCCCACTATGTGGATCAAAGAGCACATCCCCTGTCGCAAGCTCAAAGCAAATGCAGGCAAATGACCACATATCAGCAGGTGTCGAATACTTGGACCCAAGAAGCACCTCAGGGCAACGATACTGCCTTGTCTGTATATCACTTGTGAACTGCTTGTATGTCCAACAAGCATTCCCAAAGTCCACCAGCTTGCACTGTAAGTCAGCCTCCATCACCAACTTCTTCCTCGTGTTCCTGCTCCCTCTCCTATGCCCATGCACTGCTCCCTTCTGCACTTCAACACCACCATCACCATCATCAATTGGTGCAGATGAATCCTGCACCCCATCAGCGTCTGCAGCAGCCGTAGCCATGGCACTCCCTGATGTTGCGGCAGCTGCTCGCTTTGCTTTCCGCTTCATCTTTTTCTTCTGATTCCGAGTAAGGTCCCCATTAACAGAGGCAGGGGACTTGGGTGGCAGGTCATTGGACTTCGCAGCAGGGATAAAGAGGGGAGTAGTGGACCGATGCGGGTCCCTAGAAGGGTCAATGCTGGATACCAGGAGAACGTTCTCGGGCTTAAGGTCGGTGTGGATGATCTGTAGATCATGGTGGAGGTAGTCAAGGCCCACAAGAATATGGCGGCAGATCTCTTTCACCATGGAAGGGGGAACACCCCGGTAGTCGGTGTACTTAATGAGAGTGAGGAGGTTGTCCCCGAGAAACTCAAACACCATGCACACATGGTGTCCATTAGGTCCTGAATGCTTGAAGTGATCGAGCAGCTTCACAACACATCGCTTGTCGTCCGGATCCCCCTCGGCAATCTGTTTCAAGATCTTTATCTCGTCCATTGCAGCCTCCGTATAGTGCTGCGCACTTTTCTGCACCTTCAGTGCCACATACCGCTATAACACCAAAGCAAAATCAGATTTTGATTCTAGTTCCTCCATGTTCAAGCAACATATGAGACAGGTTACATAGAGAAAGATCAGGCCTTTATCAAGGTCATCATATTGCAAATAAAAAGAGTTGCAGCCATGAGTTAAGATCAAACTTTTAGACCATTTTTTTCCATTTTTGATCTCGGGAACAAATGGGTTTTCGTACTTTTTATCAATCCTCATCAGCTCTTACAGCAAAAGAGCTAAATAATCGAAACAAGATCAAGTCTTGAACCATTACTTCTTCGACTTTTGAGAAAAAACTTTAAGCAAAAAAAAAAAAAAAACGATCTTCCGTTCTTTAGGGGAAAATGATCAGATTAATAGGACTCTGTCTATAAACAGCGAGAAAAGAAGCGATGGATTCAGCTTCTACGGAGAGAATCCGAGGGTTTTAGGGAACTTACGGAGTGGACAGTGTCCCAGGCGAGCCAGACGGTAGAGAAGTGGCCCCAGCCGAGCTTGGACTGGACGACGTAGGCCCCTTGCTTGAAGGAATCGCCGACGCGGACGGCGTGGTACCCGCCCCGCCGGTAGTCCTCGATGCCCTCGTCCTCCGACGTGTAGTTGCTGCTCTCGCTCCGCCCGTCCTCCGACGCCATCCGATCCAACGGACCTCACTCCCCCTCCGATCGATCCCCCGCCGCCTCGCCGCCTTCCGTCGCCTGATTCGAGAACTAGGGTTTGCTTTCCATGCGCTCTCGTCCTCCCTCCCCCGCTCAAGCTCTCCCTCGCACGGCTTCAGAGCGAAAATAAGTTAAATAAATAAATAAATAGCTTATCCAAAAACAATGAGGGGAATATAAATTGTACCTCATCAACTAATTAAGTAACCAAAACCACAGCTTCTTTTTGGGAAAACACTGGAAAATTAGATGACGTGGCTGACCTGAATGCAAACAGGCCAGATAGTTTAAGAAAAGATAGTGGGTACATTTGATGCTACCAGTGCATGGAAGTTGATGCAAGGAGCCATTTTGATGGAGGAACCTCACTGTCGCCGGAATAACGGGAGGAGGTAGAAGGCAAGGAAATGGGCCTTCTCTGCTTTGAGAAGGAAGGTGGTGGGAAAGTAATGGACTGTCAGATGGCAGTGGGCAAAGGCTTGGGACAAGGGGGTTGGACCAGCACTGGACCGAGCTTGGTATGATTTTTTTTTGGATTTTTTTTTACATAAATATCCTTCTAAATATCAGATTTTGCATTAATATCCTTTCAAAATTAATATTTGCAGGTATACATTCGTAAAATATTTGTTTTGCTATTATACTCATTTTTATTCTTTATTTTTGCATAGGTATCCTTACCGTCTAACGCCGTTAAAAAATTAACGATTTTAAATTAAAATGACTAAAATATCTTTAATGGGTAGACGTGCAAATAGAAATGTTTATAAGGATATACAAGTAAATAGAAATTTTACCATGCTTTTGGATAAGAATTTGGACAAATCTAATTAATCATATCATAATTATGGGGTGTTGGGCAACTCATGACTCAAAAGACTTGCAATTTACCTCGAGTCAGAATAGTGAGTGTTCCCTCTCTTCCTTCAAAAGTTAAAAGAAACAAAAACCAAAAAACAGAAGGAAAAAAAAAAAGCCAGCTACCGAGACACCAGAGGTATCAACAGTGTAATAGATCGAGAGACAATCCTGACGGGCCGAGGTTCCTTTGGATTCCGTGAACCTGTTGCTTTCCTTCCACGCTTGAACCCTACTCCCCTAAGGTTTTTCCTTTTTTTTTTTTTTTTTAGTACAAAGCTTTCCCTCCTCGTTGGCTGGCATTTCTCATCTCTTAGGGAGCAAGCTAACAAGCTCATAAGAAACCCATATCTCCTTCCAGTCTGCTTTGAGAACCCGCCATAAATTCACTTAAAAACGACCAATAGTACCACGACCCCCACACACACAAGAAAAGACTCTTTTTTGCTTTTCCCCTGTCTCTCTTTTCGGGTCCATTCGGATCGGATCGGATCCGTTCAATAAATCCAAACCCGACCCAAAAAATGATTCGGGTCTAATTTTAGGACCCAACCCAAACCCGCAGGTCCTAAAATTCAGATTGGGTTAGATCTATGTGAGTCAGGTCAGGTCGAATTGGATCATAGGTCGACCCGACCCATTTGCAGCCTTAAATACTCCATATGTCTTGTTGATCGATGATCAAGAGGCCGATGGGATATTTGTTATCATCATTCCATCGGTACCTGTGGAATAGCATTCCTGATTCATTGATTGATTATTATTTCCCTTCTACCTAAGTTTTTTCTCGATAATCTATTCATATCTTCTCTGCTTTCCTTGAGTTTGATGCTGCTATCATGTTTCTTTCATAGAATACTGTGATGTATCGAAACTGCTTGCACATTGCTTGAAGGGTCTTCCAAGTTTATATAAATCTGGCTTTAACTTCCACATTGATGAGGATCTTGATTATTTTCTAAAGTATGCTTCCACTCAATAAATAGGCTTTACATTTGTCTCTTTGGTGTTCACCCCTTTGCTTCCTTCTAACTATCTCTATGTCTCTTGATCCTCTTAGAGTGAGGCTGGGTATTGGCCAGGGCAATCCATTTATTTTGATTTACCAACTTTTGACTAGTTTGCTGAATCAGCATACCATCATAAATATGGGCATTACCACAAATAGATTTTTTTGCTAGATTGGAATATCATCATCACTAGATTAGTCTAGTTGAGGGCTTCCAAATCGGCAACTCGTCATTTTCTAACTAGCCTTTGGCCTTTCTAGAGTCCTCACCTTTTTCGGGCTAGTGGAAGAGGATCCTTATGTATCTCCATTTTGTCAACCATGTTTGTAGCCCGAGCTCTAAGCCCACTGTACTTGAAACCGGTGGGCCAACGACGGTGAAGGCTCCTAGTCAAGAGTAGAACGAATGCCTTGAGGGTATTAATTTAGTTAGCCTTAGTATTCATACCCATGCAATTGTATTACCTGATATTAAAAGTAGCATGACCTTCTAACTTTATGTTTTCTTGCATGCTTTTCTTAATGTTATCGACCATCTTTACTATCGGTCAGAAGAGCTAGATTGAATCCTCTAATATACGGAGTTGATCGACGCCAATCGAGAAATACGATTCCTAGAGAAGCCTATGAACCAACATCCAAAGTTCTTCAAGAAAAATGGAAGGGACCGAAAAGGTGTAAAAGTCCTGTAGAGTAGAAACCATCAATGTAGTATTATTATTTGTATCGGCCTACTAGTCGAGACCTTTTGTGAAATCCTTAACTAAATAATTTATGTAATACTATTATGGGTTTTTTTGCCTACGTATCCTCCTAAATATTGAAATTTGTGTGAATATTCTTCCAAAATTGATATTTGCAGGTATACCCTCATAAAATAGTTGTTTTGTGTGTACATCCTTTTTTTCTTTTATTTTATATATGTACCCACACCATCTAATGCCGTTAAAAAATTAGTGGTTTAAAATTGAACTGACTGAAATACCCTTAAAGGGTAGAGATGTAAAATGAAATATTTATAAGAGTATACACGCAAATAGCAACTTTACGAGAGTATTTATATAATTTTACATATTTAGGAGGGTATACATGCAAAAAGAATAATTTTATTTTTGTGAATTTTAACTTGTTTTAACATTTAGATTAGTCTAGTGCTCCTCAATAGAAAACATTGCTCAGAAAAAAAGATTTGACGATTAGATAACAAAGGGAGTTATAAAAATTCCTTTATTAGTCATGAAATTGTTTTACTTTATTTTTCTTTATTTATAACAATTATTATATTGTATTAAACTAGCTTGTAATATTTATTGTTATAGATGTATATGTGAGGGCATAGATTATAATATAGAAAATGATAAGAATATTTTAAGAACATACGATAGATTGCAATGATCAAGCTTTATATTATTGTTATGCTTATGTATAAAAGAACAACATCAATCATCCCCGAGCAAAGCCATTGAAGGACTTCAGAACCATTTAGACTCATTAACAACCTTTGCGCTCATGTGGTAGAAGACCACCCCTTACATTAGGTACCTAAGCCCACTTTTTCTTAGATCTGCAATTTTTTGTAAGAATAAAAGATTTATCACAATAATTTTAAATCAGAACCTTTTTTTTTTGCTAGAACCGATGATTCATACAATTCTAGTACGAACACATCCAGAAAGATCAAAAGATAGTATATCTTGGAGTGTTCTAGGCAGCTTCCTCTCTCCTACCCACAAGGCACCTCCAGAGTGATTGGCTACATATGAGGCCACCCAGTCTACAACCCCGTTAGTCTCTCTGTATACATGTTTACCCTGGACAACCACGCCACCACTGACTATGGTCTGGATATCTCAAATTTGGGGGCGATCGCCACACGCACTGCTTGTGCATCCGTAGACCTAACCGATCACTGTAGACGAGTTGCTCTCAAGCATAACTACTCTGGCCTGCAGCACATGCCAGCTTCTCCCCTTGCGCCGTCATTCAGTATGCAACCATTAAAGTTGACCTTGAAAAAACTTAGGGATGGAGGCTTCCAAGTGAAAAACACTGTCCGAGGTGCTCCACGAGTAGAGATAGAGCTCTAGATGCCCCAAGTATTCATCTCTTGCATTTTCTTCAACTGCTTCTACATTAGGCTGAGGTTTTTCATTTCCTTCTTACTTATGATTCCCCGTTCTTATGGCATCTACCTTAATAATGTCTACCGACTCACATTTCTAACTGTGATTTTATGGAAGTTTGATAATATTAGCTTGTGTGAATGTGCAGCTTCCTTCCACACCACTTCTTTCTTTTCCTTGTAATATCTTACTAATAGAATAACCTGCAGCGATCTTTGTAAAAGTCTAGTGATAGGAAATTTACTGAAATATACAGGTCCAAAGTGGGTGCTATCAGGTCCGCCAACTTAAAATTGAGCCCAAACCAATTATGAGTTGGCTTTAGGTTAATTCCTGATCCATGGACAAGCCTAGATATAGTTATGTATATATTAAATAGAGATGCAATTAAAGTGAGATTTCAGCGTTTCATATACCTGATCTTCACAGGTGACTCAATTTTTGTTTCCAAATTTTTAAGCTAAAATTTAAATAAACAAACATTAACCTTTTTTCATCCACAAAAGAGTTCCGAAAGTCTTTGCAATACAAACAGAAGAGTAAAAGATGAATAGGTAAGGAAAATACACGCATATGACACACAGGAGGGAAAGAGATCTGTTATACAGGCACTCACAGCCATCAACAAGGTCTTTGTTATATACAACAAATAACGCAAGCTCACACTGATGAAAGCTTAACTAAATTTCAAGAACATGTCACTTCTGATTCTAATTGTCTATACTTCCTTTTCCTTCCCCAAAGAATTTTGCTTGTCAAAGGAACCCTGATGGATAACAGAGATACAACAATACATGTTATATTGCACGCATCATCTTTCTTAGCAACTGGATACACTCCAATCATATATTCAACTCCATTACATTAAGCTTCTTTAGCAACTGGTCTCTCTTTGCCTTCTATTCCTTCTTTCGTGACTTCTGAGTTTAGTTGCTTGTCAATAGTGTCAACTCCTTTGGATCTCTGATTCCAGAATTTGTCTTTTGCCCATGCGATCGCTTCATTCACCGCAGCCGCTCCCTCCGTCTCTGCAATGCCATGGTTATCAATCTCTATGACAAATGAATTCTCTGCTGCTTCCCCCTCTCCATCAACTTCGACAACTACCTTTTCTATCTCTCTTTCTGTTTTGGTTGACATTGGATCCAGAAAGACAGAAGATATAACTGAAGAAGGGGAGTCGATGTCGTCAGCTCCAGGCTTCTTAAGGCCTCGTCGGAAGCTGGGTTCAAGGCTAATGGTCTCAGGGGGTGAGAAGCAGCAGAGCCCCATATGCGACCGATGTCGAAGTGAATCACTGGAGTCATGATTGCTATGGCTATTGTCTTTGAACTCCATGAAATAGGATTTGGGAGGGCATGCAATGTTGAGGGTCTTGTGGCTGTTCTGATCTCCCCCGGATATTGTTGAAGGTGGTGAAGAGTCATGACGTCGGGATGGAATAGTGATTGGTCTGCATGACAATTCAGAGGTGGTGAGTTCAGAGAACATCAGAAAGCTTGACAAGTAGAATTTCTTAATCTTAAAATAAGTGGAGATTGGAAAGATGTCTTAATTTAACCTTCCAGGAAATACCTAAGACATAAGTGAAGATGCAATTATATCTATGCAACAAAGATCAAAGATACATTCATAAGTTCTATGAAAAGTGGAGTGATAACTTCAGAAAAAGATAACCAATAAACTAGATAGATAACTGCCATACATGTTTGTCAATGAGAACATTGTTCTACACCATGTTAAATATGTGCAAGTTCTTCTTAGATTTTGTTGGGTTGCCTTCAGCCTAGCCACCCATGCATGGATAAGGTTGGAGGTCTAGAATCATGGAAAGCTAGCTTGATATCATCACCAGGTCAGCAGGTTTGGAAAGCTATAATTCCACTCACTTGTATGCCTGGTTGGGCCACAAGTTTGCTTTACTTTCATGCCACTCACCCATTATATGTATGAGTGGTGGTTGACTTGACATAAACAAAAGCAAAAAAAAAGAAAGAAAGAAAGAAAGAAACACATAGACATCACAGATATACATCATGGATGATACTTTTTGGTTTTGAGAGCGAGAAAGAAAAAGAGGAAGACTCACCTGCATTATCATTATCTAGGTCTAGACTTTAGGGATCATCATCCAAAAACTGAACCTAAAATATCTGGCAGGGGTGCGACCATGGGGTAAAGTCGCAATTTACCATGCAGCTTATTTAAATACCGAAGTTCTTCCTTGTAATTACAGTATCTCAATGTGTCGAGCAAGCACGACTTCTACCTTTTACTTGTCTCAGGACTAGAGAATCAAAGATATATATCATTTCAGTATAAGATAATTATGACAAGATTTAGGTCTCCTTGTAGTGGAAACTTACTCTAATATTTGTGCTCCTGACTTGAATGTTAAGGTTTATTCGTCAGAACGTACATGTCGCCACAAGAATCAACAAGCACGGCTTAGGATTTACAGTTCCTGGATCTCAATTCTATAGCCATGCTCAATTTCAAAATCCCCCATGGCTAATCTCTTCTCTGCAAACATATGTTCTGCCGATAAAGGGCCCACCACCTAAACAAGTGGGCTACTTGGGGCTTGGGAGAAGATTTATCAGATAAATGTATTACTTATAATTGTTATTTCCGTGGCAACGATATTGCAAGAAGTCTTTTTCTTGACCAGGCCAAGGTCATCCATAGAGCAGGTAGACAACACAAGTCTATACATACAAGTCAATATAAGTTTTAATTGAACTAAATACATTATCATATTTTATGAAAATAAATTGTATGGGAAATAAAGGACAGAAAAGGAGCACCTATTCTCAGTAGAACAAGATCCTTAGACACCTCAAGAGAAAAGGAGTTGCTGTTCTCAGTAGAAAGGAGTTACATCTAAGAGGCGAGCCACTTAATTGCCAAAATGATGATATCTTAATGGTTCGATGAAGGACAATCCTGTACTAAGAAAAAAATATTAATGCTCTTAGGATCTACTAAAACATTCTTTGGATCTTTAGGGTGAATTTCATAGTTAATTAATTTGTTTGCTACAATTATATATGGACTTCATGCCTATCAAATAGAGAAAAATGCCAGCTATAATCCAAGATATGCAACTGTACATGTCCCCAGTGGATTTGACGCATTCCTACTTCTCAAGGCTTAGGTGATGGACTTGACAAATTCAACCCTGATGAACTTGAGATTCTTCTAACATAGAAATTTCATCAATTATTTTTCATCCTTTAGAATTTCTTTTGCTTGCTAGCGGCACTTACACAACAATGTATCACACTAAATTATGAAGCCTTGCCCATCTACAAAGTTCAAAGCTAAAACTCCTCTAAAACCTGAGATGTGATCAAATATCTTGCAACATAAATTCAATCCAAGTTTTGAGTGAAAAAAAAAAGCTTAGAACTCAAGCCCTGTAACCAGTCGTAGATTGAGCATGGCTAAATAATTCTTCCTGCAATGTATTTCTATCAAATTCTTATAAAATTGGATCATTTGAACGGGAGCAAAGAGAGAAGAGCCCATAATTAAATACCTGAGCTTAGAGGCGAAGGAGGAGAGCATGGCATCCTCGGCGATCGAAGGCCGGAGCGGCGGGCTCAGCTCCTCTGAGCTGAGAACCGACGACGACTTCGACCTCGAACTCGACTTCGATCTCGACCTCGACCTCCGTTCCCGGCCGCCGTCCGACCCAAATATGTCATCGTAGAAGCCCTCATCCATCTTCACCAGCCCGCTTGCCCTCGCCGACGGGATCCTGAACCCTGGCAGCCTCCGCCCACCCCTCGCCAGCGGGAGGCTGCGCCCCGCCGGCCGGAAGATCTCCTCATAGAACGACGCCGCCGGCCGGGCCTCGCCGGCCGTGAGCTCGCCAGAGAAGCGCCGAAGGAGGACGCTCCGTGGCGGCCCACCGAACACGTCGCGGAAGTCGTCGGCGTCCAGGGCATCCGTCCCGCCGGCGCCACCCCACCGGCTCCGGCGGTCCTGCTCCGTGGACCGCCTCCTCGGGATCACCGTTCCGATGGATATCCGCCACGATTCGTCCATTTTGGTTGTTTCGATCGGACGGTGGAGATCGGCGGTCTCGTCGCGTCGGAATCCGGCGGAATCGAAGCGGGCGCTACGTAATTTATATCGCCAAGCAGGGGAAAAGCTCCTTCTTTTTTGTTTTTTAAAAAATTCCAATTTCCGCCACCAAGATGGGAGGTGATAATTCCGTCCGAGTTGCCCAAATTCAAAATGCGCAGACGTTGATTAAATTTGAGACCAGATGCTCCACGTCTGGATGGCTCATTGGCGGTCATGCTTTCCTTACATATGTAGCTTGGTGGTGCTATGTGTGACATACTCACTTTCAGATAGTGAGAAAATGAGTAAAACCGAGTCTGCCCGCATCGAACATTCTCCTAGCTTGTGGGCTGCTATATGGGGGTGGGCTGGTCCATTCCTCCCCTACCCCTGTTTTATACCAAACCGCAGAGACCACATCGAGCAATCCTAGACGGGAGATTTCGGTGGGCCGGGTCCATACGAAAAGAGTGGGGCCCACAGGTAGTTGGGCGGTTCGCTCCTACGAGGACATCGTCCAGGATGGTGTTCTTCCGCGGTAACCGACCGTGATGATGGAGGGGGGATCCACGAGCGTGACGACGCGGCTCCAATTATAGGTACTCGAGGGGAGCGCGGGCAAGAAGTGGTGGGGGACAAGGATCCAGTGGAGTGGCTTTCTGAATCTTTAGGAGTCGTGCGTGGTTCCATTTATAAGGATTGTTTGGTGCGCCATCAATGAAGGGACGGGCCTACCTTGTTGGATTGATTCATGAACGTTTTAAGCTGAAAGGAACCTCACTGATCAGTACCTTCTGCCTTTCTTTTATTTTTTTTGTTGGTTGCTTCAAACCAAAGTACTTCCTGGTTTGATCCATTTATATGTTGGGTGTATTGGATTAAGAAAGGCTAACCCATCCCAATGGCAATTATGATGTTCCAAACCCTACTATGATCCACTCTGACTTGGACTCCGATCAACCCAATTTTGAATCCAACCTAACTCCATAATTTCCGACCCGAGTTCAACTCATGCTGATTCAAGTTAGGTTGGTTGTTGCATGTTAGGTTAAATTTGGTGGGACTGGATCGAGTTACAGTGGAATATATTAACCTGCTATACTATGGTGTTTGGTCTAAATAGAGAGGGATCACAAACCAACTTCCAAGTTCAGTCATGTTAAATGGACGACAGGTTAGAGTCGAACCTGGTTAATTTGCCTGGAACATGAAGCTAAAGGCAACTCAGCTTTTAAATGGGATCGATATTTATCGACCCAAAGTAAATTTGGCTAAGCTTTATGTAGTGCCGACCTGATCTAAACTGCAGTTTGGGTCAATTTGGTCCAATCCCATAACATAGAAGAGCCTGTATTTTCTTTCCAATCTTTGAACACATTATTTTTCATACAATGAAATGGAATAACATGATTTTGCAGTGTCCTAGGTGAAAATTTAAGATGATTCATAACATGAACTAATATGAAACTTTTGCTACCATTCACCTACAGGGTCGACTAAGGATCTCAGCATATCATCGATAGGGTTTGACCCCAAGCAATCACAAGAGAAGTCTGCACTGATCAGTATTTGCCAAGCTCGACAGACCTATTTGCCATCTAAAATGGTTAGTCCATGCCCCGTGCTCTCAAAATGGCTGTTAAACCTCAGTTTCCAAAAGGACCGGATCTTTGCTATTGTTAACCGTTAATTATAAAGAGCAGAGGGGGAAAAAAAGGATCTGGAGTGGGGGAAAAGTTGGTGAGAAAAGAGGGGCATGTGGGGAGTAGAATTAATGCCCACCTCAAAGCGGACATGGCATGATGGAGTTCGATAGACTGATCCCCCCTTTTATTATAAAAGCCTACTTTCCCCTCACACGCTCTCCCTTTATTCTCCTTTAGCTTATATTTGCAAAAATAATGATGAGAAGTCTTATGAAGCCTACTGTATGTATGACACTCAACATAGAGCAGATTCTGACATCGAAAATAAATTTTATCCAGGCCAACATAAAGTTGTAGCTAGTGCAATCACAAGCATTCACTATGGAACTATAGTAATTAGTATTATTGCTATAGTAATATGATATTTATGCATCATAAAATCCACAGCATTTCATCATAATTGCAAGGTTTGTGAACCAGGCTCTCTAGAGAGGATAAATGCCATTTGAATAGCTATATGATCTATGTTACAATTCCTGCTATAGAACTTTTATTCATTAAGAGAGAGGCAAAATAGGCTATACATTAGTGGTGTCAAATTTCTTAAAGAGTTTGATGCAGATAATTCTATAGGAGGGCATGTTAAACCCATCAAACATTCTCAGTACTGGAAAAAAATGATTTGAAAGAGATATAGAGTTATTTTATTTTTTATTACCACTAAAGTTAGCTAAACCACATGAAATTTTAAATTAGCGTGCGGGAAAATCATTCGATGTGGAGATGACTAGCCAGAGTCCTCCAAACTTGGACAAAACCTCATAAAATGGAATTCACTGATTCATATCTTTTTGGTCAATTCATCCGTATCAAACAAATGTCAACTCCATCAACAATAATAAAATTAACAATATGAACATAGTTTGTAATACTAGATGAAGATTTGTTATGCAAGTGTTTCACGAGCAACATGATTTAAGACCAATATGCAAGTCGATGCGGACAGGCAAACTAGAACAATAGGACCAGACAACAAGAAAGAGGAGAAATATAGTCAGGTCAATATGGGTTTACTGTCTCTGAAGCACAGGACTTAAGTTTACGTTAGCAGTAATTAATAAAGTGTCACGCCCTGAGCCTGGAGCGCGGCAGATGCCGCACGCCCGCACGGCGGACCGCACATGCGTGCAAGGCAGCAGATTATATCAAAGCAATCACGGATACTTAAAACTGACATAAATAATTAAAGTCATTCAAAAGCAGTTTTACAAAATTTCAAATAACATATGCTGACGTAAGTCAAATACTCTAATCAATCTAACTAAAATGCTAATAACTGATGTAATCATCAGAACATCTAATACACTCCCCAATTCCGTGCGATCAAACCTCTGGATTTGAAAAACAGAGAAAATAAAATAATGAGCTATACTAGCCCAGTAAGCAACAAAATACCTCAAAGTGGGATCAGAGCATATCAGATCAAAATACAGAATAATGACTGGGATAAATCATAAATAACACCGTTTTACTATTTTCAAAACTTATTATCATTTTTTTCAAAAAAAAAACTTTGATACTAGAATCTCAACATAATAGGCTACGGCCACGTAACCCAGTGGCATGGGTCGCACAAAGTGCCAAATTCACTATATTTATCCACCGATGCTAGCCGGTGTCCAGAAACCACTACTCTAATCATCGGTGGCGCGGTGTCGAAACCGATTCCTCACAGATTACAAGTCGACAGGTCCAACGTATAATCCCCATTGGCGGGGC
>JAOXJJ010000546.1:0-10068 GCA_025769935.1 Phoenix roebelenii
AATTTTTTAACGGCGTTAGATGGCATGGGTATATATGCAAAAATAAGAATAAAAACGGATAGAATAGCAAAACAAGTTTTTTACGAGGGTATACATGCAAATATCAATTTTGGAAGTGTATTCACATAAAATTTGATATTTAGAAGGATATTCATACAAAAAAAATCTAAAAAAATATAACTTATCTAGAAACTTATGTAAACAAAGTTTCATATTATTTAGTCCAGCTTTTTTTTGGTGCTGGAAATTTACGGTAAAGAGGTCTTTCATTCGCTTGCCAGTAAATCTCTCGATGATTGTGATAAGACTGGAGTTAAGGAAAAAAAATCTAAGCAAAAAAAAAACATTAAAAAAAAATATTTATTGTTTTACTTGCAAGACTAGGTAGCATTTTTAGTTCTTACGGGAGAGGAGGGCGCCCATCTTTTATGGAGGAGGCTACAAATGTAAGAATGAGGCCATCGTAAACTACAGTTGGCGCAAGCAAATACGTAATCGTCTTGCATGTTGAGAAACATGGTGCTGTCAACTCAGTGCTGATGTTCTGAAGTAGTACTTGATATGACAACACAAAAGAACTGGCGATGCAAAAAGTTATCAAAACTCAATTCAGCCATCTTGGTGAAAGCTGAAAGATCATGATGGTACTTACGTTTTCCGCTTGGTGGAATTGCCTCATGAGGAAGGCACTCATTGAACTTATTTATCATGCTAGTTGTTCATTAGAAGATAAGAGTCCCAGTGATTACCACATGAGGTAACGTGGTTAGTTTGCGTTAAGATGAAGCAATTATCAAAGATGGTTAACTATTTCACAATCACCTTTCGTATAATAATATAAGCGGGCCAGTGTTGCCCGAGACGGTACGCTGTAGTTCGGGGAGTCTAGTTTTCCTTCTCAAGAATGGCATGTGATACATACCTGATCAATGCTGACAAGACAAATTGATCGATAAAAACTTGCCATTTAATCATAGGCATGCCAGTAAAAAACTTACGATATGATTGATCTAAAAGCGCACAAAAATTGTGTGTGTTAAACTTTTTCTATAGTCAGCAAAAATTCAGCTATGATCGTTAATTATATTCTAACAAATGCAATATCGAAGTAAATCTCACGATTGAGAAGCGCGGAAAAGATTAACTGATGATATACATGCTTTGTTATCTTATCAACCAATGTATATCCCTAAACTACCTGGTGACAGGCTTCGATCCTCATATATATATTGTGTTTCTAAGAGCCCTTCAGTTAAGTTTTCTTTCGACTCTCTTACATTGCCTCTCTATCTCTTAGGCCTCTTGTTCTCTAAAAATCATGTCTAACTTAGATATCGAAGAATTCTCCATGGGAGACACTCCGATGGATGGGCTTTTTTATTTTCGTTGTTTCATGTTAGAGTCAATATCGAAGCATTGTCTAGAGTTGTTCCTCCGTTGTTCAACGCCAACTCGTAGGTGCTTGACGTCGAAATCACCATTGATCGAGCACAATGACCATCAGAACATGGCAGTGAAGGCGTGCAGCAGTCCTATCCGATCTCTTCGATACGAATGGCAGATGAGCCAAAATCTCCAGTGACCCCTACATACTTGGCATTTGGGTCGGGCTGGTTCCTAGTGGTAACAGTATGTAAAATAAATTATAGAAGAGAAGAGAGATGAAACTCAAATAATATCTTCTAACTAATCTTTTTAGCTGAGGTTTTGGGTCATTATAAATGATATCAGAGTGAACTCGACGTATGACTCATATATGACTATATAACACTCCACCACATGCCTTTTTAAGGCTGACGAGAGTCTAATTATGATATTTATGATTGGATTTAATTAGATTTGGATTTATAGAATACTTGCGAAAAGTATTCAAGGGCCTGAGTGTATGTTAATTCATATATTGGTTGTTTTCTAGGTAGATCTTAGATATTTATACAGGAACGAAAATAATCCAAACAATATCTCCTATCTAGTCTTTTTGGGTGAGGTCTTAAATCATTACAACTACGGTAAAGATGTAGGATCAATCAAGCATCTAGCTTCATTCCATTTCATTGCATGGCATCTGTCAATAAAACCTACGAGCAAGGGTCATAGGTAAGCACAGATCATTTGCAGGCGCAGGTGCGTTGGCCTTCTGTGTTAACTTACGAGAAGGGCTGTCAATGGGCTTGAAGACCTGACCAATAAAACTAAGACCAGGCTTGGTTGGCAATTAAGGCCCGGCCAATTATTAGCCCAGCCCAAAATCACTTGCTTAATAGGATGGGCTCGGGTTTGATATACCTGGGCAAGATTCATTCCAGGTTGGGCATGGGCCTAATGTCTGAACCTCAGGCTTGGTTCTAGCCTAGGCCTGACCTGGTCCAAAACACCCTATTTATAAGTTGATCAACTCTTGGAGAATATTTTCCAACACCGACTACCAACAAATAAAAGAAGTGCACATACTGCAAGGGAGATTTTGGAGGATATCACAAAAGAGAAAAATCTGATATGTCACCAAGAATTTTTGATAATATGCCAAATACCAAAGAGTGAAAAAAAAATTGCATATACCTGAAGACCAATTCCATGCAGAACCAGAAATTTGTTTTTTTCTATAAATTCATTAATGGTATTCTTATAATGATTAAATACATCTATTAAGCTTCTCTCCACCTCGAGTGGTGGGCTCTGAAATTAAATAGTTGGACCAATCAACAAAGGATAACAGGGATGATAACAAATAAATGGGAAAAAGTAACTGGACTCCCAAGGCTGGGTGCAAGGATTTATCTATCATAGATTAGACCCGACCTATATGGGATTGTTCTGACCTAATTGCCACCCCTAACCATTGGTAACTATCACAAAATCAGCTAATCATTGGTTAAAATTGTCCATTGTTTTGTTGAAAATTTCCAAGCTAGTAAGATAAGTTTTGGAAAAAGTAAAAACAAAGAGAGGAAATAGAGAGCACGGGTGGTTCACATTATTTCACCCTCTTATGAAATACAGTTAATTAGATTAAGAGTTGTTTGGAGCTTCATAGATGGATCTACAATGCAACTCACGCTATAATGCAATTTGTATTTCAAGTAGTTGTCCACCTATAGAGGCTCCATTTTCTCCATTCGGTGGATGTTAGGGAGGTGGTGGGAGAGAAGGGTGGCAATAAAGGCAGATAATAGGGCTTGGATTTCATGACCAGCAAAGAACTATACCGATGGGGAGGCACAAGAGGCAATAAAAAAGTCGAGAACCCTCAAGTTGGCACTCCTAGCACTGATGACAGAGGTTTGGGATGTGCAAGGTTAAGCATGAGCTATGTGGCCTTTAGTCATTGGCAGCAAAATTGGTGTAGTTCTAGAAAAAGGTGTTGGGTGGAGGGCATTGGATTTTTCCAGCAATTACCTGCAATGAGAACGGTGGGGGTTAGGAGGAGAATAGGGCTCGGACTTTATCGTCGGCAAAGAACCATACCAATGGGAAGGGACAACAGGCAATAAAAAAGTCGAGGTCCCTCAAGCTGGCACTCCTAGCACTGATGAGTGAGGACAGAGGTTCGGGATGGACAAGGTTAGGCATGAGCTATATCGCCTTTAGTCATTGGCGGCAAGAGCGGTGCAACTCCAGAGGAAGGTGTTGAATGAAGGGCATTGGATTTTTCCAGCAATTACCTGCAATGAGGATGGTGAGGGTTGGGAGGAGGGCATGGGGGGCTAAAAGGAGCTTTGTCAAGGTAGTTTAGAATAGATCCCTATCAAAGTCCATTCATTTTGGCCAAAATGGATTGTTTTGGACTCAACTTCAAATATTGGATACAATGCCTATGAAAAATTTATCTCTATAAGCTTCACAAGTACGCCTTTTCTTTGCTACCCTTACTATATGAGGCATAATCTAAGATCATCAATTTTTACAAAAGAAAATTTTATACATGTTTAGCACCAAAAATCATTTTTCTTTATCTTTCGATTCGTCCTAAAGTTACAAACATCAAATCGTAGGAGCAAGAGTTAGCCTCCTTAGAAGTCAAGTGGAGCGTCCAAATTGTCCAAATCGACCGTGCTCGCTTAGGAAGAAGGCGTCCAAAACCCGTTTTATTATAAAGTCGTGTGCACGCGAGCCCACCAACCCAAACCCCTCCCACCCGATCCGGAATACAGGGAGAAGTTCTCCACCAACCCCTCTATTCGTAGCCTCTCTCTCTCTCTCTCTCTCTCTCTGCTCCACGAGCGGTGGAATCGAACCCATCAGGCGGCGGAGTTTGGAGCTTTCGCGTCATCCTACGTTCCATCTGTTATCGAGGGCTTCCGTCTGGCCTCAGGTGGTTCGATTCCTTACAAACGGATTTCTTCCCGTGTTTTTTCGAACCTTTCAATCCAAAGAACAAAGAAGACATCTCTTCAAGTCCTGCTAAGGTTCTTCTTTGATCCCTTATAAACTTTTTTCCCCCTCTAATGATTCCATTCCATTCTGTTCTTGAGTATAGAACCTTGAACTGTGTTGTGTTTGTGAGGTTTAGCATCAAATATTGATGAGAACCATTTAGGATGGAGGTGGGGGGATGGGGGGAGGAATAAAATTGGATAAATGTTGTGATAAAAATATGGGATGCCAGTCATTGAGAATGTTTGATTGAGAATGGATCCCTTGGTGTCAAGTTTATTCTTATCAAGTATGAGATTTTTTGCGGTTGCAACCATATTTTATGCAGTTGAATTTGGAGCGATTCACCTATATAATCATATTGTAGTTTGCTTGATATTTTGCTTGCGTATTGCTTTTGCTTTTCAATAATCACAGCTGATCCTTCCAATGGCAAGCTTCATGTTTGAGGAGAAACAGCAATGATAACACTATATGTTGCATGAAATGGTTGTGAGATTCTTAAATTTATTAACGTGTTTGAATCAAGTTGTTGCAGTTACATGGTGACATGTGGAATCTTCCTCAGTATGTGTACTGTCAAAACAATGGGACTTTCTTCTTGTCAAAAAATTTTGGCTTTGTTTTAATCCCTAGGATATGAAGAGGTGTCCAGATGATATTATTTATCTTGTTAAATATGCTCAATTTATTTACAGTATGTGCATTTCATGGATTTTCTTGGACTGGACAACTGGTAATCAAGTAAATTGCTACACCTTGTTCTACTTTGTGTTTCTTATATATTTCGAATGGTCGAAGGAATTCTCAACAAAATGGGGATTTTGTGGTATGAGAGGCCTAAATTTAGTTAAAAGGATCTGTAGTCACTGTAAACACCAAATGAATTAACATTCATTGTCATTTAAAAGCAGCAACGGTTGACCCATGTACTTTTTCTTAAATGGGGGCAACACATGCTTAGGGTCAATTCAGCATTTTGTCAGGAATCTTCTACGACATGATTTTTTACAACAATGTAAGGCATGTATTTCAATTAGGCTATTTCATTTATTATTATTGCTCCTGAGGCTGATGTACTTTCCTACATCAAACCTTGCTTCCATGTTCCATACAGATGTTTCAGGGATGGGGTGGTGGTGGGATTCCTGCACCCTGATAAACAAGTTTAAATTCTGTAATTGATAAGATAGATTTCTATGCTTTCCCACTGGTCCTCGAAGTATTCTTGCATGCTTTTCTCTTTCCTATGCTCGTGTTAGCTGCGATTTAGGCATTGGTATGCTGGTGGTTAATGTCATGATGAGTGCCAGTTGTAAAATGTATCGCAACTTATTGAATCATCAATATAAACCTATAAGGTTGATCCTTATAGGAGCAATAAAGCTTGTTCATTAAGGTTAGATAGTTCTATGATACACCATTTAAGATACACGCCTACATTTAGATATGCACAAGAAAGAGAGCTTTGAGAATTGCAAGCACAAAAAAGACTTATTTTACAAATAAAAGGTAACTAGGAGAAATATGACAAATAATATAAAGAAATGAACTTTCCCTCTGAGAGACAAATCTCACAGAACTGTCAAATATTCTCTCTTAGGATGCCGTATTAAGGAGATTTTTCAAAATTGTGGACATTGAATTTTTGGAGAAGCTGCAATGCTTCTATAATGAGATCTCCATGGAAATCGTGCATCTGATTTATATTAGGTAATGCTATAAAAGGACTGCTAAGGTTTTTGTAAATGTCTCCCATAAGCATGGTAGCATACTAACTGGATGAGCAAAGACAAATTTAGACTGCAAAATGTTCGTAGTTCTCTAAAAAAAAAATAGCAATTGTGTCTTTTATCAGAATTTATGACTGATTGGTAGTGCATTATAAAAGATGTTATGAGGCAAGAAAAAATCTTCATCTTTGAAAAATGTTAGTTATCAACAAATAATACAGAACAGAAGTATATTATGTAGTTTGATTTAACAACCTGATTGCAGAATCATTTGCTATGATCATACTTTTATTGCTACAAACAGTTCTCTCAGTCTTTTACCATAATCACATTTCCTTGTGATAACAAGATCATTTCACCTATGATCATTTTAATTACTTCTCTTGGTTTTGTCATTTAATGAAGTCTAACTTTTCGCAGATGGATTGGTAAATAATTTTTAACAATAAAGCCCTGTTTGCTTCCCGGACAGACCTGAATAAAATTCAGTTTTATTAAGCAGAACAACTTTTGTGCAGCCGAATAAGCCCCAACAATAAGAGTACTTTTGGTATTTCAAGAAGATTAAAAAACACATTTTTGGTACTTACTCATCTTTAACCAGATTACAACCATGTGCAATGTGTCAGGGCTAGTTACCTGGTTAACAAGGATACCTTTTTTGTTTTGAATTAAGTTATTCAAATATTCCAATTAAAATTATTTGGAACCAAACAAAGCCTAAAGGACTAGTTACCTAAGAGATATCCCTGCTAACATGCCTGTGTTGTCTTTAATTAATTGACAAGCACTAGTACTACTATTGACCATCTTCTGTAGGAGTCAAGGACTTAACACTGTTTCTTCTTTTTTTTTTTTCCTTTTCTGTCAGAAATAACAACTTAGTTATCTTTGAAATCTTCGTATGAATTATTTTTTAGGCATTCAAATTGCCTATTTTTCATAACTGAACTCTTTATTTTGCCCTCTACTTTATTTTTGTAGTTTGCAAACTGTTAATCAGATTATGTGAAGTAATTTTCCTCTCAATTGTGAAAGGAAATGCCCTTTTACTATGATAATGAGGATTAGTCTATCATATTCTTTTAATGCAACAGATTGCTACCATTACTCCAGCTCATTTAAAATTATTTTTTAAAAATCACTTGTATTTCATCTTCTTTTCTCTGTCTTTACTGATGTTTTCTGAATTTGTATTGATCAATTGTTCTCTTAAATGTTTGTCCTTGTGCTGCATCTGTTAGCACTTAACTGTTTTATCTGTTTTAACAGGTTTTAGCTGTTTTATCTCCTCTCAGAAATATGGAAGCAACGTATCATTTAATAGGAAATGTTGCTTCGATATAGGGTTCCCTAACATGAGTTAAACTGTGGATTCATTAAAATTCAAAAATACATAAGAAAAGGTGAGGGGGTAAAATATATCTATACACTGTCACTCCTCACATGATTTTATAATGCCACAGATGGCAGAAATCACCAAGGATTTGACTGCTGGAACCATTGGAGGTGCAGCACAGCTGATTGTTGGGCATCCCTTTGATACCATCAAAGTTAAACTTCAGAGCCAGCCTGCCCCACTTCCTGGTCAACTCCCAAAGTATTCTGGTGCAATGGATGCAGTTAAGCAAACAATCGCCGGTGAAGGCCCAAGGGGTTTATACAAAGGGATGGGAGCTCCACTTGCCACTGTTGCAGCCTTCAATGCTCTTCTCTTTACAGTGAGGGGACAAATGGAGGCATTGTTAAGGTCAGAACCCGGTGCCCCACTCACAGTAAACCAGCAGGTTGTATGTGGTGCTGGTGCTGGAGTTGCAGTTTCATTCCTAGCATGCCCAACAGAACTGATCAAGTGCAGGTCAGTGATAGTGCGCTTAGTTACAATTTGAAAGCAGTTTATGGTGAAATGATTGAATTTTTATGATTAACGTGGAGGTAGAGGAACATTTTACTTAAATATTTTCTATCCATGGTTAGTTTACACAAAAAATATCAATGCCTTTTTGGCTGCAACCTTCTTTTGATTGTCAGGCGCTAGAAAGCAACTCATCAAGTAGGGCAAGCTAGTGGATCATCATAAAAACCTTCCAAGAGAAAAAAGATAAGAAGACAAAAAGAAAGAATTGGCTAAAGCAACTTATCATAATGGCCATATTTCTGTTCTTCGCTCTTTAATAGTACTAGTTTGCTTATTTCTTGAGTGAATTGAAGTCCTTGTATAAACAAAATGAAATTTTCAGGCAATTTATTGTAACAAATGACACTAGATATTCTTACTTGTAACCTTATTAGCGGGGATGAACGATAAGAAAATAGTATTTAACTTGATCCAATGCTGAAATAAATTCCTCTGGTTCTTTCTTAACTAATTATCCACTATTTTTTCTTGTAATGATTATGGCATACCAGACGAATACTCTTCTAGTTAATCTTCTTCATGTATCTTCCTAACATAGGTTTCTAATGACCTTCCGGAGCTGGGTAGGGTCTTGGGGAGCAACTGAGCAAAGCATATAGACTGAACATATTAGGCATGCAAATGCTTTGCCTGCATATTTTAACACGTTCACTTAATGAGATTATTTTGATGGAAGACTTGTTGAGAGCTTGCATGTAATTCTTCAACAAGGACCATGACTTATATATGCTGACATGAAATCTTTCCTTTTGTCACAAATTGTAAAACAGGCTACAAGCCCAAAGTGCCTTAGCAGAGTCTGCTGCCTCTTCCGGTGCAGTAAAATATGGAGGTCCTATGCATGTGGCAAAGCATGTTCTCAAATCAGAAGGTGGCCTCAGAGGCCTTTACAAAGGTCTTGTTCCAACATTGGCACGCGAAGTCCCTGGAAATGCTGCAATGTTTGGGGTCTACGAAGCCTTCAAGCAGTACTTTGCTGGAGGAAAAGACACCTCAGGTCTTGGAAGAGGTTCGCTGATTGTTGCTGGAGGCTTGGCTGGAGCATCCTTCTGGCTGTCGGTCTATCCAACCGATGTTGTAAAAAGTGTGATTCAGGTCGATGACTATAAGAATCCCAAGTTCTCTGGCTCCATCGATGCATGTAGGAAGATATTGGCATCAGAAGGAATCAAGGGCCTCTACAGGGGTTTCGGACCAGCCATGGCTCGCAGTGTTCCGGCCAATGCAGCCTGCTTCTTGGCTTATGAGGTGACTAGGTCAAGTCTAGGATAACTTGAATGCCCTTCTTTGATTCATTTCCCCTCTTTTGGGTTAAATTTTCGATTTACTTGGGCAAGGTGATTCAAGTGAATATTCTGGTTATGCTTGCTGATGCATCAGCTCCATTTCTGACCACCGATTATTAAATATTTGATGGTCAGAAGCATTGATTGATCCTTAATATACTGTTTGTTTTGCAATTCTTTTATTGGAAGCTCGGATGATTGTTCTCATGCTATTGTCCTCTCGCTCTTTTGTGAATTAGGGTATCATATTAACTCCACTCTGGAATTTTGGAAGCTTAAAAGGTTCCACCGTGAAATCTACCAACATATTTAGAATCACTTGGGCCTTTCCCGAGTAATCTTTGTTAAGGCCTTTTCGGCCTAAGGGATTGCAGTTCTGTTTCCATATTTTGGCCGTGGAATCCTCTCTGGAGGAAGAAACGAAAACTAGAGGGATTTGGGAAGGCTGCGAGGTAGTGGTAGAAGCAAAGTGAGCTAGCTGATGAGTCAAAATTTGGCCTTACAGTTTCCAGCCTAGCTTCAAATCAAATGCTTTGCTGTTTGAGTTTCTGAGATGGGTTTCCATTCAAAAAACAGGATACCTCATTGCTACAACAGTACCAGGTGCTGGGCTAAAATTTTGAAGGAGATTCTGCAACGGTTATAACTGGATTAATAACCAATGCAGTGATTGCCTGAGCTACTCCTGCTTGATATCTGGTCAGTGACTGATTATTCTGCTTCCTTTTTTTTTTTGGTTAAAAAAGAGAGGGGGCCA
>JAOXJJ010000547.1:9103-44928 GCA_025769935.1 Phoenix roebelenii
AATTGTTTATTGAGTCCGCTGCTTAATAGTTTTAATCTTGATCAGATTAGAATCAAACTGTTGCTAAGTTTAAATTCTACTGTGAATCTGTTCAACTTAGCTTAATTAATTGAAAAGTTTAGAAGTAATTGAAAAGTTTTAAAAAAACCCAATTCATCCCCCCTCTTGGGTTGTATCTACTGGGCAACAGAAGTTTTCTCTTTGATGGTGAGTTTAAGTAGAGAAAATTTGAGTCTATTGTGGTATAATCTGTAGTCACTCGGTGGACCATGTTTCTCATTGATCCTCCTCATAAGCTAATAGTATATCAGCATACAAGCTTAGAACCTTGATTAGAACCATCCTATTCTGCTTCCCTTTTCTCATCAACCACACTTCCCTAGATTGCTCGAACTCTTGGTTCACCATCAAGCACCAGTGACCATTGCTCGAAAATAGTCCAGTTGTTCTTGGTCAACAAAGTCATGTGGGCACTTTGGTGAAGAGCAGATTATTCATTTATTGGATCTTGCCGGTTTCCAATAGATACTATGAAAGGTGATCACATCTGATTTATAAATTCCATTCTTTTTATTAACTTAAATAAATTATGAAAACTCATGCAAGCATGATAAAGTTGTGCTATATGAACAAGAGAAAGCCGTTGATGATTGCCAAGCTGCAACTAAAGTAGCAATCCTTGCTCGCCAAAAAGAGGGTGAGGAAGAACTTCACGTTAAGAAATTTTAAAAGATGTTACAAGTCTAATTGCCATAGTGTAGGCCCAAAATACCTACCTTGCTAGGTTATTTTGATGCCTGAGTGGAAATAAAACTATTTTAACAAACTATTTTATTATTTTTTGAGAAGAAGAAACAATATCATTATCAACGTCATTGCGTTTCAATGTATCACAAGGATCGATGCTGATGGAGTCCAAGCTCTACAATCGTAGATTATCATGTATACTACTCCAAGCTTTACAATCATAGATTAGCATGTAGACTAACGGTGGAGAGACAAGTGATGAAAGGGGCAATTCTGCTTCTTACTCTACAACCTTTTACATTCACTTAAAAGAATGAACTCCAATCTTAATCCTAATATTCAACCCTAAATCAAAGAAGCCTAGGCTTTCTTTAAACAATCATTAACAATGGACATCACCAAGAAGTCATTGCTGATTGCCACTGTCTAGTGATTGCCATCAGATGCTCATCTTCAATAGATCAATGAGCAAAAAAAGGATGCTTAAGGAGGAAGAGAGCCACCAAAGGAGAAAGAATGATAGAGCGGTTAGGCTGCAGTAGCCCCAAATCGACCCATAACTCTATCATCCAAAGGGCTTGTGCTGAGTTGATGGATTTAGAATATTGCATTTAAACGATGCAAAAGCTAAATTTAAAAATATTTGATCACAAAATATAAATATATTATAGTTATTAAAACTTTAACTAAAACTTCTACATAGTAGCACACATGTTATAGAGATTACCTTATATGTATAATATTATATTATATAATATAACTATATTGTATAATTTATGTAATATTGTTTATACCATATCTCAGCAATATAACTGGCAGTCAAAAGCAAGTGCCACATGGATTAAGTTTGATCGATTAAAACAAGTGAGAATCATGCGACTTTTGCTAAGATTGGATAGAATTTAGCCATGAAAATTATACAAGGATGGAGATATAGGCCAAATAGATAGAATTCGGCCATAATACGGATAAGTAGGCGAAAAGATCAAGTTTTGGTTATAAAATATAGCCGATAGAAGATCGAGGTGACCATCCTAGTTTTAGATTTTCCAGAAAGAGAACTATATTATAGGTTGGATAATGGAAGACAAGAAACAGAAGCTATATCGGGATAAATTAAAGGCTAGTAAGGCATGACTATCGATTTGGTAGTTGCATAATGATCATGTTTGTATGCATGCATAGTGAGAAGATGGTTGGCAACAGTTACTAGAATTAGTATATGTAGGAAGTAACTATCCGAGCGGGCAGTTATTGTGTTTGAGGGTAGTTGTTAAGTTTTAATATAAATAAGTAGAATCGTTCTATGTAAAGGACCCTTCAATAATTAATCTAATTAAATTATCTTTATCTTTACCTTAGTCTTTATCCTAAGAGTAGCGATAACTTAGAATATCTACTGAAGCCCAATGCTACATCCTCATCATAGCCAGCACTACACCACTACCAGACTATCAACATATTTATCTTGAATTATTATGCTAGAGGTGTTATTGATATATTAATACCATTGCCTTAGTTATTAAAATATTATAGATATAAATAGCAGACTTTGCATGTCTTGTGGGGATTATATGCTATGGATGTGCGGTTGTCTGCCATATGCTTGACACGGATCTTTGTTTTACGGCATGATAGATAAAATGGTACCAGAACCTAAATTTTGGATACTTAGTGCTTTGATTAGTTAGTATAGAATGGGGTAGAATTTAGGGTATGATAGGATGCCTTCAAATAAAAAAAACTCCTAGTACTAAAAGATTGTTTAATTCATTTATAATGTCAAACCTAATCTTTTCTTATGAATATAGGTTGTGATGGCCCAACCTCGAACCTAAAAGTTGTCTGATATTGCAGAGAGTTCCTGTGTAGCTAACACTCGCCATACTCTTGGTACCCTTCAGACTGGTTGCACCTCCGAAATTGCTGATGCCTCTTGGATAGTTCACACCCTATTGCCTAAGTAGTCTAAAATTCAAGCAGCCAACTCTATTCACTGATAGGCCTTCAACACCCTAGGCAACAATCAAGGGGCTAGTAGCGTTCCAAGAAATCAAGGTTGAGTAGCTGACTTAGTGCAAACCCGAACTAGTTGATTAGACTTTACAGTAAGTGCAACAAATGGGGCAGCCAAGGACTGAAGATGGGCAATCTTTAAGGTTGGAAAGGAGGATCATAAAGGTAGAATTTGAGAGTGCACCGAGGCCACCACCCTCTCAAACTCCTCTAGGTGGATAAACTTCTCGTTAGGATTAGGCTGCATGTTCAAGGTAGGACCATGGAGAGGCACTTTATATTAAACTCTATGCTTGCTTTGCCATCTAGAAGGTAAGATTTTATTATCTGTAGTCATGCCTCCAGAAAGGAGCTAGGATGTGTTCTAATGCAAAATGGAAAGGCAATAGTGTATACCTCCAGATAGCTGAAGCCATGTGAGCAAAACTATCTTACTGTTGCCTAGTAGACAACCCAAGAGGGGGAGGGGAGTGAATTGGGTACTAAATAAAACTTTAGTTTCTTTTTAGATTGTCTAATGTGATTAAGAAAGTTTTCTTGATTTTAATCTAAAGAGATTAGTCAAACTATAAAGAAAGCAATAGAGAAGAAATACTCAAGAAACCACAATACAAACACAACGAATTTTATAGTGGTTCGGACCCAATTCTGCTCCTACATTCACTCTCCAAGTCTCACTTGGAAGTTCACTATAATTCCTTAGATTACAGCCGGTTGTTTTACAAACTTACAACCAAACTTGTTGTTTTCACGAGATTACAACGAACTCGGTCAGTTTTCACAAACTCACCGACTAGAACCAATCCGATTTTTTTTTCCGAGCTCACAATCCAACCCAGTTGGTTTTTTGGGCTCACCAACTACAACTTTACAACATTGGTTTTCACTGGCTCACCAACAAACCTCAATGTCCTTGATTCAAGTAACAAAATCAGAGCTTAAATGTTTAAGAGTTGCAGCTTCAAAAAAAAAGCAGATTTAACAATGTAAGCAATATGAAAAGGAAGAAGCTTTGAAACAGATTTTTGCTGAAGGAAGATGTGGCTTCTTCTTTTCTGGATCCTCTTTTGAATATACCAGTGGTTGAGGATCAATAAATCAAGCTATGAATGTGAGGAATACTTCTGAAATCGATGTAGGCGCAGTTACTCATCTTTTCTCTTTGGAAAGGCTTTAACTCTCCTTTGGTGGTTGTGAACTTTGAATCCTCTTAATTGGTCTTTGTATTCTTGTCTCTACTTTATTTATAAACACTTTTCAGAGCTTTAATTTTCGAGAAACAGTCATTGGAAGAGGTGAAAGAGCCGTTCTGACATGACTGTGCAACCTGATAATAGACCGTTGAGATCGGAGTCGACTCGCGCGACTTGGAGATGGCTCGGTTGAAACTGGAGACGACTTGCGTTCTTCGAGAGATGACTCGCTTATGGCATCTTTAGAAGTACTAGATAGACGCTCTTTTCGAAGATGGCTCGCGACATTCTGGAGTCGACTCGCCAAAAGCGAAAGATGGCTCGCGTCCTTCAGGTGTCAACTCGGTCTTAGGGTATCAGAAACTATCTTTCTGTCTTTTCTCATCAGAGTCGGCTCACAACATTCTGGAGTCAACTCGCCAAAAGCAGGAGACGGCTCGCATCCTTCAGGTGTCGACTCGGCCTCAGTATATCAAAAACTAACTTTCTGTCTTTTGTCATTGGAGTCGACTCATCCACAGCTGGAGTTGACTTGGCATCAAAGCTTTGAAAACTCAATCTCTGACTTGTTCCTCGGAGTCGACTCGACCTCAGTGCTGCAGAATACACTCTTCTGTCGTTCTTGTCAGAGTCGACTCGTCCATGGATGGAGTCGACTCGATATTAGTTGGCTTGAAAGCGCGTCTTCTATCTTTTTTGCAGGAGTCGACTTGGCATCAGTTGGAGATGACTCAGCACTGTGCCCCTGGAAATGCTTCTCTATCTTTGCTCTACGAGTCGGGTCGATATTAGGCGGAGTCGACTCGCGCTCTACACTCAGAAATTCTCCGTCATGAGTCAACTCGCCTAAGCTGAGAGTCGGCTCGAGGGCTTGCTAGATAGCAGCCTTTGTGCCATAGTCGACTCGAGAATCTTTGGAGTCGACTCGAGTGCAGGGCAAAAGATCAAAATAGTTTCAAACGTTGTAAAGACTAAGCTTAAAATCTCTGAATCATTTTCCAAGGCATTCTAACCCATTTAATAATATATTCTCGAAAACACTCACTTAAATTCATTAGTATAATATGAAATATACTCAAGTATTTTGGGCTCATCAAAATCAAATAGGGAAACAACAATCACTCAATAATCTTCTCCTTTTTGATGATAAAAAAATACTTAGTATATGCAAATTAATTTACACATACTAAAAATTGAGTCAAAAGAATTAAAATGAATACAATTTCTGATAATTTAGTTTATTCAAAGGTTGAAAGGTATGAACAATAAACTTTATAACTTAAGGCTCCCCCTTTCATTTGGAATTGTATAAGCATTTATAATATGCAATCAATTGTTTTGCTTATGCTCAATAAATGAGTTGCTTTTAATCATATACTTGTAGTCTTTTCTCTATGAGGTTTTACTTGTCTTTGATGCTTTTCATTTTATACTATTAACAGCTTCTCACACTAAATTTATGCTTTAATATATCAGAGCTTAATTCAATCAATGCATTAGAGCTCCATTTATCCAATGTATCAGAGCATAATAATTTTAATTTTTAACAAATACATGATCCCAATACTTATTCGTCTCTTAATTCTTACTTTGGTATTGCATAATACTTCTTTCCATCAATCAATGTATTCTTATACTAATTCTTCTTCCCCCTTTTTGTCATCAGCAAAAAGAAGAGTTGTCCATCCATAGGGGAGTAATTTTCATTCAAAGCAAGCATGAATAAAAGGAATACATATAATTTGCAGAGAAAGAGAAGTACCAACATTTCATTTCATCAAAAGTTTGATTACAATTGTGATGTAAAAGTGAATACAAGATGAGCATTACAATGTCAGAGAAAACTCCTAAATGATCTATTCAGGAGATGTCAAAATGAACTTTTCATATCAAAAGTAGTCCTAATCCTCATCTAAAGTAATATTTTCAGGACTACTAGCTCTAGAAGGATGACCCCTAAAGGAAGCTCTACGAGATCTAGTGTGCGGTGCCGTTCGTGTAGGCTGAGTGGTCTGGGAAGGCGGGAAAGATGGTCCTGCACTCTACCGCTCCAGTCTGGTGATGATCCTTTCCAAGCTAGTCAGACTACCTTGGAATCCAGTCTGGTGAGTGAAATCGCCTAGGGCAGTCTCAAGTCCTTGGATGCCCTACTCTAATCTTCCTCTAAGAGTGGTCATTTCTCTGGCAAACTTAGACTGTCTTTGCGCAATTAGCGATATCCTATCAGACACTCGAGCATCCACCTCATCTGTAATCATCCTGATCATCCTCCTCATCTGATCATCATCTCACAGAGGATGCATCCTGTTGTCTTGCCGATGCTGAAGGTGAGGTATAGAAAATGTCAGAAGATGAAGGTGAGCTAGATGCAGTCTCTGCTCGTGCTCGGCTAGGTCCTCCTTCCTCCAGTGAATGTGGTCCAAATCTTTTTCATTCCCATTTTTCATTCACCTTTCTATACTCCATTCTATGCAAAGATTTTTCATTGTAGACATCAGTGTGGTATAGTAATTTTTGCGGCTCCTTCTCAGTGATAACAATTTCGAATACTCTAAATAGTAAAGTGAGAGTCATTTCATAGGATAGACTTAGTCCGATCTTTATGGCTACCTCATTCATATAAATCATCATCATCCTTGGCAAGTTCAGCTGAAAGCCTACTAATACGGAGTGTATTACTACAATATCTCTCTCAGTCAACCTCTCAAAACATCCTGTCTTTGGGAACAAAATTCTTCCTAAGATACTGTGGAGAAACCTCATTTCCACAAGTAGTTGGTTTGCTGTAATGTCTTCCAAGGGATCTATTTCATCCTTTTCCAAGATTGCTCTAAGTGTTGCACTTTTATCAGAATGCATTATAAGTGTAAGTCCTCCATTCGGCATCTTCAGAACTCGAGCAAACAATAGTTCAGTTACAATCATTTTAGTTCCTCTAACAGAGCAAACTAAAGTTCCTGTCTTGCTATCTGTTTTCAAGGAACTATAGAAATCTCTAACTAGGTAGGGTAGATGGGTAAATCCAACAAGCAGATGTAACCCCAACCTAAGGCCTTCAACTTTTCTCCGATTGTAAATCCCTCTCTTTCAAAAAATTCAAAATCGATTCTCCTACCTGTGGTTATGACTCTCTCGGCACATGATCTAGGAGTTTGGCCGAGGGCGAAGGAGAGATCGGGATTACGGGTTCTGTCGAGCTGGGTTTCCTTCGTGTGGATCTTCTTTCCTCTGGAGTTATTTCGGTAGATCTCTTCCTTCGGAATGCGAGTTTCTTCCTAGGTCCCATCTTTGCTAAGATTTGGTGAAAATACGGAAGGCTTGGAGTGTATTTTTGAGAAGTCTAGAAGGAATGGCTTGAAAGAGAGCTAGGGCATGAACGGAAAACAGCTTGAAGGAGGATCGAAAAATGAACAGTCGGCTCGTATTTAAAGTGAACATCCCTTCAACGAGTCAACTCAAGCTTTAATGGAGACAACTCAGCCAAAAAAAATTTGTCCGCCCGTCCTCGAGATGACTCGCGCAAAAGCTCGAGTCGACTCGCACAAAGTACGAGTCGACTCGCAATTCTACCTCGAGTCCTATCCGGTCCAAATATATTCAATAGTCTTGGGTTCAAATAATTCTAGATTGAGTTCAAGAACGACTCAACCACTATATCAAACATTCAATGTTGTCACACCATCATGATTTATTATACTTATTAAATACTTATTTATATTATAAAATATAATTATTTTATATATGTTTTGATATTTTATATTTTCATAATTAATTCTTTTCATCCTTTTCTCTTTGATATAAAAACTAAAAATGATTGATCCCATTTTATATAGTATTCATGATAGTTTCAAAAACTTTTTAATTAAAATATTTCAAAAGATCAATCATTTCAACATATTTTTATTTATATATTTTTTTTCTTAAAATTTCAATAAAGATAGATAAATCAAGATTCTTTTTTATTTATGCTGCAATTGAAGACTAACAATTGTATTGAATATTTTTTTTTAGTATTTTTAATATTACATACTATATTTGAGGCAATGGAAAATTTATTTTATTCTTTATGATATTTTCAAAATCTTTTTATTTAAAATATTTTGAAAATCATTCATTTCAACATATTCTTATTTATATAGTTTTGTTATAATTTGTTTAAAAGTAGTAATTCTTGATTCTTTTTATTTATGCTACGATTAAAGAATAACAAAAGTATTTAATATATGCAATTTAAATACTTTTATATTAAATATTTTTTTTAAATATGTTTTAATATAAATCCTACCAGATCAGTGATTCAAATTTTTGGCCAAATCAAACTTCATGCAAGTATGATGACTATATCTTAGGCCATTGCGGTGCATTATATGTAATCTTGATAATGGATTTTATTTTCATCTTTTATGATTATATTATTTATGTTAGTTTTTATAATCAGATCTAATTATATTTGAATAATATATGGCTTATATCATAGAGAAAATAAAGATATGACTTTAACTCAGCTTGTATTCATTTAAAATAAATATTGGTATGCTAAATATTTCATGCATTTCCATATTTATTTACAAAAATGATAAATACCAATTTTATTATTTATTTAATTCTTTTATTTATATTGATATTGGCTGATAAGGTTTGGATAAACACCATCTCTTATGTCACCGTTCATTCAGCAGCCCAGCTGCATCCTTTAAAGTTTAAACCATCCCATAAAATAGGAAACCTGCACTGGGTCTACTTTACCTCGCGGCGAGGACCGTTCCCCTGTTCCTGTCTTTTCTGCGAAGTACCGCCGGATCGAGGATGTCTTTTACGGAGAACGACTGAAAGAGACAGAGACACCCCTTCTCCCCTCCCCTCCCCTCCCCTCCCTATACCGTTAGAATTTTTTGTTTCTTGCTCTTTTCCCCTCGCCAAGAGCCAAGAATTCAAACCAAAAAGCCACCCAAGAGCTAGGAAAGCGGGGCAAAGGAACAGGAGTCCTCTTACCATCTCCATTTATTCACCTCTTTTATAGGAGGTAGGTGGGTGGCGATTTCGGGTCTTCCTCAGTTAGGTGAGCGATTGAAAAATAATAATAAAATAAAAAACATAGCTTTCCCCTGTTTCTCTTTTATCTCTCTTCTTTTGTTGAATATTATATGAAACGTATGTGTCGTTGGATTTACTTGGGTCGCCATTCCTTGTTGCTGGCCTTTTGTATCTACTGTTGCTGTTGAACGTGTCTCCTTGGGTTTTGGATTATTATTGGTGACTTGATCGGGGAGGTGGTGAGGGGATTTGGATTGGGCTCCTTTTCTTTGCCGCTCGAGGCTTCTTAGTCTTTGGAGAGGAAGAAGAAAAAGGTGTGCTTTGGGCTGCCTTCATCCTTTTTGTCTTGTTTTTGAGGTTTTTTCGCTATTTATTTATTTTCCTTTTGATCTATTTGGATTATTATTTTGTTTGGGCTTTATTTGCTGCTGTTCTGTTGTTATATATATATATATATATATATATTTTTTTTTTTAAATCAGACCTCGAAGTAGTTTTTTTTTCTTTTCTTCTTTTTTCCTTCTTTCATCCATCTCTGTTAGCTGCTGTTATTTGGAGTTTTTTTCATCTATTGGTTTGATTCTTGATGAGCAATTTTGTTCATTAGGATTTTGATTGTACTATTTTTCTTTTTTCTTCCTGATTTTTGTGGTTGTTGGCTTTTCCCTTCGAGAAAACTTATGCTTTTTTCCCCGAATTTCTTTCTTTGAGATGTAGTTTGTTGAAGGAGCTTGTCCTCTCTGTTTCATCATTTCCTGTTTGATGGTTTAATTATATTCATGTTTCATAATTGAGCTTTGGTATATTCTTTAAGTTAGTATTTACCTTAAACGGCTGAATGTTTTCAATTGCTTGATTTGTTGATATCATAAATATCATTTGCTTCTGAGATTGATGGGTTCCTGGAAGTCTCAATCTATTGCCCTACAAAGATCATTGGTCTACCAAGTTCCTAATTTTCCATTTATAACAAACTATTTTATTCCTGGTCTCATTCACTGATGAACTTTTGGAATTTAGGATAACTGCTCCTTTAAGAGGTGGGGCTTGTTTCAGTTCTACTAGGATCTTTTTATTTTATTTTGCACTTCATTTGACTTGGCTTTTTTCTTTTAACTAAGTCTTATCTATATGGCTTCTCTTAAATAGTCTAGAAGGATGAGAGGAGACGGAGCTGCAACTGCAAACTACTTTGTGTTAAATACAGGGGCTAAGATTCCAGCTATAGGACTTGGAACATGGCAATGTGGAGGAGACATCTGCATTGAGGCAGTGGCCACAGCTTTGAAGGTTGGTTACCACCACATAGACTGTGCGCACCTATACGGTAATGAGGTTGAAGTGGGAAAGGCTCTGGCTGAAGCTTTTGATGGTGGACTAAAGAGGGAAGATGTGTTCTTGACTTCCAAACTGTATTGTGCTACAAATTCACATAAGAGAGTTGAAACTTCTGTAAGAGTTTCTTTGAAGAACCTAGATGTTTCCTATTTGGATCTATATCTTGTACATTGGCCTGAGAATTCAGCTTTTGGAGATGCTACTGATCCTCCATGGAATTCAGGGAGTGAATATAGGCAGTTCTTGCATCGGTTAAAGCCAACATGGAGGGCCATGGAAGATCTTGTGGAGATGGGTCTTGTTCGTGCTATTGGTGTTAGCAATTTCAATCTTCAGCAGATTAGTGAATTGCTTCAGTTTGCAAAGATTGTTCCAGCTGTCAATCAGGTCTGTTTGATATTGCCCTCTTCTATTCCTTAACATTCTGCATTGCTACTTGTTAAAGAAATATCTTTTAGAAGTTAGGCTTTAGCAAATACAAGCCAACATTCTCCATGCACCTTTAGAGTTTGAGACATGTAATTTCGACCATTATATCGCTTTTGTCCAATTTGACACAAAATATTCTCCCTAATACAGTCAGAATGCTGAAGCTGTGGACAATCTATTCATTTTGTTTTTTTTTTCTAAATTGTTTCTTGGACACAGGCACTAGAGTTAGATTTATGCGTAGATAGAAGGTCCAAAATTCAGCAAAGGAGGAAAAAAAGGATACAGGACTTGCAGGAAAATATAACTTTAATAACTAAATAATACATACATTAATGCCTATCTTGCAGTATCAAAAATATGAAAAGATAACATCTAAGGTGTTCCATCCTCTATATTTAAAATTAATGAAGTGATTGATTAATTCTTGGTGTCACTTTTGATTTTAGACATTTAAATAATTTCAAATTATGAGATCAATACATTAAAAGGTGTTACACTGGTAAATTAGTGATGCATAAGAGCTTTAAAAGTTCTCGCAACTATAAATCATGAGATATGAGATTTGTTCATTTGCTATGTTTACTTTCAATTAAAGGGTATAAGCATTACAGATGATGAAAAAAAACAGACACTAGTAAGATATGAAACATGTTAACTTATAATTGGAGAAAATAGAAGGAAAGTGTTTTATATTCCTTATAAACGCAAACATGTAATTTGGATTATTATATCACTTTTGTCTAATTTGACACAAAATATTTCTTCCTAACATGATATGCCGTATGTTAGGATCACGTGCTGACCATTATATCAAAAGCGGCTGCTTATAGTGAAGGCGCTACTTTATATCCTTAAACTGCACCCAGCCAGCGCCTTGAGTCAGCTATTGAGTGACACTAAGCCATGGGTTCAGGACCCAACCTAGGGTATAACCCACCTACTAACCGGCGCATCCACGTTGGCAGGCGGCAGGACTGACTCAGCCAACCCGGCCTCCGCCAACGTTGACTCAACCCCTTAGGCCTCCGCCAACAATCTACCCCAGTGCGATGCCCGAGTTTCGAACTCGAGACCTCTGGCTCTAATACCAGTTGTTCGGATCAAGCGCTGACCATTACACTAAAAGCAACCGCTTATAGTGAAGGCGCTACTTTATTTTCTTAAATCGTACCCAGCCAGCGCCTCGAGTCGGCTACTGGGTGACACCAAGCTATGGGTTCAAAGACCGAACCGGGGGTATAACCCACCTACTAACCGACGTATCCACGCTGCCAGATGGCAGGACTAACTCGGCCAACCCGGCCTTTGCCAACGTTGACTCGGCCCCTTAGGCCTCCGCCAACACCGTACCGGCCTGAACCGGTGGTATAGGGCAGGGTGTACTAGTTTGTTGCCGGTACCTGGTATGGGTGGTATACCGATATTTAGTACGCCAAAAAAATTCTATACTGTACTGACACTATAATAGCGTGGAACCGGTACGGGTCCAGTACTGAGACGGCGAACCTTGCTCCCTAATACAGTTGGAATGCTGAAGCCATGGACATTCTATTCACTTTGATTTTTTTTTCTCAATTGTTGCTTGGACATAGGCCCCAAAGTTAGATTTACAAGTAGATAGAATGTCCAAAATTCAGCAAAGGAGGGGAAAAAAAAGGATACAGGACTTGCAGGAAAATATAACTTTAATAACTAAATAATACATATACTAGTGCTTATCTTGCAGTGTCAAAAATATGAAAAGATAACATCTAAGGTGTTCCATCCTCTATATAAAATTAATGAAGTGATTCTCTGTTGATATATGGTATCGAATTAGTGATTGATTAATTCTTGGTGTTACTTTTGATTTTAGACATTTAAATAATTGTTAGATCAATACATTAAAAGGTGTTACACTGGTGCATTGGTGATGCATAAGAGCTTTAAAAGTTCTTGCAACTATAAATCATGAGATATGAGATTGTTCATTTGCTATGTTTGCTTACAATTAAAGTGTATAAGCATTACGGATGATGAAAAAAGACAGACACTAGTGAGATATGAAACATGTTAACTTATAAATGTTTTGGAGAAAACAGAAGGAAAGTGTTTTATGTTCCTTATAAATAGTATTTTTTCTGAAAATACTTGTTTCTAATCCAAACTTGAAAATTAGCTTCAGGATACAAGATACATGATAAGTTGATTTTTTTTAATTTTTTAATTACCTTCATCCATGTTCAGATTCCGAGAACTACAAAAGCCCGATCCTAACATCATTATGGTTGGTTGGACAACTATAACTCCAAGAAGGTACGGAGGTCAGATCAAGACGGGATTTCTGCTAGGAGCAGAAATAGGGTTGATGGGAATTGAAGCACATTGGAAGTTGGCAAATGGAGGATTTTGTAGTGGCCAGGTTATGGAAGATAATTTAAAAGACTTTTGAAGTGGAGGATGTGTCAGGCACAAATCATAATCTAATCGAAGTAGCGGAGAGGACACCTGCTAAATGGAAGATATATCAGTGAAGCATAGATGGCAGAATATGGAAGAGGTGGGGATCATAAGGTGATGGGCCATCCCTAGGTGTGTGATGATCGATGGGCTTGACAGTGTTTAGGTTTAGTCTATCTCAGTTAAGCTTCTTGCTAACCTATTAGGACCTGAGGTTAGGCAGCAACAAGGATTGAAGTAACCCCTTACTGTTTTTCCTCACATTAGTAAATTGTCGTAAAGCACCAGCTTCAAGCTTTTCTATATTTTTGTTTCCCATTGTTAGTCTTTCCATGTGTGTGTGTGGTTGTGTGTGCGCTTCTGTCTGTCTCTTTGACATGTGCCATGCTTCATATGCTGCATAGTGCATACATTGTCAAATTTACAGTTTTTTATAGTTTATTGTACAATCAAGCATGTGAAAAGAGTTGGAAATGGATTGAACAAATAAAAAACAGGAATGATACTAGTGAAGGATAAGTGATGAAAACATAGTTTAGATAGTTTGTAGTGGACGATATTGATAAATATAAACGAGAAGAAGTTTATTATGGAAGTGGGTACGATTGGTAATAGGAACAAATGGTAAAACTGGTTAGTTGGAGCATAACCTAGATTACTTTAACCCCAGTTGTTATCATGGATAATGATTTAGTTAGATGTATTATGTTCCGCATTTCACAAATGATAATATGTGCCTTCCTGGCTTGGCCTCTCTTGCTTTCCTGCTATTATACTTGAGCTATTAAAATGAACTTACAGATTTTTCTTATTCAGCTGACTGACATGGTTATCTTTAGGTGGAGTTGCACCCTTTTTGGAGGCAGGACGAAGTTGTAAAGTTTTGTCAAGAGAAAGGTATCCATGTATCTGCTCATACTCCATTAGGAGTACCGACAGCTCCTGGTATGTCAACCACCAGTCCTGGTCTGTCTGACAGTGGATCAGAGGATGAACCTGGAACTCCTAGAATAACATTTAGAAGGTCAAGATCAGTGCATGGACCAATGCTGAAGCTTTCTGTTGTTGAAGATATTGCAGAATGCCACAACAAGACAGCTGAGCAGGTTACTGGCTCTACCTTTTCCTCAATCTTTATCCATAAGTTGATAATCTTTATTAATAAATTGATCCTTTACCATCAATCTGTTGAATAAAATAGTCTTGCAGAAGAAACATTTACCACTTGGAAATATCTTACAATTTAGTTTTATTTGTTGAGGAATATGGGGAAGTAAAAACTTCCTAATGCTGAGTTAACTGAAAACTTTCTTTGCTGAAATAATGTTCTGTTTGTATGCTCAATTGTGTCAGTCACTTTTTCTTTTAATGTATGAGAACCTGAATGACTATGTTTTACATATGGATATAAAGAGAAGGTACCTAGTTTAAATTTTCTTAGAGAGCATGTGGAATATTAACTAATCAATCTTAGGAGAGAGGTTGAAAGCTCTTATGTATGATGTGAATAAAATACATACATAATGGTATCTGCAACTATCTCCAACAATTAGAAGATAAAAATAAGAAGCCATTGGCATCCCATATATCTTTCCACAAGTGATAGTTATCTGATGTGCCCGCATGATTTGTATATGTATTGTCAATTCTGTCTAGAAAATGGATTTTTTGGGATCATGTCCACTTGGAAATGCATAAAAACTAACAATATATGTTTACAAAGGTTTCTTGGTGAAGATCATGAGGGGTCCAATGATTCGGAATCTGAAATGTAGGGCATTACTCTATGATTTAGGTTGTTGAAGAGAAATGATATATGTTGGATATTGACCTAGGCTAAATTTCAATTCTAAAACTCAGATCCTGAATCCTAGTGAAGGGAAGATATTATTAAAGACAGAAGAGGATTTTGAGAGAAAAATGATTAAACGCTGATGTGGGTCATGGAGTTGGATTACGTGGTTTGAAATGAACAGGGTGGCATGGATAATAAAGATGAGGACATCAATTACAATATCCTTGTATATAGTATACCATATTCTATGATATTGTGCCTCAGGGTCGTTGGTGCAGTTCAAGGATTTGTATCCTTGTTGCATTCATGCTAGCTCATCTAGTTATTTATCTACATACATGAACTAGTATTTGTTGCTGCTGATCTTGGGACGCCGATGCAGACTGCCTTAGCAGACATGCGAGAAAATAGATAAAAGGTGAGTGCTTGCCGGATTGGCGCCAACTGGGCCTTCCGATGCTTAAGTCAGAGAAGGTCTTAGAGGGGACCAAAAGGAGAAAGAAAGAACAAAGAAGCAGAGCCTCTTCTTGCTATGGTGATTTTTATGTTACCTCTTTGGTAGAGGGCCTCTGGGTTTCTTTATAGTTGGAATTCCACATTTGCAGTGAATCATATCTCAACAAACCTAGGATCGTACTGTAACAAATTGCTTATATGGTGTAATAACCTTGAGGATGTGCTGTAATAGCTTGGCATGTGACGGGATTGTTGAGGCCATGTGCAAATTTGAGATGGAGGAACCGAGTTGTTTTCTTCATGAGAAGATCCTACTCGACTCGCATCGGTGGTCAAGGTGGTCGAGCTGAGTCGTGAGATATCGGCCTCGGAGGTCGACTGCCCAGGTTTGCTCGTGTCGGTAGAAGAGATCTGACCAAAATGCCTTGTAGAGTTTTAGGATGTGGCTTGACCTCTACATGAGTCATGAGTTGGACGAATCTCATCGTGTCACATCACATTGGTCATTAAATGCCATAACATTGCCTGCCCCCACTACCGAGCTTGAAGCATTTCTTTGATTCGAGCGAAGGAAGTAACCGTCTGTTAGACTCACTGTCACTTTAATGAGGGCATCAACTCCAAAGTGGTGCCTCTTGAAGGATGAGTCCTGATGCTTTGCCTTCTAAGACGTTGTTTGACCATTTGGAGCAATGTTGGTGCGTTGCTATCCATTGATCTCGATGGGAAAACGACTGAGTGAACCAATTCAGGTTGTCCAGGACGGAGCTCCATGCAAATCCACCATGCTTGAGAAGGCTTTAAGCATTCCCCCACCCCCCCCCCCCCCCCCCCCCCCCCAATTGTTATGAGAGGAATGTAGAACCTATTCACCAAGTGCTCCAAATCAACCTTAGGTGGTGGTTTTTGCTGCTCTTCCTTTTTTTTTACCTAGGTAGGTGACCTTTCTTTTGATTCTCCCCTTTTACTTTTGCAGGATGGACTCTCTTCAGGAAAGGCGTTGCCAAAATTGTATGGAAACACTTCATTTGGCCTTGTGGCTAGCTAGGGAGAAGGCAGCCAAGGCAGGGGCCAAAGTTGGATCCCTCCAGAGCAGGCTGGCAGATGAGAAGGATCGGATCTAGGTGGTGCTGTTCAGAGCAGTTGTTATGAAGGAAGAGCTAAGGGTAGCTCGGCTTCGGGTCACCCAGGATGAGAAGAAAGCTTCTCGTGTGGTGGAGAGGTTCATGGCATCAGGGAGCTACCAAGTATGGCGCGTCCTCACTGCGATCGAATCATTTGTGGAGGGCTTTGATGAGTGTTGAAGCCAGGTGTTGAGGCTCGTCCCATGGGCCGATTTAAGAAATCTCGATTCAGCCGCAGACAGTAACGGCGAGGCCGAGGAGCGGGATAGTGACAGTAAGGCCGAGGAGCTGTTGAGCCCTAAGCAATAAGCCTTTGCTGACACCCACCGCACTCTTCTTGGCACCACCGTGGAGGCTCATGACAAGGTGTAGGGTGGTATCTTGAGTTAGGGGACCTTCGCAGAGTTGTCGGCCTTGTAGAGCCGAAGTGTTACCAGTCTAGATGTTTTTCTCTTGTAATACAGTAGTTTAGTTTTACCTTTGACCTACCATATAATTACATTATTAATGAAATAAAAGATTACGCGTACCTCTGTGGTCTGGATGATTTGCTTAAGGTCGTCCTGAAGATGCCGAGGTGGACCAGATTTGGCTAGAAACATGAATCCCTGAGGTCAGTTCAATTAGGCCAGAAAGCCAAAATGGAGCTATAGTTAATAAAATCCAGATATCCAAGATTAGTTGAGTACTTTGAGATGAAGCCATAACACCATAATACCCTTGGGACTGGCCAAGAGAGAAAGATAAGGCTGAGAGATGATGATGAGGCGAGATTATAGCAAGATAAGCCAAAATTATAAGCCAAAATGCATTCTGAGCACATAACATCATAATTCTATAGAGTGCATAAGATTTGCAAGAATACCATCGGCACAATTAAGAGATAATTAAAGATTGTCTCGTTGGAGTAGAATATAATTCCTTGCGAGCCTCTTATAAGAAGAGAATACTTGACCAAGGACGAGTATAGGGGCTGGTAGGCCTGCTCGAACCTTGGAGGCTAACGAGTCTTGAGAACACACGAGAACAAGTATAAGGGCTAGCAGGCCTACTCAATCTTCAGGGGCTAACGGATCTTAAGATTACATGAGGACAAGTATAAGGATCGGCAAGCCTTCTCGATCCTCGAGGGCCAATGGGCCTTGAGAATACATGACAACGAGTAAGGGCCATTGGGCCTATTTGGACCTCGGGGGCCAACGAGCCTTGAGAATAATGATGATGAGTATGAGGGCCAGTGGGCCTGCTCGAACCTTGGGGTTCGACGGGCTTTTTGTCAATGAACACTTCGGGTGATCACGCTAAGCATGCCTCCTAGATTGAGCTAGGATCTTTTAAATAGGAGATCCTCCGAGGTCCCTAACATCCATGAATTGGTACGACCTATAATGCTTTAGCCTCTTAGGTAGGGAATTTGAAACACAATTCCATTATCGATTAGCAATAAAAAATACAAAGATTTAGAGATAGAATTTGTACTGATTCTTACATTCTGCTGTTGCTAGGGTAAGAAGTTAAGAACTTTTCGAGTTCAGTTGCTCGGCACAGATGCTCCTAGCTCAGTTGGGCTTTACCATCATTTTGCTTAGGCCGAAGGGCTTGGGTTCCTTGCTGAACAATTTCAAAAGATATTGGCTATCGCTCCGATGAGTGGTTGATTACCGTCCTGCATTTTGGGAGTTCGCCTGCCTTAACCAGAGCTCCGGTGATCGCTCATGTACCATTCAAGGTATCCTCGTCGGACGAGGGCTTCAGTCTTATCTTTTAGTTGAAGGCATCCTTCTGTGTCATGCACATGATTTTTGAGGAATTGTCAATATCTTCCAATGCCCCTCTTCTTGGCGAGGGTTCGCAACTTTTGAGGCCAATGTATGTAGTCTCGGTCCTAGATCTCCATTAGAATTTGGATTTTTGGCGCATTGAGAGGAGTATACGTCTTAAACTTAAGTGGTGGACTTCGAGTTGGTGTAGCACTTCGCTCTTCTCGACTGTGTTTTCTCCTCGGATTGTCCTTCTTGCAATTTGTTGCTTATGGCCTCGTTTTTCTGCTGATTCCTTTCGAGCAGCAAGGGTTTGCTTGGCATTAATGTACTTGTTTGCCCGAGTTAGAGGTTCAGCCAAATCCTTTGGAGGCCTCTTCTCTAAAGCCTATTTAATCATTGCGGTTATTGCAATGGAATGATCCGGCTCGTGCACCTCTAACTCCTCGGTGTTGAACTGATTGATGTAGTTTTGGAGGGACTCGTCTTCCCATTGTCTGATACCGAACAAGCTTATCGAATCTTTTCTCCATCTTCTGCTACAGATGCAATGGTTGGCGAACTAGCAGCCGAGTTGATTGAAGGAACAGATTGAGCCTAATTGGAGGCTTGAGTACCAGAGTTAAGCCGCTTTCTCGAGCGTGGCTGGGAATGCCTGGCACATCACGGCTTCGAAGCTCTCAAGATGATCCATTAGATTTGTGGTGCCATCATAGAGCTCAAATTAGAGTACTTTAAACTCCTTTGGTAGGGGGCTCCTTAATAATTTCTTTGTTGAAAGGAGATTTTTTCATTGTCTCGTGATTGTCTCTAGCTTCGACCTTTCGCTCCTATAGGGCTTTGATTTGATTGCCCATCTTCTCAATTCTGTAGTTGAGGTCTGCCTCCCACCCAGAGACTTCTTAGTTGATGTGGAGAGAGATCGTTGGGACTGGAGCTGGCTCTGGAAAGAAAGTGGGAGTGACATTGTTTTTAACCTCTTCCATGACCTTTGGGATGGAGTTAACTGCTACCTTGGGCTAGATCATCTCAATGACTTGTCTGGCTCGCTAAAGGAGGGGTGATCTGCTGTTGCAGTCTTATACCATCGACATAAGAACTTGTACCTGCTCAACTAGTAGATTGAGCCGCTTGGCATCAATAGTCTATGCACCTAGTTAAGGGGGTGGAGACCTTGGGGAGCTGTGCGGGGAGTGTTGGAAATCAAGAGGGTTCACACTCATAAATTACTCTATGGAAGAAAATTGGAGAGGATTTTAGGCACACATGAATAACTTGTATTCCACTGACCTCAAAAAACAACTAGAGTATATGAATATTTATAGACACCATTAGATGGTCTTTTAACCTCCCTAATTGAATTGGTCATTACATCATACATAACCCCAAATAAATCTCAAATAACTCCCTCTAAATAAAACCCTTATAACTCCATGTAACTCCCACATGATTAAAAACCCAAAAGACATGTAACTCCTCACCATACTAATATGCAATTAGTATGAATAAAACCATAAGTTACTAATATTAGAAACTAAGTTTAGTAACCAACACCCCTCCTTAAACTTGGTTTTGTAACTCCAAGCAAACTCCTAAACTTGCAAAAAGTTTCACTCTTGAGGGGCTTAATAAAAATATCGGCAATTTGATCTTGAGACTGTCGGGTTACCCCCGCACGCATTGCGACGATCGCAGCGGAAACACACATGCGGGGTTGTTCATCACACGAACAACCCAGAGAAGGTAGATTTCAAAAAAAATTCTGAGTTCTCTAACTCAGAAAATTATGAAATCTAAAGGATAAATTAAAATTAAATCTTAATTATTTCAGATCTACAATTAAAAATTGTAAAGATCAAATCTTTACCTTTGAGCAGGTAGATCTTCACCGTTATCTGATGATCGTGGAGATCGGGTTCGCTTGAAGTCGCACAAATGTCCGGCCTCTACGGGTATCCACATGAAGATCTGGATCGATCAAGATCGTGATCTCACTAGGGTGCTAGCTCCCTTCAGAGATCCCTTTTGATGGTTGGAACTCTTCTAAGCAATCAACTCTTGATTGCTCTCAAGAGGAGGAAGAAGGAGAAGGAAGAAACACTTTCTTTCCTTTTCTTTACCATGGAAGGAGGGAAGAGAGGAACACCTTCCTCTCTATGTTTTCTTCTTGTCTTGCGGATGGAAGAAGGAAGAGGGAGCATTGCTGCCTTTTTCCCTTGCTTGCTGTGGAAGGAAGAACGGGAGAGGGGAGGAGGCCGCCAACATGAAACAAGAAGGGGGGTCGGCCGCCTTCTCCTTTTTCTTATGCTTGCCCTAGGCGTGGCCTCCTCATATATATAGGAGGAGCCATGCCAAAATGGGTCTCGCATCCCGGACACCCGGGATGAGTGTCTCGGACACCCGGAACGCGCGTGCGCGTCCCGACCAACCGGGACGCGGATCCCGGGAGCATCCAAGGAAAGGAGGGGCTCTTGCTCATCCCTTCTAATCCTAATCAAATTAGGATTTAGGTGGCCCTTGGTTCATTGAATTCTAATCTAATTAGGACCCAATTAGTCTCCCTATTTGATTCAAGATCCTTATCCATAAGATTAAATCAATTGACTTTTGGAGTCCTAATCTAATTAGGACCCCATTGGATCATGACTCAATTGAACTCTTCAATCCTAATCCAATTAGGAGTCATTTTCATCTATTAGACCAATCATTAATTAGGACTCTAGGAGTCCTAATCCAATTAGGACTCATATAATTTTAGTCCTAATCCGATTAAGACTTTAGGAATCCTACTCCAAGTATGACTCTAATAATTTGAAGTCCTAATCCAATTAGAACTTTAGGAGTCCTACTCCAAGTAGGACTCTTGAACCTTATCAAATAAGATCGAGCCCAGTTAATTAAGTCTAATTGATTCAATCAAATTGCAATCCAATTGTAATTAATTTCTTCTTCAACTCACTAACTCTTAGTAGGTTAAGCCAATTATCAATCAAATTGACAATTACAAACTATTATGATTCCAAATCACAATCCAACCATCAGATCGATCAGATCCTTTATTATGTGTGATCCCATAGGTTCTATTTTGTCTGGTAGTGAGATATATTGTGATCCCTATCACAATATCATTAAAACTTTTTTCAATGGGTTGGAACAATTCCAACTCTTCTAATTCGGATTCACTGATCAAGTGAATGCCTTTGAATCTCACAATCCACCAGTGACACCTAGCATCATGTAATGGCTACCCAGCAGAATGAAATAGGTGAACCTCTAGGTGCAGTTAGTGTATGATATAGTCCCTCTATCGTGAATCTCGATGGGATTGAGGTCATTGATAACTCGTCAAACTCCATCATCTGTCATACGTAAAATTTATTCGACTCTAGTTCGAGATTAGAAACTCTTTTCAAAAACTACCTTGGCCAAGGATTTACGAACTCAGTCTTATAAATCACATAGGATCTCTCCTAATTTATCAAGGTCGATAGATTCCATCTAAATGCACCCTTACTCCTACAATGAACCTATTGCAGCCAATCTACACTACAAGGATCCAAATGGATAGGGCACATGTTTATGTGCTTGTCAAACTACAGCAACCTCACTGTGAATAGCCGAGGCATCATAGGTCAAAGAACCAGTTATACAACTGCAGCATCAAGTAAGTCACTGATGAGTGGATAGACATCCAAGTGACTACTTGTTATGGTCACGTTCGGTACTCTTGTTCTCTAACAAGCACTTGGATAATCACTCCAGTGTCCCCATATTGTGGACTCAAGACTCCTCCATCAAATAAAGTGATCTATGCACTAATCTTAGCGGATCGATCATCGTCCTCGTGATGATCTATCGATCAGGAGCAATTCAAAAATTAATCACCAATGACATATGGCTCAAATTCTCAACTCTTGAGAATATGCGTCATCACCTTATTAATTTTTTGGACGATTCATGGATATATAAGAACATGAATGATAAAAATGTCCAACTTAACAAATGTATAATTAAGTCAAGTACAAATTTATGTCTTAGAACAAAATAATGCGTCAGCCAAATTGGCTTCTAGGGCATACTTCTAACAATCTTCCACGTGCACTAAAGCCAATCAGTCATAAATCTAAGCCCCATGTTCTCACGATGTGCTTTAGTTTTCTGCTGACTTAGCTGCTTAGTGAATAGGTCTACCATATTTTCTGTGGAGTCTACTCTTTGTTCCTCTACTTATTTCTTTTCAAGACAGTCGCATTCCAGGTTAAACCGCCGCTCTATGTGCTTAAACTTCTGGTGAGACCTTAGCTCATTAACTAATGCTATGGTACCATTGTTATCGCAATAGAGTGTTATGGCATCTGATGACATTACATCTAACTCTGCAATAAACTTCTTGAACCAGAAGGTTTCCACTGCACCCTTAGAGGCAGCGATACATTCAGCTTCCAAGGTAGAATCTGAAATGATCGATTGTTTGGAACTCTTCCAATTTACTAAACCACCATTACACATATTCTGATGTAGATTTTCTATCATCAATATGTGTCTATCCTTCTACCTTCAACTCTGATCTTTCCTTAAAGATCAAGAATATATCCTTAGTTTTTCTTAAGTACTTAAGACTGTTCTTCATAGCTACTCAGTACTCCTTACCTGTATTTGACTAATATATGCTTGTGACACTCACAGCATGTGCTATATCAGATCGGGTACATAGCATAGCATAGATGAGGCTTTCTATAGCCCAAGCATAAGGAAGCTTGCTCATCCACTAAATCTCTTCAGATGTGTTGGGGTATATCTTCTTGGAGAGATTTATCCCATGCCTAAGGGATAATAATCCTCTTTTAGAGGTTTCCATGCCGAACCTCTTCAGCACTTTTTTTATGTACATATTCTGTGACAGGACAAGCATTTTCTTAGATCTATCTCTATAGACATTAATTTCCAAAATATAGGATACTTTCCCAAGATTTTCATGGAGAATTCCTTAGACAACCTTACCTTGACCTAAGTTAGTATGGAAATATCATTCCCAATAAGAAGAATATCATTCATGTACAATACGAAAAATACAATAACCCTCTCACTAACTTTCTTATAAACACATGGTTTCTCTTCGTTCTTGATGAAATCAAACGATTTGATTACATCGTCGAAACGAGTGTTCCAACTCCGAGATGCTTGCTTTAGTCCATAAATGGATCTTTGTAGCTTACAGACCTTGTGTCACAATCACAACATCTCATAATCATGATATGCTGCAATAGCAAGCAATATTCGAATGGACTTCAGCATGACTATAGGTGAAAAGGTATCCTAATAATCAGTGCCTTCGCATTGACTATAACCTTTCGCCACTAGCTTTGCCTTAAAAATCTCTATCTTGTCATCCGAACTTAATTTCCTCTTGTAGATCCATTTACACCCAATAGGTACTATACCTTCTGGTGGATCTACTAAGGTCCAAACTTGATTGGAATGTAAAGAATCTATCTCTGACTTCATCGCTTCCAACCATCTCTCGGAATCGATGTCTAACATCACTTCGTTGTAGGTATTGGGATCCTTACCTTGATCCCTATTTCTCATGAGGAACACTTTCTCTACATCCTCTGTAAGCATACCTAAGTACCTTTCAGGAGAATGGAAGATCTTATTAGATCTACGAGGTAGAGGAGGTACTACATGTATTGGCTCAATATGAATAAGTTCTATAGGCACAATGGCTCATTGCTCTTCAGAGACTCTTTTCGAGCTTCATTTTCCTCCCACTGCCTCTATCAAGGATAAACTATTTTTCATGAAGATAGCATATCGGCTCACAAACACTTTGTGATCTTTTGGGACGAAAAAATCGTATTCTAATGACTCTTTAGAATATGCAATAAAACAAGCATTAATTGTCCTATCCTCTAACTTGTCCGCCTGCTATCGCTTGACTTGGGCCGGACATCCCAAATCTTGAGATAACCAAGACTCGACTTCTTACCATGCCATATTTTATATGGTGTGGTAGGAACAGACTTAGAAGAAACTCTATCCAATATGTAACTTGTTGAAAGTAGGGCATCTCTCTAAAAAAGTAAGGATAAATCAGTGAAGCTCATCATTGATCTGACCATATCCAATAGGGTCCGATTCCTCCTCTCGACACCCCGTTGACCTGAGGTGTACTAGGAGGGGTCCATTGTGAAACTATACCATTCTTCTTGAGATAATCATGGAACTCTCCACTAAGGTATTCACCTTCTCGATCTGATCGAAGAACCTTAATGAGTTTTTCTGTTTATTTTTTGTACTTCATATCTGAACTTATTTGAACTTTTTTCAAAAGCTTCAGATTTATGTCCCTTACGCATATCTATACCATGAGTAATCATTGGTAAATGAAGTAAAAATTACGATCTCTATCCTGCACATCGAATGGACCACACACATTAGTGTGTATTAGGGTAAGTATTTCAGTGGACCTCCCCCGTGTCCTACAAAGGGTAATTTGGCCATCTTTTCTTGAAGGTAGGATTCACAAATCAGATATGATTCAAAAATCAATGAGCCCAAAAGCTCATGTTTCTCTAATTTGTTTATTCTCTTCTCCTATATAGCCAAGCCTGAAGTACCATAAATACTTTTGATTTATCTCATCTCTAAATTTATTGGATCCTATGGTACTCACTGGTTACTCATATATATTTGCAGATACGTCCATATGTATGCGATCGAGACTGTCAATCATAAAATCACTTGTAACCAATTTATTTCTCAAATAAATGGAACAGTAGTTTTATAAAAATCTTTTTGTGTTAAACAAGATACAGAAATCAAATTTCTGCTAGCAACAGGTAACAGTCCCTAAGTATCCTTTTAATAATGAGCATATCTGATATATCTTCAGAAAGTCTGTCACCTTTCTTGCTCTTTATGCTTCCCATACATATAGGACAGTTCCTCTTCCAATGGTCGTTTCATGATGCAATAAAAATGCTTTCCCTTGCAATCGGCCTTTTTCTTGGAACTTCCTTACTTGGCCTTTTCTCGATCTTCTACTTCTTCGCAGGCTTCTTCTTCTTCCAGGTAGACTCTCTCTTAGAAGTAGAAGCCAACTCGACAGCGAGAATGATGCCCCTTGAACTCTTCAAGCTCCCTAGTTACCAATTTATTTGACAATTCTATTTTGGTGCATACAATCTTGTTCATATGATAGTTTACTATAAACTGTTCATACGAAGCTGGAAGGGATTGTAGGATCAAATTCGTTTGCACTTCCTTATGCATGGTCATGCCGAGCTTCTCAAGCTCCTCTAAGTTCTTTATCATAGTTAGACCATGATCATGGACAGACTTTCCTTCGTGCAACTTTAGCCTTGAAGAGCCTTTTGGACACTTCAAACCGTGCTGCGCGACTCTGTTCATTATACAACTCTTGCAGGTGATTCAATATATCCCTGACAGTCTTCATGTTCCATGCTGGCATAGTAGTTCATTGGACATGGATGTCATTTTGTAGCACCTAACTTTATTGTCATCGTTCGTCCACTTGTCATGTGTCTCACACTGATCAATGATTGGACGGACTGGTAACACGGGGATTTCATGATCTAGCACACACCCTGATTTCACACAATTCAAAACTATTTTGAAATTGCAAAGCCAATCTTTATAATTGGGTTTGCTCAAATGGTTGTTCTCTAGGATATGAGTTAAGAGTTTAGAAGCTAACTTTATAATCCTCAGAGAGTAAATATTTTAATTAGAATTTTGTACTTGAACTCTATTTATTTTAGAAACTTTTAAAACAAACACCTCTCACTATTTTCTTGAATCTCTTACACTCCTCTGGTAAAGAATTGGAAACCTGCAACTCTAGATTTCAAGTGGGGTGCTGCGGTCCCACCAATCTACATGTCACCTCAACTAACAATTATTAGCCACACATAAATAATGAGTGCACAAATCTTTGTATAATGCTTCACAAGTAAATTGCAACTAACCTGGTCTCCAAGTCATAAGGACCTCACCTAACAGTTATTGGAGCCCGACTCCATCTTTACCCCTACTACATCTCATGTCAATAGAGAGGTCCAGTCGCCCGATGCAACTTGCCCACTTTATCCAGCCGAAACAAATCAACGCCGGAAAGATCTTAGCAGCTCTACTATGGTGGAAGACCTCTAGACTTAATATTAGGTAATCTAGTCTTAGTGATTCCAACTTTAAGCATTTCATAGGAGGTAATCAATCAATTGACCAGGTAAGCAGGTGGGAGGCTCCCCTTACTCAGAGAGTAAGATCCTAATTAAGTAACCACCTTTAATGCTTTCCTATACACCAATTAGATCAATTAATCAAATATGGCTAGTTCAATGTATCGTTCGCTCTCGACTGATTGAGGAGGTTTTAGGTCTCGATTAGGATTTACATCTTATGTAAATATGAAACTTCTTTCATATGCTATGTATTTACATCTTATGTAAATGACATATTTGTTTAGGTTTACATCCTATGTGAATATGAAACCCTTTGCATATGTGTTTACATCTTATGTAAATAACATATTAGTTAGGTTTACATCATATGTAAATGACCTAACCCATTTGGATTTTTATTCACATCTAATGTAAAGATAGCTTAACACATATATATACATCTCATGCATACATTAATTTCTTTTTAAGCATAAGCCTAAACAAAATTATCCTTTAATGAACATGAATCCATGATTTGATCATATCTTATGCATCTCATGCATATATCAATTTTCTTTTAAGCATAAGCATAAATAGAAAATTATCTTTTGATTATCATGCATCCATGATTCAGTCTTATGACATGCATCTCATGCACATAACTTCAGATCTGAAAGTTTTAATTAAATATGCTACCAACTGAAAATCTGATCATGCAAGATTCAACTTTAATTATTGCAATCATATTGTAATTAAAAATTAATTATATAAGGTCTAGATTTTTCAAACAAAAATCTGCATGCTGTAATCTGAAATTTCAGCATGCAGAAATTTCAGCAAGCATATAAAATTTTCAGATCTTAATTAAATCCTAATCAAGTCTATTAATCTTAATCTTGATCCCAAAATCGTAGCTTTGATACCACTATTGGATTACCCCCATACGTGTTGCGAGGATCGCAGCGGATATACATGCATGGAGTCGTTCATCATATGAACATCCTAGGAAACGTAGATTTCAAAAAAATTCTGAATTTTCTAACTCAGAAGATTATAAAATCTAAGAAAAAATTAAAATTAAATTACTTGATTAATTTCATATCTACAATTAAAAATTGCAAAGATCAAATCTTTACCTTTGAGCAAGTAGATCTTCACCGCTATCTAATGATCGTGGAAATTGGGTTCGCTTGAAGCCGCACAAGTGTCCGACCTCTAGGAGTATCCACGCGAAGATCTGGATTGATCGAGATGAAGATCTTACCGGGGTGCTAGCTCCCTTGCAGAGATCCCTTTTGATAGTTGGAACTCCTCTAAGCAATCAACTCTTGATTGCTCTCAAGAGGAGTAAGAAAGAGAAAGAGAAACGCTTTCTCCTTTTCTTAGAAGAAGAAGGAGGAAGAGAGGAACACCTTCCTCTCTATGTTTTCTTCCATGCGGCTGAAGAAGAGGAGGAAGAAGACGACTCCAATCTTGCTTGCTGCCCTCTTTCTTTGGCCCTTGTTGATGGAAGAAGGAAGAGAGGGAGAGATGGCCGCCATGATGAAAAGAAAAGCCCCAAACCCAAGGGTGGTTGGCCCCCTTTTTATTTCTTTTCATGCCCTAGGCGTGGCCTCCTCCTTAAAATTAGGAGGAGCCACACCCCAACCGGATCTCGCATCTCGGGTGTCTCGCGTCTCGAACACCCGGGATGCGGATCTCGGGAGTACCCAGGGAAAGGAGGGGTTCTTGCCCCTCCCTTCTAATCCTAATCAAATTAGAATTTAGGTGGCCCTTGGTTCATTGAATCCAAATCTAATTAGGATCCAATTAGTCTTCCTATTTGATTCAAGATCCTTATCTATAAGATTAAATCAATTATGACTCTTGGAGTCCTAATCTAATTAGGACCTAATTAGATCATGACTCAATTGAACTCTTCAATTCTAATCGAATTAGGAGTCATCTTCATCTATTATACCAATAATTAATTAGGACTCTAGGAGTCCTAATCCAATTAGGACTGATATAATTTTAGTCTTAATCCAATTAGAACTTTGGAAATCCTACTCCAAGTAGGACTCTAATAATTTGAAGTCCTAATCCAATTAGAACTCTAGGAGTCATACTCTAAGTAGGACTCTTGAACCTTATCAAATAAGATCGAGCCTAGTTAATTAAGTCTAATTGATTCAATCAAATTGCAATCCAATTGCAATTAATTTCTTTTTCAACTCACTAACTCTTATTGGGTTAAGCTAATTATCAATCAAATTGACAATTAAAAACTATTATAATTCCAAATCATAATCCAACCATCAGATCGATCAGATCCTCTATTATATATGACCCCATAGGTTCTATTTTATCTGGTAGTGAGATATATTATGATCCCTATCACAATATCATTAAAACTTCTTTCAATGGGTTGGAATAATTTCAATTCTTCTCATTCGAGTTCACTGATCATCAAGTGAATGCCTTTGAGTCTCACAATCCACCAGTGACACCTACCAACATATAGTGGCTACCCAGTAGAATGGAATAGATGAACCTTTAGGTGCAGTTAGTATATGATACAGTCCATCTATTGTGGTTCCGACGGGATGGAGGTCATGGATAACTCGTCAAACCCTATCATCTGTCATACGTAAAATTTATTTAACTCTAGTTCGAGATTAGAAACTCTTTTCAAAAACTACCTTAGCCAAGAATTTACGAACTCAGTCTTATAAATTACATAGGATCTCTCCTAATCTATCAAGATCGATAGATTCTATCTAGATGCATCCCTACTCCTACAATGAATCTACTGCAGCCAATCTGCACTAGAAGGATCCAAATGGATAGGGCCTATGTTTATGTGCTTGTCAAACTACAGCAACCTCACTGTGAATAGCCGAGGCATCACAGGCCAAAGAGCCAGTTATACAACTGCAGCATCAAGTAAGTCACTGACGAATGGATAGACATCCAAATGACTACTTACTATGGTGACGTTCAGTACTCTTGTTCTCTAACAAGCACTTGCATAATCACTCCAGTGTCTCCACACTGTGGACTCAAGACTCCTCCATCAAAGAAAGTGATCTATGCATTAATCTCAGCGGATCGATCATCGTCCTCGTGATGATCCATCGATCAGGAGCAATTCAAAAATTAATCATCAATGATATATGGCTCAAATTCTTAACTCTTGAGAATATGCATCATCACCTTATTAATTTTTTGGATGATTCATGGGCACATAAGAATATGAATGATAAGAATGCCCAACTTAACAAATTCATAATTAGGTCAAGTACAAATTTATATCCCAGAACAAAATAATGCGTAAGCCAAATTGGCTTATAGGGCATATTTCTAACATTGAGATATTCTGGTGTCTAAAAACTAAAGATCGAAGCATGAAATACTATATGATAAGCCCAAGCTTAAGACTACACAACAGCAAACAGCAGCCCTAGTGACGTAACCCAGACAAATGTTAGGGATGAAGTTTGATCTCTATATGTCCAATCTTTGAGCCTTTCTCTCAGCCGCTAGCTTGAAACAACCTCAGATCTTTCTCAGAATTGACAAACAGCAATACTACTGTTGTGCTCCATCAGAAAGAGAGTAATTAAATTAAGGAAAGGGAAAGAAAGAAAGGCACCACAAGAAAGAGGAGAATAATATGAGAAATCAGAAGAATGAGAGGAGGTTTAGCCGACTGCAACCTGATTTGAAGATCCTCTCAAGCCTAAACAGTTTCTAAGATCCTCCCGTGCTCAATTATCACTTTATATTAGGAGATACTGAAGGGTTATTGATTATAATTAAGGTATTTTATGCAAAAGTTAACAAGGGTTCGAGCTTGAAGGACAACTGAGGGAAGTTTTGGGAGTCAAATAACAGCCAGACTGACATCTGCAACAGACTAAACTGCTGATAACAGATCTATTGGCAGACCGGTCACAGTAAGTGTGCTGGGTCTCTGTAAAAAACTGCATTTAGGGTTGAGATGGATATGCTTCTGGACAATTAAGAGGTTGAATTGGACATCGGGAAGGGCCTAAAGTGGCCGCTTCAATAGCAGACCAAGTCAGCCCAGTTAAACAAAATCTGAGCTAAGTCAGCCCTAAAACACTTAGAGCCTATTTGGATATTCCTACAGAATTGGGCTGAAAATTCAATTAGAATCAGGCCTGTTGGCCCATCTAGTTTGCATTTTCCAAGTGCCTATCCAAATCCAGTCCAGATCCCAATCTTTGTCGTTGTAGGAAGAAAAAATAGATCTATAGAAGTCTTTTTTTTCCCTTTCCCACAGGATTTGGGCTTGGTGGTATTTGGTTGATATAGGGCAATGCTTAAGTAAATGGCCCAATCCACAAATCCTACAGGATTTTCAGTTCAATTCTGTAGGGACACCCAAATAGGCCCTAAAATAGGCGGCACAATTCACGAATCCTGCAGAATTTTTAGCTCAATTCTGTAAGAATATCCAAACAGGCCCTTATTTAAGCTCGTGGCTGCGAATTCTGATGGTTGTGGCTGTATGCATGAAGAACTAAAAAGAGCTGTTTAAGGGCCTTTTAGAGTCTCTTATTTGAAGTAGACTTATGCTGGCCAAGTGCAGAAAAAGAGGAAAAGAGAGGAGAACATTCCAATGAGAAGAAGTGGAGGAAAAAGGAAGACTTGCTCCAGACTCCAGAGTGGTCTTACACCTTGGTCAGGTCTTTTACAGAACCTAAAGCCCCTATGTTAGTTCAAACTGGAAACTAATTTTTAAGGGCTCAAAATACTAGAGCTAATTGCAAAGAAAAAAAAAACGCAGGGAACGACCAATCCCTCACAGGATAATTTAAAGCTGGCTATCCTTAGATCAAATGTTTTAAGGATTTAAAGTTTAGAAAGAATAAGAGTGGCAGAAGTTTCAGAAGAACAGACAAAATATAATAATAGGAATCCCTATAACTCTCAAACGCAATCAAAAAGATAAATTAGTCCAAAGAAAAGTCCATCCTGAATCCAAAATTCTGAAGAGCTTAGCACAAACAAAAGCACACAGCATCCAAATATGCTATCAAGAACTCCAATTGATAACCAAAACTTGATCGAGCTTGAATAGACCTTTCTAATAACATCAGACCAATACTAACAAAGAAGGAACAGGGAATAGAATTCTAGATGCCTATATTCAACACTCACAATAATATATCACCAAAATAAAAATATGTTGGCATGGATTTACTTAAATTATCGCCGAATCTAACATAGTCACAACAAACATGTAGATTTAAGCAGAACAAGGTCTGAAGTAAATATAACGCGAAGCGCGAGACATCTGGAATCAAAACCCAATCCAAATCACGAAAACTACCACTCAAATCAGAGATAAAAGAAGATGAGAATTACTTAAAGATGAGACGAACCCGATAGAGAGTCTTGGAGCGAGGCCTTGATCTCCCGGACTGGGGAGAGAGAGAGAGAGAGAGAGAGAGAGAGAGAGAGAGAGGAGAAGGAAACGATAACTTAGAGAGGGGAAAATAGGTGCTTTGTCCGAGGAGGGTTGGTCCGGCCGTTGGGCATTTATAGGGGGCCAATGATCCGGTCACGCCCCGGCGTGGTGATCGGATCCATGGCGGCGCTCCCGGTTCACCCGGTAGCCCATAACGGCCATTAATGGTCCGTTTATTACATAACGATCTGTAGCGGAGACTATCCACGTGGCGACGCTTTACTGGCTTTGTATGCTGTGTTTGAGGCAGCCCCCGCTCGGCCTCTTCTCGAAGCTTCTGGTTGCAACCCAGACCGGGTTCTCTCCTAGACCGAAATGAGTCCTGGTCTTCGTAGTTTCGTGCTTTGCGGTCTTCGTAGTTTCGTGCTTTGCGTCCTCTAATGACATGCCGTCCGAGACAAGAGAGGGGCGGTGGGAGCTCGGAGCTTTCACATCCGGTTAGGCACGAAAACTTCAGTGGGCCCCACGTACAAGGTTTTGGTTTGAGAAGCCTTTTGTACTGAACTGCTTATCCGAATTTTGAGCTATAAATCAATTAATCATTTATTTTATTTTGAAAAAGATTACTGTTGCACAGAGATAGGACTGCCACGCTGGTGAAGCTCTGCTATGGATGAAAAAAATATGAATAAAAAATATTCTACCCGCATCAAACACTCTCCAACGAGGAAGGGGTCCAGTGGAAATTACTATGGAGGTGAGGTTCTCCTCAACCCTCATTTTCTTTCCTAAGCAACAGCCAAAAAAAAAAAAAATTGCTATCAACGCATCTATATATTTTATATAATAAATGTACATTCTATAGCAAGTTTAGATCATCTAAGACTTTTTGTGTTGTTCAAACATATATTAATAAATTAAGATTTCAACCACAGAAAAATACCACTAGCATTATTTTTAAATGTATTTATACATTCATGTATATATTTAAATACTTAATATACTTTATTTCGGTGATGGATATTTATATACTTCAACAGACATATAATACATATATACATGATGTATACATTCACCTATATATACAATTTATTATGTATGCGCATAGATATGTGTATATACTTTAATAAGAATATGCATTTGTATACAGATAAATATTTAGGCGTATTACACTCTTTTGTTAAACAAACACATATGTACTTGTATTGGTGATGTGTATTTGTTCATTAAATTCTGTCTCATTTATAAAATTTCATCTGGTTCATGATAATTGAAACATACACCTCATATCCTGTACTATATTTTGCCATATATTAGATACCTAATTATGCATCGAATTTTGTGGCTTGCCTAGTCAACTGAGGTGGGTTAGGTTTGTTAGCCGACAATTGCTTTTTCAATCAAGACAACAGTTACTTGATGCTTATCCTTGGTTTAATTTCATAGAAGAAAAGTTGCAATGCGAAAAGTAATTCAATGCCTAGCACCCAGAAAAATTTATATTCTACATCATGTGTACGTGGTGCACCATGAACCATAGAAATGGGCATTTGTGATCGACCACCGGTCCTAACTGCTGTAGCTTTAAAAAAGGCCAAAAAAAAAAAAAAGTTGAAAGGAAGTAAAGTACTCATTGTTCATGGTGATGGAACATAGTTATTTTATATTGACACACGTGTGTTCAGACATCTAATCGGAAGAGCGGCAAATACTCTTTTGACAGCACCCACGAGGAAGTCATATATTCTTCTCCGGCTGACCTGCTACTTTCCTAACTATTATTCTGCTCAGCTTATCTGACAGGATGCTGGATTCACACTACGGACATCTAGAATGCGGCCGTGCGGGGATAACTTGACGACTTCCTGTACTTACACTGACCTAGAGCTCTATCAATGAGAAGCACCTATTTGTTGAGATAATGCAGATAAGAACCCTTTTGTCTGGTATCCTGTGTTCGACTGGTTCTATTCAAACAAGTTCTGCATTCAAACCCAGCATCTGCCTCTCACTTTTCAAGCGTATCCTCCATGCCAATTTCGTCTCTACCTCCTGCTCTAGTGTCCATGTCTTGGGCGGAAAAAAATGGGGAAAAGAAAAGACAGGTAATAGAAGCTTAGTTGTAATAAAAATGGATGGAATTCTTGAGTCAGTTTCATCCTTTTTACCCTAGCATTCCCAAAAAGAGAAGAGAGAACAAAAAGAAAAAAATATTGACGCAAGTATGCCTACTTGATGCTAGTGGGCAGATGACATTGAAAATGGCATTTGGTGATTCAAATAGAACCACTATAGGGAGTGTTTGGTATGGGATGATCGGTCCAGGAGCAATAGTGATGGAGGTGGAGGTGATGAGATCACCACGTTTGGTTGCACCACGGTGATGCTACGTGGCGGTGATCCTAAATCATCTTTATTCTTCAAATCACCGTCCAATCCGGTAATGAGATACCCGTCCTTGAGGTCGGAATTCAAGATCACCACAGGGCGATGATCCTAGGTTGAAAATTATAGACCAAAATACCCCTCAATCATTTTTTTACGCTCGAGTCGTTACCTCTTTCCTATCTCCGCTTCGATCTCTCCCATCTCTCTGCTCTCCTTTCCAGCGAGCACAAGAAAGGAGACCAAATGCTAATAAAAAAGCAAGGTCTCCGCCTAAAGGAAGGCTTCCGAAAGGCAAAGAGAAGATAACCGCAGAAGGAAGAGAAAAGGCAAAAAGGCACCGACTTACGATGAAATATAGAGAGGAGAGGAGAGGAGAGGAGAGAGAGAAAGAGAGAGAGAGAAGGATGAGGTAGGGAGGTTTCTTGCCCGTTTTTCTGTATCTGACCATGAGATTTGAGGAAGCAAAGGCTCCATATAAAATGGGAATAGGAGCTGGCTACGAGTCTTCCCCCTTGATGGAAGGGAGGTGGAGAATTTCCTTCTGTGGCTGAATGGCTACTTGGGGTTGAATGGTTGTTGTGATGTTGCAGTTGCTGCTTGGGTACTCGAAGGGGAGTTGGTGGGATAGGATTTTTATTAGTTAGATGGAGTGACTTTCTCATAATGCCCCTACCTTCTCTAGTGAATTTGTCTAGAAATGGACAAATTCTTTCCTTTACCTTGACCATGAAGTGCCGTGGGATAACCTTTTCCTATGCTGCTCTTGCTCGACATAGTAAACAGTATTGCCAAGCATTATCTCAGTTATTTAATCAGTTTCATGGGCCTTTTAGAGTAATTACTTTTCCGTGCTTCCATTCAAGAATCATATTAAATTGAAGAGGCACTATTGCTATCTAAGGTTAGAGCACTATTGCTATCAACCATAAATAGATGGAAACAGTGCTAAAGATCTATAGTAAATTTTATTAGCATGAATGGTCGTCAAAGAATCAAAAAGAATTTTTTTACAAGGGATTAAGCAAAAGAAACTTATTAAGGGCTACTAAAAGAAGAATATGTGACAAAATTATGGAGCTATTATAGGAATTAGCATATTGACTTATATTTTTGATTCACGAGAATTAAAAATACATTAAAAATCTATCTAAGATATATCAGGGGTATTTATGGTATTATGTGGTCGGTGATCTTGGATTTTCGTACCATACCAAACAAATTACTCATGGATACTCGGGGATTTTTAATCATTTGACCATAGCCTAACAAATACAATGATCTTAGATCATTAGGGATCAAATTATCCCAGTATTCGGATCACTGGAGATCTTAGATCACCGTGATGATTCTGTTGGAGCTACCAAATGCTCCCATAAGGTGATCTTAGATCACTGTTGACTTTTATCCCGAGATAATCTGATCCTCACTTAAATATCCACGAGTAATCTATGTCATATTCCATAAAAATTCAAAATTACTAGCTATATAAGACCAAAAC
>JAOXJJ010000547.1:45028-57169 GCA_025769935.1 Phoenix roebelenii
ACCTTATCAAATAAGATCGAGCCCAATTAATTAAGTCCAATTGATTCAATCAAATTGCAATCCAATTGCAATTAATTCGTTCTTCAACTCACTAACTCTTAGTGGGTTAAACCAATGATCAATCAAATTGACAATTACAAACTATTGTGATTCCAAATCACAATCAAATCATCAGATTGATCAGATTCTCTATTGTGTGTGATCTCATAAGGTTCTATTCTGTCTGGTAGTGAGATATATTGTGATCCCTATCGCAATATCATTGAAACTCCTTTCAATGGGTTGGAACAATTCCAACTCTTCTCATTCGGATTCATTGATCATCAAGTGAATGCTTTTGAGTCTCACAATCCACCAGTGACACCTAGCAGCATGTAGTGGCTACCCAGCAGAATAGAATAGATGAACCTCTAGGTGCAATTAGCGTATGATAAGTTCCTCTATTGTGGTACCCGACAGGATGGAGGTCATGGATCACTCGTCAAACCCCATCATCTGTCATATGTCAAGATTTATTCGACTCTAGTTCGAGATTGGAAAACTCTTTTCAAAAAAGTACTTTGGCCAAGGATTTACGAACTCAGTCTCATAAATTACATAGGATCTATCCTAATTTATCAAGGCTGATAGATTCCATCTAGATGCACCCCTACTCCTACAATAAACCTACTGCAGCCAATCTGCACCACAAGAATCCAAATGGATAGGGCCCATATTTATGTGCTCGTCAAACTACAAGAACCTCACTGTGAATAGCCGAGGCATCGCAGGTCAAATGACCAGTCATACAACTGCAGCATCAAGTAAATAACTGATAAGTGGATAGACATCCAAGTGACTACTTGCTATAGCCATGCTCAGTACCCTTGTTCTCTAACAAGCACTTGCACAATCCCTCCGGTATCTCCACACTATGGACTCAAGACTCGTCCATCAAAGAAAGTGATATGTGCACTAATCTCAGCGGATCGATCACCGTCCTCGTGATGATCCATCGATCAAAAGCAATTCAAGAAATAATCACCAATGACACATCAAATTCTCAACTCTTGAGAATATGTATCATCTTATTAAATCTTTGGACGACTCATGGACACATAAGAACATGAATGAAAAGAATGCCCAACTTAATGAATTCATAATTAGGTCAAGTACAAATTTATGTCCTAGAACAAAATAATACGTCAGCCAAATTGCCTTCTAAGGCATACTTCTAACAGAAACTTCATGTACTTGAGATTCACTTCCTTAGCCATATATTCTTTAATGAAATGATACTTTGTATCGATATGTTTGCTTCGCTCATAAGATACCGAATTTTTGGCTAATGCTATTGCCGATTTGTTGTCTACAAAAATCTCCGTTGGTTCTTCTTGTAACATATGAAACTCCTTTAACAAATACCTTAGCCAAATGGCTTGACAAACACAACTTGAGATGGCAACATACTCTGCTTCACAAGTAGAAAGTGTAACAATAGGTTGCTTTTTTGAAGACCATGTAAAAGCCGCACTTCCCACAAAGAAAATATATCCTATCGTACTTTTTCTTTCATCCACATTCGGCCCAATCACTATCTCAATATCCAACAAGTGTGAAGTTATCAACAAATGAATAAAATAGGCCATAATTAAGGGTACCTTTTATGTAGTGGAGAATTCTCTTGGCCACCTTCAAATAGGATGAAATAGGAGCTTCCATATACCGACTAACAAGTCCAACCCCAAAAAGAATATTGTTGCCCAAGATAACAACCCAAGAGGGGGGTGAATTGGGTTTTCTAAATTTTAGGACCTTACTTAAGATGATAGATGTATTAGTAATTTAGCTTGTGTTAATTATATAGGTGCAGTGGAATCAAAAAGAATACAATGCAAACACACAAGAAGTATATTGGTTCGGTGCTCTCCAAAGCATCTACATCCACTCTCCAAGCATCCCCTTGGAAATTCACTATAATCCCACGGATTACAGTTGGATTGTTTTACCGGGCTCACAATCCAAAAATCTTACCATTGGTTTTATGGGATCACCAATAACCTAACCGTTGGTTTTACGAGCTCACCAACAACCTACATCGTTGGTTTTACAAGCTCATCAACAAACCTTACAAGAAATGAAAGAGAGAAAGTTTAAAGCTCCTAAATGAGCAAGAAATACAATAATGCACTTAAAGAAGAGTTAAGAAAATATTTATCGCTTTGTAGATTGCTCTTCTCTTCTTTGCCAATGTTGCTTCACTCCTCAAGGGATTGGTAGAGCTTTTGAATGCACTTGAATACTACTCAACCACCTTCTTTCAGAATTTAAATGAAGCAAAATTGATGAAGACACTTGGACTTTCTTTTCTTTTGAATGCACTCTTGATTTTTGCAAAAGATTCTTTTTTCTGATGAATAGTGCCTTTTAAATACTTCTCCAACCTCTAATAGTTACTTCGTAGCTGTTGGAATGGAGAAACTAGCCGTTTCTAGCTGTTGGAGACTCAAAATGTACTTTTGCAGAACTAGCCATTTTGCTGTCAGTCGTGCTGGGGTCGATCCAAGCAAATCTGGGGTCGACCTAAGTTACTGTTCACTGTGGTCGGCTCATATTTTTTTGGGGTCGGCTCCAGCTACAGTGGAGTCGACTCAAGCTTGGCTGGAGTCGGTCCTCTCAGGGATTTCAGAGACTTGTTTTTCTGTCATTTTGGGCTAGGATCGACTCAACTTCTCTTGGGGTCGACTCGAGCTACAGTGGGGTCGACTCAAGCTTTTTTGGGATCGGCACTCTCAGGGATTTCAGAGATTTGATTTTCTGACTCTTTAGGCTGGGGTCGACTCATGCTTTTCTGGGATCGACCCAAGCTACAGTGGGATCGACTCAAGGTTATCTGGGGTCGACTCTCAGGAATTCCAGAAACTTGCTTTTCTGGCTCTTTTGGCTAGGGTTGGCTCATCCTTTCTTGGGATCGACTCAAGCTGGGGTCAACTCATGGTTTCTTGGTGTCGACCCAAGCTCTGCGCTATTCGTGCCATTTTGTGCCAGAATATGCCAAATCATGCCAGGATCGACTCCATTACTTTTGGGGTCGACTCTATCTCCGTGCCAAGTGTTCCAAGGGTGTGCCACTTGTTCCATGATGTGCCAAAAATATCAGGGTCGACTCCAAACTGACTGGGGTCGACTCTAACCCTGTTTTTCTATACTTAAAGGTTAGTTTAGCACATCAAAGTAATAAAAGGATATTCCAATTAATTTAGGATGAATGACACATTCAAGTTTCATTTCTGTAACTAACAAAAATACGAAAATACCCCTTATAAAGAAAACTTCACTCTTAGTTTGGTCAAACTGAAAATTTGATTTTCTCTCAAATTCTGCTAATAGAATTTCCTTGGAAGAATTCTTGAAGGCTGTTATAAAACATGGTAGATGAGTGTTTCATGAATGTATCAAGATTGTAGGATGTATCGAGAGTATATCACTTTTCTCTTTTTTGAGTGTCTTTTTACTTGATTAAGCTTGTTAATTGCAATGGTACTTCCATATGGCCTTCATGGTTTTGTAAACATCAAAATAACATTATGATTCTCAAATATCCGGCCTTGCGCAAGTTAAATATCTTAAACTTCTAACAAGACTTTTGAAGAATGTAGGATCTACCTTTTCTCTATCTTCATATCTTGATAATTTGACTCCACATTCCACGGGAGTGCTCACCGGGTTGCTATCATCCATCTTGAACCTTTTGAGAACTTCTTTAGCATAACCTTCTTGAGAGATGAAAATTCCATCTTCCATTTGCTTCACTTCAATGCCCAGGTAGTAAGCCATAAGGCCAATGTCTATCATCTAAAACTCTTGAGACATAACTTGCTTGAATTCTTCAAACATACTAGAATTGTTGTCGGTAAAAATCAAGCCATCTACATACAAGCAAACCACGAATATATCTCTATTATCATTGACCTTTGTGTAAAGGGCATGCTCATAAGAACATTTGGTGAACTTGTTGTCTTGGAAATACTTGTCAATTTTGGTATTCCAGGCTCTTGGTGCTTGCTTCAAGCCATACAAGGCTTTCTTTAATTTCAAAACTTTATCTTCTTGCCCTTTCACAATATATCCCAAAGGTTGTTTCACATAAACCTATTCTTCAAGAAAACCATTTAAAAAAGCAAACTTCACATCCATTTGATGGATTCTCCAATTGTTTTGTGCTGCCAAAGAAATAATTAATCTAATAGTTTCCAAACGAGCAACGGGTGCAAATACCTCATCATAGTCGATCCCGGGCCTTTGGTTGTATCCCTTGACAACAAGTCTTGCCTTATGTCTCTCGACTTCTCCTCTTGAATTCTTCTTTGCCTTGTACACCCATGACTCCGATTGCTTTTTGCCCGTCCGGAAGAGTGGTGAGCTCCCAAGTTTCATTCTTCTCTATGGCTTAATTTCTTCATTTATAGCATCTCTCCACTTCTTGTCTTGAGTTGTTTCTTTAAAGTCTGTTCACTACTAGCAAAAAGACAAAAAAGTGTTAAATTACTTAATTTTTCCGTTACCTCATCCGTGGCATTATATATGTCTTGAAGACTTCTTGTGCCTTTTGATCCTTTACTTGAACTTGCCTCACTTGATGATGAGATGATTGCACTTGAGCGGATGATGGAGGTGTTGAAGGTGGAGAAAGGGGTTCCAAGACTTGACTTCCTTGCTCCTCTTCAAAGAAAGAAAAAAAGTCATACTCTTCTTTGGGAGAATTCCAATCCCATAAACTTGTTTCATCAAATTCAACATCTCTACTAGTGATGGTCTTGTGACTTCTTGGATCGTACAGCTTGTAGTCCTTGGATCTTGCATCATAACCGATGAAGACTAATTTTTCTCTCGCCATCTAGCTTAGAGCGCTTTTCATCCGGCACATGCGCATAGGCTATGCTTCCAAAAACATGCAAATGAGAGACACTTGGTCTTCTTCCACTCCATGCTTCTTGTGGTGTTAGATTTGGCACACTTTTGGTATGACACCGGTTGGATAAGTATACCGCACAATTAACGGCTTTGGCCTAAAAATCTTTGGGCATATTCTTGCTTTTTAACATACTCCGAATTGTTAAAGAATGGTGAATTCCATTTTTCTCACAAATGCTTTTGAAAGCATTTGATGTGAAATCACTTTCTCTATCGAATCGTATAACCTTTATATCAAAACCACTTTGTTTCTTAACAAGTGCCTTGAATCTTTTAAATGCTTCAAACACCTCCGATTTTTCTTTAAGAAAATAAACCTAAGCTTTTCGGCTTAAATCATCAATAAATAAGTGAAAGTACTTGTTCTTACCAAAAGATGGTGGATTCAATGGACCACAAACATCCGAATGAACAAGTTGTAGTGGTTCCATTGCTCTTGTACTAGCTTCTTTTGGAAAGCTTTTTCTTGATTGCTTGCCAAAGAGACATCCTTCACGAAGTTGATTTGGGTGGTCAATAAAGGGCAACCCATTCACCATATCTTTCTTGGCCAATAATTCTAGCCTATCAAAATTCAAGTGCCCAAGCCTCAAGTGCCAAAGCCAATTTGGATCTTCAACACAAGCTTTCAAGCATTTAGCAACATCGGTTTGAAGGTTGAGCAAAAACATGCGGTTTCTTGTCATTCTAACTTTGGCCACCAAACTTCCTTTTTGATCTCTTATCGAAAGACTAAGATCTTTCATTTGAATATCATAGCCTTTCTCTAAGAGTTATTCTAAGCTCAAAATATTATTTTTCATGCTTGGGACATACAAAATATCAGCAATAAATTGATGACCATTTTTCAAGCGAATCAAAATTGTACCTTTTTCTTGGATCGAAACTTTGGAAGAATCTCCAAAACCACATTACCGCTTGCAGTTTCATCCAGCTCCACAAATTTGTTTTTGTCACCGCACATGTGGTTGCTAGCCGCATTGTCAAGATACCATAAATCATGATATCCATTTTCTTCTCCTTTGCATGCCAACAACAAAGTTTGCTCTATCTCTTCATTTTCAACATAGTTAGCTTCTTCTTCGGCATTTTGAGAAGGACTTCTACACTCCAAAGCAAAATGACCATATTTTTACAATTATAGCAACGAATTCTAGATTTATCATACCTCCCTCCATTTGATCTCGAATTGTTTCCTCTTCCACGTCTTCTTGATTGATACCATTCTTGCTTCTTTTCTTTTTTGTTGGATGATCCACGACCACCTCTTCCTCTACCACGTCCATTTTCACGTCCACGACCTCTTTCGCATGTCCCACTACGATCTTCTTCCCTTTCAAAGAGATTTTTGTTTGTAACATTTGCTCTAAAGTCTCTTGCTTTTTGACAACCTTTTCTTCATGAGCTTGTAGTGACCCCATGAGTTGATCGATTGTCATGGAGTCTAGATCTTTGGACTCTTCAATGGCTACAACAATAAAATTGAACTTGGGATCCAATGAACGAAGGATTTTTGTAATAACCCTCGTATCGCTCACATTTTCGCTGTACCTCCTTGGTTGATTTATGACGGTCAACACCCTTGAAGAGTAATCTGAGATTGATTCAGATTCTTTCATATGTAAGGCTTTGAATTCACCACGCAAAGATTGAAGACGAATCTTCTTGACTTTGTCAACTCCTTGATTGGAGTTTTGGAGAATCTCCCAAGTTTGCTTCGAAGAAGTTGCATTAGCAACTCGTTGTAGCATGCCATCATTCAAACATTGATGGATGATCATGATGGCCTTCCAATCCTTCTTTCTTGTGCCTTGTAAGGACTCTTTTTGAGTTGGAGTCAAGGAATCATCGTTCTCCGATTCCTTGTAGCCTTTATCAACGATCTCCCACAAATCTTGAGATCCCAAGATTGCCTTCATACGGATATACCAATTTTCATAGTTATCCTTGGTGAACCGCAGCATTTGAAACGGAAGCATTCCATTTGCCATCGCTCTTTCTTACAAGAAAAGTCTTGGCTCTGATACCACTTTGTTAGAAATCAAGAGAGTTCACACTCACAAATTACTCTATGGAAGAAAAGTGGAGAGGAATTTAGGCACACATGAATCAATTGTATTCCACTAACTTCAAAAACCTAGAGTACATGGATATTTATAGGCACCATTAGATGGTCTTTTAACTTCCCTAATTGAATTGGTCATTACACCATATATGACCCCAAATAAATCTCAAATAACTCCCTCTAAATAAAACCCTTATAACTCCATGCAACTCCCATATGACTAAAAGCCCAAAAGACATGTAACTCCTCACCATACTAATATGCAATTATAGAGAATAAAACCATAAGTTACTAATATTAAAAACTAAGTTTAGTAACCAATAGGGAGTTGTTGGACTCTGGCTGAATGGCTCCTAGGTGGTTGTTCCTTTTGAGCTTCAGGGCTCTTCTTTTTTCTCATAGATGGTGCCAATCTGTTGTCGTTGACCTAAAGATGCTGATGCAGACCGCCTCCGTGGACTTGCGAGACAATGGACTAAAGGTGAGAGCTCGCCGGTTAGCTCCGATCAGCCCCTTCGATGCTTAAGTCAGAGAATATTTTAGAAGAGAACAAAAGGAGAAAAGAATAGAGAAGCAGGGTCTCCCCTAGCTATGGTGATTTTTTGCGTTCTCTTTGGTAGAGAGCCTCTGAGATTATGTATAGCTAGGATCCTGCATCTTCAGCAAATCATATCTCAATAAACTTGGGGTCACGCCATAACATGATGTGGCGTAACAACCTTGAGGATGTGTTGCAATAGCTTGGCATGTGATGGATTACTGAAGCCATGTGCAGATTTGAGGTGGAGGGACCAGTTGCTTCCTTCATAGGAAGATCTTGCTTGGCTCAAATCAGTGGTCAAGGTGAGCTAAGAGATATTGGCCTTGGAGGTCGGCTGCCTTAGGTCTGTTCGTGTTGGCAGAGGTGGCTTAACCAGAATGCCTTGGCGAGTTTCTGGAGGCATGATGGACGAATCTCATCATGCCACATCATCTTGGTTATGAAATGCCATAACAGTAATAAAGCAATAAGCATTGACGAGTACAATTGGTGGTACATGACTGTAGCATGCTTAACTCTTCTTATTTTCTGTCTAGGCATCCTAAATGTTATTTCCATTTAATTGTCTAACAACCATGATGATATTTTTTTTGCACTTTTTTAATGAGGATTTGAAATCCTACTCTCTAGTTTGGACACAAAATGTTGTCATTCGATATCATATCAAAGGTTACAATTCATCATAATTCAAATTAAATAAGATCCATGCAATATTATCAGTATATAAACATGGCTGGCACTGAAATACATGGACATCGCCTACAATGGAGTGTCAATTTGTAAACATAGATGGATGCCTTTCACCAGTTTTATTATGAATTTTAAGCTTAGTTTATTGTTTGTGTGTAAAACATACTTGTCTGGTATTAGTTTGTATTAAAAAAATATTTGAAATTGTTGTGCACATGTTGAATGTAGGATTTTAAAGATTAGTTTAAAGCAAAGTTTTAAATCTCAAACAAATGGTACATTATCAACCCTGTATGATGGGCAATGTCAAAAAAATTGTGATTCTGCATGAACCCCATATCAACTCGAGGGTGTCAACTGGTTCAGCACACTAAATAGATATGGGAGGCATACCCTATCTCATAACATACTTGTATGTGAATGGTACAGGAGCATACCATGGGTTTTGACACGATGGTATATAACTTTATTTATTTGTTTACAACATGTGTGCATACTAGTATCAAGCAATTAAAATTGGTTTATGACTAAAAAACTTAGCATATCATATTGAATCATTTTACAAATTTGTGTATCTCCCCATCGAGATGTGTGCCAACTATGGTATGCTGAACCGGCCCGTACCAGCTGGTTTAGCATGTACCGTACCTATCCGGGCCCTGACCGGTACGGTTCAGCCGTGGAAAATGGTACATAGCACGTACCGACAGAATCTAACCGGAGCCGAAAAAGAAGAAGGCAAGGGCGAGCGAGGGAGGGAGGGAGAAGAAGAGGCCTCCGTTGTCATTGGAGGGCCTCGGGGGCGCGGCGGAGGCCGCGGGGGCGCGGCGGAGGCCGAGGCCGTGGCCATGTCCTCTGTTTCTTTCAAAATAGGGGATGCGGCCACGGAAATAAAATTGGAGTTTTTTTAAGTAAAGTCGGCAAAATGCTTGTCGACTTCACTTAAAAATTCTCAAATTGTTTAATTTGAAGATTTTTAAGTAAAGTCAACAAGAGAGTCATTGATTTTACTTGAAAATTTTCAAATTTTTTTCTGCGGCCATGTCGAAATCGGGGCGCGGCCGAGGCCGAGAATAGGGGCGCAGCCGTGGCCTCAGCCTCAGCCCCCCCCCCCGCGGCCTTCCGCTGGCGGTGGAGGCCTCTCCTTCTCCCTCCCTCCTTCGCTCGCTCTCTCTTTCACCTCGTCTTTTTCGGCTCTGGCTCTTGGTACGGGCCCGATTTTGAAACGGTACCGAGAACGATGAGCCGGTCTAGTAGGCCACCGGTACGCCTACTGGTACCTGTTCGGAATACCTTGGTGCTAACTGTGGGCATAATATGCATGACATGCCAACACTTTCTCAGCATAAGCTGGATACATGATACATTAATCCTTGATGGAGAATAGGGTATTGGACATGAGCAGCGGAAAGGGAAGGAGGGTTGTTATGCACTGTTTCCTTTCTCTCAGACCTGATGTTTTAATGTAATGAAGACTGCTGTTAGTTGTGCTGGAAGGAAAGATGAAGCAGAACAGAAATGGAAAAATGAATGACAGGAGGTAAGAGGAAGATGGCTAGGAGAGTGAGGCTAATGGAAATTGAAGTAGTAATTTTGTAATGGAGAAGACAGAGATATTGTGAGCAAAGAAATTTTCCTTAAAAACCTTTCGTGCGAGTATCATAGATGTCACCTTTGAACAATTTCATATGATGGTTAAATCTGTGGATTCCATGGGAACTCCAGTTAAGTAAAAAGCTTGTTGAAATGCCACATGTGGTAGGAAGAAGCAAAAGCCTTACATTTATGATCCTACTTTGTGACTGGAAATTTTGCTTTCAATAGGTTAACAGAGAATGGGGATCAAAGTAGGTCATACCATACTGAACCGGGCGGTATGGAGTATATATTGTACCATACTAGTTTGGTATTGGTACATGGTTGGGGGGTATACCGACATTCGGTATGTTGAACTGGCCCCCTACCAGGCATAGGGTGGTTTTGGTATAGGGCCCGGTGCTGAGACATGATGAGAACTTTTTGTTTGTTTGGTTGGTTTTTAATTTTTTTAAAAGCTTGAGAGCTATAGGAAAGCTAAATGCATTGCGCTCTAGTATAGTCCTTTGCTGCAGAATCATAATGTAACTTTGTTGAAGCTCAATCTTGAGGTTAAAACTACTAGGGAAAAACAAATTATCTTACTTTCCTCAGAATCCTTTGTGATGTATCAGATTCACTTATTAAGATCCAGGCATCATTTGTGGAGGAGAAATCGCAAGAAAATATTTTATGCACATAGTGCGTGTGAATGTCTATGTGCAGGCACACACATGCATGATCATATATGCATGCGCATGACTGTGTGCGTGTAGACATGCATCTGTATGTCCATATGTATTATGTAGTTCGTTATACATGTACATGCATGCATATAGGGAAACAGAAGAGGTCAATGATCCTACATAAAATTTTTGGGATATCAGAATGTTCTAGAAGGTAATTTCTGGTGTCCTTAGATCCTCAAATTTGTAGGGCTGGTGGAATCCCTCATCCTGCCGCTCTCTTAAATACTACCCTCCTCAACTCTTCCAAGCACGAGAGGAATTTGATAATAGGGAAATCAGGCTGTTTAGGGAAATCAGGCATCCAAACAGGACTTCGATACGTAATTTGATGCTGATGTGATCCAAATTATATCTAGGGTCTTAAACTTAGTTCTTTTCTTCCATCAGGTGTTTTCTGTTTTAAAGATTCACAGGTTGCCTTTTCTTTTTCCTAGTTTTATTGATTACTTTTTCTAGTGTACTCTGCCGCCTTTCAAAGTAAGTGTGCAAAATTCCACTTTAGGTGTGCAAAATTCCACATTGGAAACTAATTTCAAGCTACATCTGTCAGAGTCTACAAAAGTTGGGCCGAACTTTGGTGATGATAATAGAATTTTTCAGTTTGGGTCATATATGGTGGTGGACAAATGGTTTTGAAATCTTAGCTCCAGTGTTGGGCTTGATATCACTTGAACTTGATGTGGACTCCAGATCACCTAAAATGGTTGTTCTTTAGAGAGAATAAAGGAGACTGGAGCCATAAATTTGAGAAAATTTCCCTGGGATCTACAAAAAGGTGTGACTGGTGAGATTTCTGGTTGTAATGCTTATGGACAGAAAGTTGATGAGGACCTTTTGCTTTCTCTGTGTTTCATGGCTGATATACGGGCTTGAGGGCGTCACCCTTTAGTTATGGAACCTTACCCCTTTGTTTGTGTTTGTTATATATAAATCTATTTCAAATTTTAGGTTTCTTTTCTCAAATGTGATCATAAATCATATTTATTTTTTCATAATGATCATTGGATCATCAATATCATATATATATATTTTTTTGAGTCTTCATTTATATTTTACTTTTGAATGAATTTGTATGCATTCTCATTGATGGCATTTGTACTTCATTTATTATAGGTCATCCTGAGATGGGGGCTACAGCGAGGAACTAGTGTGCTCCCATGCAGCCTAAAGTCGGAGAAGATCATCAGAAATATAGATATTTTTGATTGGTCACTTTCGGATGCGGAATGGAATAGGTTGAACGAGATTGAACCACAGGTATGCCTTTTTGGAAATTGGCCTGTGAACACATCTGAAAGTGGGTTTCTGTCAGGAAGCGGTCCTCTCCAGGCAGTGCACGAAATGGAAGATGATACTGAATGAGATTCTTGATCCCTACTACTATCTCCTGAGATATTATAAACTATAAGAAATTATCATTTTAGACGTGAGAGATTTTACAAATATTTCTGGACCATCAAAAATTGATAGAATTCTGTCAAGCTTTTCTGTTAGTTTCTGCTTTCACTTCATGTAGTAGCGTGTAATATTTTTGCTTCAACTTTTCCTGTAAAAACGGTCCCCCCCCC
>JAOXJJ010000547.1:64996-84546 GCA_025769935.1 Phoenix roebelenii
GAGGAGGAGGAAAAAAAGTAAGCTTTTCTCTGTGGAGGCAGTGAGAAGAAGAGCTGAGAAGGGGAAGAAAAAGAGAAGTTTGATGAAATATTTGTGAGTGGGGAACAAGGGAAGGAAGGTTTCATGTGATCATAGCGCGGTGATTGAAGGGATTCGGGGGATCGTGATGCCACGGTTGCCTTGACTTTTGGCAAAATAGGACAATTTACATGTCGTCTTCCTAATTTTAGGAGCTTCGGTTGCGTCCCAAGTTTTGTACGGGATCAGTTCTTCTGGTTTGCATCCAGAAGGAGGATGTGAGAAAGTGCGCTCGTTGGATCTGGTGTTCCGGGTGCGATGCCAAAAGTAGGTACCGGGTGAATGGCAGCTGCAATCCGGGATTTTTGTTTTGTTTATCCTTGCTTAAATCTTTTTCTCCTTGTCTTTTCTCCTGAAAATGTTAGATCTATGTCTCTCCATGGACCACGCTTTCAGTATAAGCAAGCGCGAAAGGTCCAAAGACCCATTGAGATCCCGCCAGATATATGGAACCACCTGGATTTCTTCCTGCACATGGTTCATCGATGGGCCGGAGGTCCTCCAACACGGCAAGTAGATGTTGAGGTGACCTATACTGCGTATCAGATCTGTTTGGCCAAAAATGTATAAATCTTTGGAAAGAGTAGCCCTTCACTGAGGTTCGTTGCAGAACATACCCAAGTACATGTGGCAAAGATTACTTATGCAGGCCCATTGTATTGACCTTTAATAACTCGAGGAACCTTGGGCTCTTTTTTTGCTCGTGTAGTGCCTCGATATTTTCCACCTAGGAGCTCTCACTTATGAGTTTCCTCAATATTAATTTCGATGGATGCATGCTAGATGGAGGTAGGAGGGAAGGTACTAGATTCATCATCAGAGGCCTGGACTCTAGGGTAGTGGCTGCCAGATCTTCGACACCTCAGTTTTGAAGACCAAGCTGAGGGCCGCATAGGCCGGCCTGGGCCATGCTCGAAGCGTGTTGCAGGCCAATGCAATTATGCTTGAAGATGATTCGGCTATGGTGATTGGCTGGATTCAAGGTAGCATCGGCGACGCGGGAGGGTGCCACCCCTTGCTTCAGAACATCCGGGCTATGATTAGTGGAGGTGTGACCTTTCAAGCCAAGCATGTGTTCAGAGAGGTTAATAGAGTTGCAGACTGAGTGACCTTGTATGTAGCTAGTCACTCCAAAGGTGCTTTGTGGGACGAAGAGAAGAAGTTGCCTTGGGTGCTCCGAGACTTGTTGCTTTCTGACTTTATTAGATGTATCCATACTATAACCGTATAAACTATCCGCTTTAGCAAATATATATATATATATATATATGTCTAGCCGATATTTCCAAAAACGAAATCATATACTATACATTCTCTACTTTGGACATGTTGATACAACTTTGCACTACGCTACTACCATATGTCACTATTAGAGGCACCAAATCAAATTTGCTGGAGTGGTGCTTTGCATCACTCGTAGCATACCCTGAATGAGCACCAAACCAAGTTTTTGCACATCATACACTAATAAGTTGATCCTTGGGGACTTGCAAAACATCGGAGTAGGGTACCCTAGGAGGTGTATAAAGCATTTACCAATTTGTTTGTCACTAGTTTCAATGGAATTAGTAAGGAATGAAAAAGGAAGGGCTCAGTGAGGCTATGAGCTAATTTAGATATAGGCAAGTAACTAATATACAGAACCCTAATTTAATGGAATTTATCAATAAAATTGGCAAAAGGTGATCCAATCGAAAACTTGACCCGTCTTTATACTTTCCCAAGGAATAACTTACCTCTAATTGTATCATTAAAAGATTTCATCTAGCTTTTTATGGATTGGTATGGGCTATGAGAGTAGGCATCCTCTAGAAATAGCTTTAATAAGCTAGACATAAACTGGAACACAACTATATTGAGCTCAAAATTTCTTGCAAGTAGATGCAGTTTCATACCATCAAGGACATGCCATATGCTGCATGGTCTAGTTGGTCGTAGTATTTGTTAGCTACACCTTATGCTGCATTAGAAACCTTTGAACCGTCCATTTCTATTGCCATACTTTGGTGAGCAAGTTGGACACTACAGTTATTTTTTTTTGTAAGTTGATGGCTCAATTATATATATCCTTATGGAGGATATCAATGCTAGCATTCTGTATTAACATCCTTTTCTAGTTTTCTCTGCTAATTATATCGCTAATAGCTTTTCTTTTAAACACAAAATGTATATCCTACATAAAATTGAAGCTAAACTCGATTCAACTTGGACCTAATTAAGTGCATTTGATCTTGGAACCGAGTCACACTTGCCTGGACCCGACGTGAATGATCCCATGGGCCCTGAAATTTTTGCATGGCCAACCTACGCTAAGTTGTCTGGTCAACAATTTCGGTCTAAATATAAAATCAAAGCTGAAAAACAGTGGGATCTAGTTTTAGGTTATGCTTGCCTTGGTCTAGAACTAACCCAATTGCAAGGTTAAATTAACAAAATAATCCTTAGTGGACCGATATTCTCGACACCTAAGGTTCAAGAAGTCAGAATCCCTCAAGACGTTTGAGTTCCGCAAATCACATCTTTAACACCAAAAATGTTCTAAGCAATTTCTAAGTCCGCATTAGACTGAAGCTACACTTGATTCAACTTGCATCTAAATGCATTTGATTGTATTTGTGTCATGCCTAGCTTGACGTTACTTGAATGATCCAATGATTGATTCCCAAATCTTTGACGTGTACAATTTGACCCAATTCCATTAGTCAATAGTTTAGATCCGAGTCCAAAATCATAGTCCAAGAAGAGGTGGATCAGATTTAGGTCATGCTTGCCCTGGTCCATCCTTACCCAGCTGCAATCTTAGAATTAGGGCAATCCTAAATATATTGGCTATTGTGACACCCTAGCGTAAACAAATTAATCCCTCATCATGTTCTACCCCATTGGAGCTCTTCTCTAGATCACGTCTTGAAGCAAAAAACATTCGAAGCAATTGGCAAGAGTAAGAAGTTCTAGAAATTAAATTCTTCATGTAAACGTTGGCTACAAGGCTACATCATCTCCAGTAGTGTACTATCAAATCCAATGTAATTTTGGAGTCGGGTTCGGATTATCTGCGGTGCAACTTTTGCACCATACAATCCTGTGCTATTGCAGATAGCCACCATATCATCTATCTCGAAGATAAGTACGGCTCTCATTTATTTCTAGAATACGATGAGTGCGATCCATGGTACATCACGGTAATAAAAGAAAACTGTTTGTGGCTGCCATACACTATAACATAGGATCCTGCGGTGCAAAAATCACACGATAGAAAATCTTGGTTCAAAAAAAATCCAGGCATAGCTGTTTAAATACGGGTTGTTGGCTGTGAACATCAGAGTTTTAGCTTCGAGAGGAAGACCCGTGAGAGGTTTCCTATTGCTTCAAGCAAAGGAAGCACATCCTGTGACTTTTAGGACTTTGAGCTCTGGTAAAAAAAGTCCCACTTCTAGATATTGAATTGTATAGCAGGGTTTTCAATTGCACCCATGATACCTTTAATGTCAAGCACCCCGTTCCTAAGGGTGCAAATAGGTCGGGTTGAATTGGGTCATAAGTGATCTCGACCGAATCCAGTTCCTTGTTCGGGTTCTAATGTTGGACCCAAATCTAACCCAATAGAAGATCAGGCCGGGTTGGCTTTGGTCCACTGCTAAAATTTCTAATTCAATAGGTTATTCGGGTTGGGTCGAGTCTATGTATAACCCAGCCCCAACCCAAAAAATTTGGGCCCGAATCGGGTCTGGATTGGGTCCAGGTCGGGTTTGGACCATGATTGAGTTGGACACCATGCATCTTCCTATGGTGAACTAAGCATCATCTAGTAGCAAAGTTTTTCAGAACTGTGTATCTGTTTGCAGGCTGTCGCACATTATCTTGCAACAGAACCTTCAGGACAAATCATATGCCAATATAATAGCCTCTATTGGCGAGGTCCTCAATATAGCCAGGTCAAAATTCAAGTAGTTTTAGGGTCTCATATTTCAGTTCTAAAATTATATGGTAAAAAATATCAATCAATCATATCTATAATTAGATTATATATCGTCATAATATTCTAAAATAACATATTTAGCAATAACATACTATGCATCAAATTGTTACATCATGGACAATATCGCTCAAAAATTATGAATATAATAATTCTGTAATATTGATAAATTTAGAAAAAGTAAGATGTTACTCATCTTGCAAACGAATCCAAAGTGTCAGTCTAATCAATTTTAAAAATTCTCCTAAGATATTGGTATTTAAAAATTATATTCTCATCAGAATTTATCATGATTATTCCGAAAATAGAAATTCTAATTCTAACACCCTAATAGAGCTAATCTAACGAAAGTGTCGGATATCCTGGTTGGTCCAATCAAAGCAAAGTTCATTTGATCATGCTCGCCCTATGATACAGGAGTTTCAAAAGAGATTAGGGGTGGGGCTAAGGTGGGGCTGCTGTGCTGCCTGCCGATTATTTCTAACAATAGAAATTCTAATTCCAACAATATTTAAAAAGGGCTAAGGTGGGGCTGCTGTGCTGCGTGCCGACTATTTCTAACAATAGAAATTCTAATTCTAACAATATTTAAAAAGGGCTAAGGTGGGGCTGCTGTGCTGCCTGCCGATTATAGATCAAGATGCTTCACTAGAGTTGATCCAAAAGTACGAAGAGAGGTACCATACTGGTTCCAAAATCTCTTGAGAGTAGAGAGAAAGGATGGAGAAGAGAGAGAGAAAAGAGGGAAGAAAAAGCAAGCTTCACTCTCTAACCAAAAAAGAGGAAAGAAGAGGGTAACTATGGATGGTGCCTGGTGTCAAAAGACCCACAACCGGCCAACAGGCGACGGGCACCGGTGGCGACTGGTGGCTAGCAGTGCCAAAACTACTCAATTCTAACCTCTTGAACCATGAAAATCAAGCATCCCAATAGTGAGAACTCCAACCATGGTCTCCTGCCACCGCGAGGGATCAAAGAAAGACCCCGACGACGAGCACCAGTTGTAGGAACAACTAGAATCAAGAAGAACAGGAGTCTGGCTACCGAAACAGAGGAAATAGGGCATCACCCTTTTTTTCCAAAAATTTGGCGATCACCAGCCTAATCGGAGCTCCAAACGACTACGAAAGAAGTAGAGAAAGAGTAGCTCAAGAGTGGCCGGGTCCTTACCTGGTTTTCGGCAGCAATTGGCTGCGACGACGGTGCAAAGGCAATCGATGATCGAAGAAGAATTCAAAGAAATCCTCCGATAGGAAGCTCTGATCTAGGTTGGACCTCTGGTGCAGTGGAAGAAGGACCAAGATGGCCTCTAAATAGGCTTGACCGCGACCGAAATCCAACCCAGAGTGAAATTCCATCCGATAATCTCAGGAGGAAGAAGTCTCCAATTGAGAGTCTCATCCCTTTAAGCACATGCACAACACGTGCTGAAATTCTTTTTTTTTTTTTTGGTTTGGACCAAAAATGGCTGGGCCTATCAACTAGATCAAGCCCAGTTTGCATGGTTTTACACCCTTCCGCCTCGTAAATTCTCATGGCTCATATATAAACCTCCCTTAAGTTCTTCAGGAAGCTTGCTTATACACCATGCATCACTTTCTAAGAACTTTTCCTATGAACTCCTACTTCTATCTTTTGTGGTTAAAAGGCTAGCAATAGTCTTTGGTGGTTAAGACAGTGGCATTTCTCAACAACTTGAATCCCTATATCTCTTAACATCTGCATCACTGTCTCATCTCCACTTACGAACACTTTCTTGCGGAGGAGTTCCCAACCAGAATTCTCTGGTAATTGTTTCACTTTGCGGGTGTTTTCTGCACCCATATTTGTAATATTATTTTCATCTCGAGTGGTAGCTAAGATCCGACCAATAGCTACAAACAACACTTTGTGTGGTATCGCTGATTCCCACCATCATCGACAAGGCCTCTTACGCTCTTCCACTTCTCCTAAAGCCGTTTGAGCTCATTCTTCAAGCCCAACTCCATCACCGCACTTTGCATGTTGAACTCAACGTAGAAACATATCTCCCAACAACAGCATCTAAGATCATCGCAAAATTTTTTTTACAGACTACAAATTACTGGATCCTCCGGAACTATGAAGCTTCACTACACTTAGGGCCTGTTTTGGATAATCCTGTTGAATCCTTAGGATTGAATACAGGATTTCTAGGACTACAGAATATAAGACCTGACCAAGCCCATATTAACTAAAGCTTTCCCAACCTATTTCACGGGGATAGAAAAAAGAACATTTCTGGCTATTCCTATTAGATTGAAATTAAAATCCCATAGAATTTTTGGATTGAGCCATCCATTTAAGTATGGCCCTATATTAACCAAACTCTACCCAACCTAAATCCCAAACTCCATCCATAGATTTTTTTTTTTCTTTTCATCTTGCAGCCCAAAGGCTAATATCTAGGTTAGCTTTGGACAAGTTATTAAAAAATGAAAGCTAGATGGGCCAACGGGGCTTTTACTATAAGATTTTTCGTCTAATTCTGTAAGAATATCCAAACAGGCCCAAAGTTTTTCTTTTCATCCTATAGGATTTAGGCTAGTCCACTCTAAAGCTATTCTTATGTATTCTATGAATATGGACCTATTCCAGTCTGTAGCTTTTGATCGTGTTGGTTGTAATGGCCCAATCTATATATCCTTAACGATTTTTAACCTAATTCTATAGAGAAATCTAAATAGGCTCTCGGTAAATTATGAATCTACTCCTCCTCCATGAAGTTTCGGAGATCATGAATCTACTAAGAAAACATTTGTCGGGAAAATATCTAAGCTGTAAAACAGAACTTGTCTATTCCTTCATCTTTTTACACGACTCCCCCAAAGAAAAAAGAAAAAGAAGAAGAGAAGGAAACAACAGTGCTTCCTTCCAATAAGCAAAGATCTTTCGGGCCACCAGAAAAGATACCTCTCCCCAAAACCAAAACTAATTGTTTTTTTTAATTTCTATCTAAGACCAACACGGAGAAAAGGTTAATTCCTTTCCCATAAAGATATAAAATAAGTATATACTGAGTCTAAGGCTCACTTTAAACTAACCTGGACCAACACTATATAAATCAAACTATTAGATAAAAAGAACTATTTATTATCATGGGAGTTTGTGACGGCCAACACTCTCAATTATTCTGAACTCCATATTAACAATGCTGAGCTTGCCGCTAAGCCCTTGACGAAGATATCATGGCTCGTTTGGTTCGCGGGAAAAGAAGGGGGGAAAGTATGGTCAATGAAAAAGTAATGAGATGCCTCTTGTTTGGTTGGAGTTTTCAAATGAGAGAGAAGAGAAAGTTGTATTTTCATGGGAATATGATTCCCACATTTCATGGGAAAGTCTTTTCCATGAGAAACATGGGAAAGTTACTTTTCCATGAGGCGGGAATCACGCCATTTTTACTTTTTTCCAAAAAGTCCCTTCAGCATTAAAAAAGCATTAAAGAGACATTAAAAACCTAATTTTTATTAAGAACATAATAGGAATTATACATAACTTTTCTAGGAAAGTGGATGGCCAACCAAACATAAGCACTTTGGAAATTTGTCACTTTCCCATGGTCAACCAAACATGCCAAAAGTACTTTCCTAGGCATCCTCTTTCTAGGAATTTGTTTCTCAGAAATCATATTCCTAAGAGGGAAAATGCTTCCCGCGAACCAAACGAGCCCTCAGCTAATTGTTCTTTCATTGAGATCGAATTAAATCATTTTTTTTATCATGTAATCTTCTCTAATAAAGTGATAATAAACCTTTTAAAAGCCTCATACCCTACATTTGGGTTGGCCACATACCCACTAAGGCATAATCTTAGAGAAGATGCAAGACCTGTTTTGAATATATTGTTCTTCTAGATGCATAGACTTTAATGCTTATATACTTATTTCAGGATTGAAATTCTTTATCTAGATGTGGTACTATTTTCTTTTGTTAAGTTATTTTCAATAACTAGATCATGGTATGAACATTAAACATGGTCTCATGATTTAAAAATGCATATAAATTTCCCCTATTGCTTTAAGTTTTATGTTACATGCCATAATTCAGGTGAGCGAAACTTTTGTATACACTTTCAGGGTTTATAATATGCTTTATAATAAGAAATTTCGGGAGTTTGTATTGATCTCATTGTCTTTCTTGCTTTGCTTGCTTTGCTTTGTGGTAAATAATTTCCTTATTTGTTTGTTTATTTTCTGCAGGGTGCATGGTTAGCTTTAGCTTTAAAGAATCATGTAAAGTTTTGTTTCTTAACTAGTGTTTTCTTGCTAAGAGGTTCGCTTCTTCCTGTTGCTTAATTTTATCAACAGGTGGCCACAAAATTTGAGCATAGAAGCAGCAAAGGCTGTAACTATGACTGGCAGGTTTGCAGTTCTGTCTGGGTCTTCTTCTTTGCAGAAGGTCCTTTCCATCCAGTGATGGCACTGAACAGCTGTGTCCATTCCAAAGCCCTGAACTCAGCAATACCAACCTTCATGACAAACTACACATGCCACCAAGAATGTGAAAAATGATTTGTAAAACAGGAGCTAAATACTATTTTACACAGCTGCAACTTGTGCACAAAACTGAACATTTATTCAAAAATAGCATCCAATATCTACACATAACACTACTCAAATCATGCAAATAAACTTGCTATAAGTAGTACCATGCAAGCTTTTACAGCTGGGACTTCACAGATTCTCACACTAAGCATCATAATGTGGAGCTATCTGTTTCTTTAATACTTCAATCATAAAAATGCTCATAGCTCCCATTCAGAGAGAGTGAGGAATATTGCAGACATTGGCCCAGCAGCCAGCAAGAGTGTATCCACTGCGCCTTCCTATCCAAACCATGCCAAAAATAGTCAAGTTGTCCACCCATCGAACTTTCAAAACACGGTTACACTTCCCCTTGTCGACTGATAGCAAGCGTAAAATATATGAGAATCATTGTCCCCATGCTTGACCTGTAAATAATTTGCAGATATATCTGGTTACTGTAAAGGAGAGATGTAGAAACTTCTGCTTCAGTAGGAATCAATAGTAGTGCTCACTGTGGCTCAAGAGCATCACTAGGTAGCAGTAAACATTACCTTAAGCAGAAAGCCTGACAGAGATTAGGTCTAAGAGTCAAGGTATATGACCTATCATAATTTGAGATCATTTTCACTATCAAAAACCTGAAATTAACTCCTTGACTTGGTACCTAATTCCTAAACATGGAGAAATAGCCAGCTATGAAGAGTAATAGACCAGACGGTGGGTATGAAGTCCTTCATTGGTATATTTATCATATAATGATTCCAACAAACACAAGTATAGTGCGCATGCTTAAAGTTCCAAAAAACTTGGAAAGAATCTATATGAGAAGAAAGACAGTACTTGACATAGAGTCCTTCACATGAATGAAACATCATTCAAATAAGAAATCGGTGCCTCACATGTATGAAACAGACTGTCATACTGGACAAGTGTTGATAACTACAGTCAATCTACTTGCACAGCTAAATGTTGTGAGTGACAAAGGGAGCAACGAGGCTTGCCTGTCAGGAAAACGGTTCTGCAACATAGCCCAAAAGTCCGGGTTCATGGTGTTGAAATATCTAAGACACAGAAGAACAACACTTCTGTTCTTCTTGCCCCATGGGCATCCTGCAGGCTCCTCTGATTGTGGGACCACTGGTTCAACCAGAGTCATTAAGCAACCTCTAAATAATATAAAATGATCTGAGAAATTCCTTCCTTGAAAGACAATTCAGAATAATCAGCAGAGGTATTTGGACAAATTCAAGGGAGCAACGTAGATCTCAATTATTGTTAATCAGTTAACATAATAGAGTTAAGACGATGACCACAAAGTTGAATTATGTTTGTGGCCTCTTTCCTGTTTCTATCATGTTGCATATTTTGAGTTGTTCCTCATATAGAAAACAAATCAATATTTCTATAGATCTCTCAGCAAATTAAAATGAACATGACCATGGTACCACTTCAAACACGGGGGTTTAGGACCTCAGTTGCTATAATGCAGAGAGGATCAAAAAAAGACTGCAGTTTCAGATGAAAATTTGGGTAGTCAACTCAGACAGCTAAACATTATGTAGTAAACATCTGTAACTGGAAAAGGTCCAACCATTCTCACCAGTTACATGAATGATGAAATCACTCAAGAATAATATTCTTTTAGCTCAGACCACAATTTCCAGCCATTCATCGAGGTAAAAACAAATGGAATCCAATTACCTCAGCTTCCAAAAGGTTAGCGTCCAACCATTCTCACCAGTTACATGAATGATGAAATCACTCAAGAATAATATTCTTTTAGCTCAGACCACAATTTCCAGCCATTCATCGAGGTAAAAACAAATGGAATCCAATTACCTCAGCTTCCAAAAGGTTAGCGTCATTATTAGAATTAGAAGACCATCAGGGTACTTACATAGAAGCAAAAAGGAGAAGGATTTTCTTCGGGTTGATAGTTGTTAGGCGATGAAATCTCCTACTCCTTCCATCCCCAGTATCTGCAACACCGGAAATATTAACTGAAGTTGGAGGTGCTATGAGAACTTTGATTGGCATCGCAGGCTGTTTCAACTGATCCAGCTGGGAACACCCCACTGTTAAAGTGGAAAAATAATCAAGATTCATATAGACATACGATCATTCGATTATGGAAAATTATTTGTTCAATAACGACAACAGTGGCTACAATATAAATTCCAGTAGTGATGTGGCAAATTCCAACTCATACAGTAATGAGGTATTGATTTCCACAAAAACAAGTAGCTAGATGAGACATTTGAAATATCCTGCTGTGGCAATCAGATTGGTCAGGGTCATTCGATGTTTCCAACAGACAAGGGCTCAATTTGAGAAACTGCAAGAGTGGCCCTATGACTGCATGCGCAGAGATCTTGTAATAATATTAAACTGCTGCAATATCTCGTGTTATACACTTTAGATGTAATACAGAATAGATAGAAAAAGCTAGCCACAAAGTGCCAAACTTTCAAGGTAATTGCATGTGCCCTGCATTCTGATCTAATACTTTAGAATGCAGTGGTTACTAAAGGACACACTCCATACCTTTAATGACAAGTTTTTTTGATGTCTCATCTGCTTCTTGCTCTTCACCATTTCGCTTCTCTATTCTGTTTGAACCCTTACGAGAAAGAGCTTTCTGTTTGTACAATAAAAGAAGGAGAAACCCTTTACCTAACTCTTTTAATAAATGTGGCTAATTAATGGGAATCTAAAACGTAGATTTATTGATAACTAGATTGGCAAAAATCATGTATTTATCAAACTCTTCTTCTTAAAAAGAAATGGATATATCAAACTCACGGTCATTTTCGGACTTCCAGAGCACTTATCAGAGGGCTGTGTAAGGCTTTCAATGTCCAGAACTACATTTCCTGCTTTATCCATGGCTGCAATCTGGTTCTGCAAAAATTGGAACAAAGAACTTTTTGACAACATTACAAAGCCACAAGAAAAAGGAAAACATACAAACAGATTAGTTTACCATATTCATAATTAGATATATAACCACATGAATTAGAGAAGGCAAATGTACTGGTGAGGAACAGCTCTAGATTGATCTGTGAATAATTTGACCCTACAGACCTACTGACACTGGATCCATGATTGTGTATAACAACATGCATAATATTTATATGGGTTCCGGATCCAAATTTGGAAACCGAGTAACATCTATTGATAACAAAACCTACAACAGCAGGTACCTAAGTTACCAAAATATTTTAACATTCACCCTGCATCATCCTGGGACTAGCTTCCCCAGTTACTCTAATCAGACCTCTTAATTCCTTAATTGAGTATATTTTCTTCCATTTTGTGGCCATGTAAACACGTATCTTCTTCTAGCACTTGCAAAACTTCTCTTAAGGTTCCTTTCCTAGGTCATTTTATACACTTCTAAAACCCACAGATTGATACCCTAAGCCCCCCTATTTGACAGGGATTGTTCCTGTTCTTCATCAGAATGAATCAATAAACCATCAAAACCAAACCCCCATTGTTTTTGTTTCAATGTCACTATATTCTAATAATTTTTACAAGCTCTTATACTTCTAATTCTAATCTTATTTACAACCATTATCCTGTTACAACCCAACAATTCTAGCTATCTTTAGCCTTCAAACTTCATGTGCAGTCTCAATATTTTCCAGAAGAAAATGCAGAAGAAGCACATTTGCCTAGACATAAAAGTTTAACTTACCTGCAGGAAGACCTCCTCCATTACAAACTAAGGTTAACTTCTTAAGGGTATACTCAACACCAACTGCCACCAAGGATTGACTGTTTCAACAATTGACCTTCCAAAACTAACCAAAAAAAATGTTGAAACATTAGCAAAGATATAAAGCTCCAACACCAAATCAGCGAATTATGGTACGAAATTTAGAAGAATCGAAATCATTTTTGGTGGTGTTCCGAAGGCTGAAGCTTACCATTGATCAATCTACTTCATCCAAAGAGTAAGAACAACAGCATAAAAGATCGAATGAATTAAAAGAATCTAAGTGAACTGTTCAGAGAAGTCTTGGAAAAAGTAATTTACCAAGGATGTAAAAGAACAAATGGACACAATTTGTTTAGAGGGAGGGAACTATAAATGGGATAAAGAACAATACCTGTTTATAGCTTGTCTTCTGCAAATTTTCTTAATTTTCAGAGAAGAGATCCCAAGATATCTCCACCATTTACAATAACGTTGTTGGCTCCACAGTCCTGCAAAATCCAAGATATTCATATAAGAAAATTAATTACACAAACTTTTCTCATATTTTAGTTTATAAAATCGTTCTTTTACCTAAGAAAAATTATAAAATACTTCTATAGCCAAAAGATGACAAATAAATTCGCATGCATTCCTTTTGTTCTCCGCACACTATTTCAGAGGAAAACAAAATAAAGAAATTATACAATTCATTGCAGCTGAAAAGAGAGGAAGATAAAGAAAAATCGTTCTAGGATCCTCAGGAAAGGGAGGGAAGAAAAAAAAGAAAAGAAACCTTTTCGCCTCTCCACGGAGGCATCTAAGCCCAACAAATGTTCCAAACTACCAGCCAAGATTCCTCAAACCAAGATTCTTCAAACAAAACGGAAGCTAATAGACCAAAAAAAAAAAAAAAAAAAGAGAGCGCGAGGGTACGAAAGCCGGCTTTAATGAGCCGGAGAAGAGATGACGAATTGATTCATAAAAGAGAAGAATGGAAGAAATGTCAACTAATAACACCAAACTGCCATTAAAGTCCTCAGTTTCCAAAGCAATCCATTTCTCTGTAAGTTTAAAACTAACTCCACTTTCTTCTTAAAACACCATAATCTACAAAAAAAGAACAATGGAAGAATCTCTGGACTAAAAAACGGTGATACCTTGTCTCGTTTAGACCTGCTAATGACCGCAAGAGAGAGAGAGAGAGAGAGAGAGAGAGAGAGAGATATTGAAGGCAGAGGTGGACAGAGAGAAGGAAGGAGAAATATAGCCGTTGGAAGCTCCTCTCTTTCTTGGGAGAGTTTGGAGCGATCACCAACTGCTAAGTTACGTTTGGAGTTATCGATGCTTCCGGTGGTGCGGTGGTCTCTAACTCCTCGAAATGGGGTTTCTTTAGCAACAGAGACTGTCTCAGAGGAACAGAGCTCACCCCACATTGATATAGGCATAGATATAGTTCCACTGAGTTCAAATATATAGCATGAAGAAGTAGGCACATAATATTTTTTTTTACTGAAATATTTTTTTAAAGTTAATATCTAAATACATAATATCTAAAAATAATTTTTATATATTTAATTGAATATAAAAAGTATATTTATATTTAGTTGAGTAACAATTTTTTTAAAAAATACATAAAATATCCGTAACAAAAGAAAACGGCCTATTCAATTTTATCGAAAAATTTAAAAATACTTTTTAAAAAAAACTGAATTTCCAATCTGTAGGAAATTTTCATCTTCCATATGGATTTTTTTCATTAAATATAAAAATTTTATTTTTTTAAAAAATATATTTCTATATTTTTCAAAAAATATAGTTAAATATAAGATATTTTTTTATCCTTGATCATATATTCCACCCTCTCTTTAGGACAAAAGAAAAACATCTAGTGTAATAAATAACTACACCAATGAGGGACTGCATTTGAATTTGCCATCTATAGTGCCGTTGGATCTACATCTTGGTGGCTGCGAGCGCAGGTAGCGGCGAGAGGCGCCTCGCCCGTGAGCGTGAAAGAAAGAGGCGTTTGTCGGCTAGCGCGGTGAAGCAGGGGCAAGATCTGCAGGCTAGACACGGGCGAAATAGTTTATCGGGATCGGGAGAGATCGGGACACCGTGAGTGGGGATAAGGGGCCCGTGAGTGGTTCAGTGAATGGGGAGCGTAAGGCCAGAATGGATCCAATTACGGGTATCTGCCAATTTAATCTGCCAAAGAAGATGTGGAAGGAGAAAACTGGAAGTGGAAACGGAAGAAAGATTGAATTTTTTTAGTAGTTCTGAGGATCATCACTTGATAGAAGCTATCTGCATTTAAATTGGATGGTATGTGTGGGAGGATATGGAAGAATCTCAAGTGAAAATTTTATTATCTTGATTGCCTTATCATGTCTCGTCATACTACTACACATTCTAATAGATTTTATGAATTGAAACAAAGAGATTTAGACTTCATTTGGTCAAGCTTTTGTGGGCCAGAAAATACTTTCTAATCCTTCAAAAATACTTTTGAATGATATTAGAGTGTTTGATAAAAAAATCAGAAAACTATTTTAGCTTTGTTGGAAAGCTAAAAATATCTATTTGAGAGAAGTTCCAAACTGAAGCTTCGTCGGAAAAGTACTTTTAGCACGCGTCGAAAAGTTATTTTAGATTTATAAATTATTTTTTTAGACCAAAAAACTCATAGTAAAATCATATAATGACAATAAAAATGACACTATATTTTTTTTCCAAAAATTAGTTCCTAAAAATATTATATTAATAAATATTAATATTTCATGATAATAATTATAATATTTTATATCAAAATATACAATATACAATATTATATTAACTATATTAGAATAGTATTATATTATATTATAGTAATATTATACTATATCATATATTTATGTATTAATACATATTATATTTTATTATGCAATCTTGTATAATACTATGCAATATCCTTTATTATCATTTTGTCATACCAAAAGTATTTTCTCAGTTTGTTTGTCAAATACATATTAAAGTTTTATGGGACTTTAGAAATGCAATTACCAAACAACAAATAGTTTTTATAAAAGCTTTACTTCAAAAAGCTTTACTTTTTAAAGCTCTACTGTCAATAGCTCTGCCAAATGGGCCTTACCCCTAAAAAAAAATAAAGAGATTTACTAGACAATGAAATGCTGCCATATTTATTTATTTATTTATTCTGGATTTTTTTTTTCTTTTTTTTGGTGTGTTGGGGGTTGGGGGGGGGGTGTTACAACCATACTTAGTCATGCTTATCCCTTGTTCCACCACAGAGATCATGGTTACCATCTACAGTCTAATGACATTTTGACTGATGTGGAAGATATCATTTCAAATAGAATCCGAAGATTGTTGCGATAGCACAAAAACAGTGAGTAGTTTACATAGTTTAAAGTTATTCATGTATTGATTTTATGGATGGCCAAACTGACCTCAGGATATGGCGTCTGTAATGCAGATGATTGATTTTATGGATGGCCATGTTTCTATCACATTCAACATTGACCAGCTGAAAGCAAAATCTACATAATGGTATTTATCTCACTATTTGCTATTATCTTACAAATGTCATATTTTTGTTTAGGACAAGTGGTCAAATAAATACGCATTTAGTTCAATTATTTTTGGGTATGACAGCAAGACACAAAACCCTAAAGTAAATGGAGAACCATCAGAAAACAAAATATCACTGGATGATATAGAAATCAAAATGCTAGAGTCCTAAATCACTGAGCCTACATAGTTGGCAACGAAAGATGCCATCAAATCTACTTCAGAACCCGATGGATGCATGGAGCTTCAAAAGCCTTCAAAGAAGCACCAATCATCTAAATATTTGATAGTAGATGAGGAGCGTCCTCTGTTTTAGTTCAGCTCTCTACCAAAGTACAACAACAGTGTTCTTATTATTAAAAAATTCTTGAGGTATTAAAGATTGTTATTTGCTTGAATGATTCTTCAAATTTTTTAAAAAATTGAACTGGTTGATATTTATTTAATGTTCTACGAACTTTGATGAGTAATTCACAAATTGCCTAAATCTTTTCTAAGTACTCATGAATTACTAATTACTGATGTATTCTATTGCTCACTGGCTTTTTTGATATCTTTTATCGTTCTTAACTTTCTCAAGCATGATTTTTTAAATGTATTCTTTTGTTTCTTTATATTATTCCATTTTTATCATTAATTTGCCTTTCTAGTTTTTAACAAGTTATTTATATAAGAGAAGTGTTAAATCAACTTTTTCTATAACTAATAAAGCAGAATTATCATATATTACAAAGCCATCGGTTTCATAGTAGTATGACCAAATATGAAGCTTATTTAAAAATGTATACACACCAAAAAATATTATTTGTCTTTAAAAATTATCAAACTATGGAAATGAAATAAGTATAGATTGATCGCCTCATTTGCTTAGTTGTTGACCTATCACCATATTGGTAAATCATTTGTCTAATTAAAAAATAAAAATATGAAAAATAAAAGAGTATCTACTGGTATTTAGGTCCAGCTCAATATGTACCTATTCAATTAAATTGGTTTGCAGAAGATTAATTAATTTTTTAATATAAAACTCTGTATACTATGTCTGTCTATCACTATGATATCCTGCCTATCACCACCAGCAAGACATATGACAAATGGCTGCACATCTTATAGGATTTTGTCTTATAAGACATGCAAAGCCTCCTAAATAATTTCATAATTCTAAGAATAAATTTCTTCATATAATAGTGGATAAGCAGGGGTATTTAGAGCCTGTCTACATTCTACAATAAAAATTTTAATAATCAAATTTCATAATTTGAAAATCATTTAAAACAACCCCCAGAATTTTTCATTAACACATTCTTAAAAACACTACATAAACTTGATCAAAAAATTATTGAAGTAGAGACGATGACTAGATTCTAAAACACCATCTAACCCAGTTTGCACTACTCTTTTATATTTGGAAAAAAGACAAGTATGGTGAGTTAACAATCTAATAAGTTACCCAGACATCCCTAGTTGGATTAAGCATATAATATATAAAATTAAGCAAAGATAAACACAAATATCGTTATCGTTTGTAAAGGAAGTAAATTTTGAAAACTCAAATGAACTACATAAATGGCATATAGGTATATATCAACATAATAATTTACTTTTTAGAATGCTAGTATAAAAATCATGTTTAATGCATCTTATTAAGAAAAAATCCTTTTATAAAACTCACAAAAATTTTGAATTGCAACTCTTTCCCTCTCTTAATTTTCATGACTATGGCTTTGATTAGCCCTGTGGCAAGCCCCGAAGAGATTAGCACTTGAATATATGATTGCTAGTGATCAACCCTGCTAGCTAAGCATGAATAATAGACAATGGCATTTAATTTATTGTAAACCATTATCTGAATCACATATTGATCAAGAAAAAATTTTAATATCCATGAACTTTTAGCAATCTTCAACAATTTAATCATACAAAATCAAACCAAACTACTCTTTGGATGTGTAAACGTTACCAATTATGCAGCCCGGCTAACTTCTCAGGTGTTAGCCCAGCCTTCACAAAACCTTCTCTCCCCGGAACTCTCAACACCCACCTAACTTCATAAGTGCTAGCAAGACCTTTTCCCAACAAGATTTCTTCCTGAATTTCATAATAATATAGTGGAGTAAAGGCTTTTGTACAACACAAGAATCTCTCTCTCAAGTTAAATACAACAGAATAAGCTCACAATAATTGACTCCTAGTAAAGGAGAACACTAAATTTGTAGTTATTGCTCTTTCCCTCTTCTTTTTCTTGCTTCTAGTGCTCTTCCTTTTTGTTTAAGCTTTTCAAATCCTTTCTCATTCTCTTTCCTTCTTGCTGCTCCATGAATACCGTAGAAGCTTCATATTTATAGCAGAGGAACTGGTATCATCGTTTGTTTGTAGCCGTTGGAGGACTCAATCGATTCATTTAATACTACCATCAAGGTCAAAAACCTAGCCATCATTAGCAATTACGATTTTTAATTGCAGCAGAGGAGACGACTCCTAACGGATGGGAGTTTGCGATTTGAATTTGAACTTTCTGTGACGACTCCCGCCACTTGAGGAGACAAGTCATGATTTTGCTCTTCTCGTCCAATGTCCTAGAGATTGACTCCAGCCTAGGGAAGACTCCTGTTCTCTTTGTTTGAAACGTTGCCTTAACGATGAGACCGCTTCTTGAAATCTTGAGATAGCTTCTTGATGCAGGAGCCCGAGCCCGAGTCATAATAGACGTATATTGAGTTTGGATTCTTGCTTGGGAGTACTCAAAAACATATTGGGTTCATGATTTCCAGCATTTAATTATATTGGACTGAGTCTACTTTGATTTGGTCTATTAGGTTACATTGAGTCCTTTTATTTTGGGTTTATTTGTGTTCTTGTTTTGAATTATTTGAGTTCTTGTTTTGGATTTATAATTGCTGAATTTTATTTGCTGGATTGAGTCCATATAATTGAGTTATAATTGAGTCAACCCAAGTCACTTTGTGTGGACCCAATTGAGGACGTGATGAGGTGTCCATTCGTATAGAAGAATTCCTATTCTCATTAGGATTTCATGGCGTGAAGACTCTTAGGCATGAAGATGTTTATGGGATTGACTAGTCAAAGTCCTACTTTGATTAGGAGTCTTACTTGGTCCCTTGATTTGGTCAAGTCCTACTTTGATTAGGAGTCCTTTAGCTCTCGGTATTTGAGTTTAGTTATGTGTCTTAATCTGAGTTTTATCATGAAATTAATTACTTGGCTTCTCTTCTTCTCTTTTGGTAAGACTCCAAAGGCTCTTCTTTTTCCTTGGTGAGACGCTAGGAAAACTCTTTGGGTTTTGGGTATAGGTGAGACTCCTATATTCAGCCTATAGTTATCTTCATTACTTTCAACGCATAACACTTCTGTTGGGGAAATATAGGTCTTCCCAAAGCACGTGAGCATATCACGGAACATGTGATCAGAGGTGCCCGACCTCCGAGCTCCCGACCTGGCACCCGACCTCGGAGCTCTTAACCTCAGAGCTCACCACCTCGGAAGTCCGACCTCGCCATTCACCCACCGCGGTCACATCTTTCTGCAGCCTGATCAGAGACCATGCCCTGCCACCGCCTCTAGCAATTAATGCACGTGACCTCTGCAGATCTCTAGTTTACTCCACAATTAATGCACATCTCTGTCTTACTCAACCATCATCACGTACGGCTCCTGCAGAC
>JAOXJJ010000549.1:16537-43297 GCA_025769935.1 Phoenix roebelenii
AGGGGGGGGGAGAGAGGAAATTCCAGCAATGTAGTTTTATCTGAAGGATGCCTTTATTCAGCTCTCCAGCACAAGAGTCTGGGCAAAGGTCCTCCCTGTTCTCATGAAACGTGTGATTTTTCCATTGTCATGTGGCTTTGTTGCAATCCAACTTAACACATTAGGCATACTCTATCATGGCAACGAGTTTTTAGAAGTAGGCATGTTTATGACTTGACCAGAGCATATCATCAAGTCATTACTGGGTAACAAAACAATGGAAACCTTCTGACATTTTTGTGTTTTTGAAGTAACAGCTGCACAACATTCTACTAATTGTCATCTTAAGTTAGTTTGTTAAATGGCCTTTTCTTTATATACGATTAGATGATGTTATCATGTTTACTGATCAAACCATGGTGGAACTTCTTCAGAGAGCATCTCCAACCATGGAAAGAGGTGATTAGGAGACTTCACTACAAAAACAAACTACCTACTCAAACTGAAAGCAAAGATATCAAGCAAGCATCGGCAGTTTGGCGAAGTGTGGTGAAGGTGACCAGCATCTTCAGAGTTGAAGGTGACTAGCATCTTCAGAGTCAGGGTAACCTTTCAATATGGAGATGGCAAAGAAATAGCTTTCTGGAAAGATCATAGGACCAATTTCCAGGATTATTCCTACTAACCAGTGCACAAGAGATTTCAGTTGCAAGCTTTATGAACACCAAGGATACTAAGTGCCACCTTCGCCACACCCTCGGCACTAACAGCAACAGAGAATTGAGGGAACTACATCAATGGATGAACAGCACTGAAGTTAACACAAGAAAGGATACAGTCACCTGGAAATGGGAAAACAACAGTACTTTCACTGTACGCAAGTGCTACAAATTCTTGAGCTACGGTAGAGTTATTTCAGCAACTGCTAGAATCCTATGGAAGCTTCTAATTCCAGAAAAAGCAAAGATTTTTCACTGCTTAACCTTACAGAAGAAAATTCAGACTGTAGATAATCTAAAGAAAAGAAGATTAAATGTTCAACCTTGTTGTCCCTTATGTTGTGAAGAAAATCCAGCAGGACCAACAAGTTCTCACTCTCATTTATCAATGTTTGGTCCTGGAGATGGCCATAATTTCTTGATCCTAGAGATGGCCAATTCTACCTTCCCATTTCAATTTGCTCGCCTTACAAAAGAGAATTACGAGAATTGGTGCATTCGTATGAAGACTTTGCTTGGATTGCAAGATGTGTGGAAGATCATGTATAGAGGCTATTAGGAGTCTCGTGAAGAAGCTACAATGGGTTCTGCTCAATGAAAGGCTCTCACTCTCATCCATCAATGTTTGGATGAAGCCATGTTCGAGAGAGTGGCTAATGCGACCACTGCCAAGTAAGCATGGGAGATCTTACAAAATTCTTACCAAGGAGTTGATAAAGTAAAGAAAGTGTGCCTTCAAATGTTACGAGGAGATTTCGAAGGTAGACGATGCAAGAATCCAAGTCCATTGCGGATTTCTTTTCGAGGGTGTTAGCCATAGTGAATCAAATGAAGACGTATGGAGAAAGATTGGAGGATGTCCGGATCATTGAGAAGATTCTTTGCTTGTTGCATTCGAAGTTTGACTACACCTCATAGCCATTGAGTAGCCCAAAAATTTGGAGACTATGACGGTTGATCAACATATGGGTTCATTACAAGCCCATGAAGAGAGAATCAACAAGGAGTCGATCGAGCAAGTTCTAGCCACCAAGCTCTCGGTGAAGGAAAAGGAAGAGGAGCGTGGGAAAAGTCAACAAGGAAAAGGACATGGACGTGGACAAGGTCAAAGGAGAGGAGGAAGAGGAAGAGGAAGAGGCGGACAAGGCAATCAAAACTCCAACAATGAAGAAAGGGGGCATTCCCCAAGAGGACGTGGTAGAGAAAACTATACAAGGCAAAATGATAAGTCCAATATTTGGCGTTACAATTGCCAAAAGAACAGGTATTATGTTCGGAAGTGTTGGAGTTCTCCTAGCAATGTTGAAGAGAAGGCTAATTACGTAGAGAATGAGAAAATGGAGGCTACTTTGATGCCACCCTACAAAGCAGAAAAAAAGCAAGAAAGATTTGTGGTATCTTGATAATGCCACAAGCAAACACATGTGTAGAGATAAAAGCAAGTTTGTGGAGATTGACGTATCAATGATCGGGTTTGTCATATTTGGAGCTAACTCTAAAGTTTCAATTGAAGGCAAAGGTATGGTTTTAATTCGTATGAAAAATAGCGGCCATCAACTTATGTGCAATGTTTATTCCAAGTATGAAAAGTAACATTTTGAGTTTGGGACAACTTTTGGAGAAGAAATACGAGGTTTATATAAAAAATCGTAGTCTCTTACTTGAAGATGACAGGGAGAATGTGATTGGTAAGATGCCCATGATAAAAAAAATAAGATGTTTTTGCTTAATATCCAAACTGATGTTGCTAAATATCTTAAGACGTGTGTGAAAGATTCTTCTTGGCTGTGGCATTTGAGGCATGAGCATGTGAATTTTGGAGGCTTGAAGTTATTGGGTCAGAAAGGGATATTGAAGGGCTTGCCATCTATTGACCAATTGGATCAGCTATTGACCCTAGTGTGATTTTGATGTTTACAAAGCCATTGAGGTCATATGGTAGTACTAATACCATTAATTCAATTGATCTAGTACATAAACACTTAAGGAAGAAAAAAATGATACATTCTTGATACGCTCCACATATACCATTGAAACAGCTCTTAAGAACTCGTCTAAAGACAAATTTATTAGAATAACTGTCAACCCTAAAGGAGAAATTTTGATGATTACAAAACACTTGAAATAATGTTGTGTACTAATGATGTTGGCTTAATTGTGAAGTACTATAAGTCAAGAAAAATCAGAAGAAATGAAGCACTACAAAATCGTTATCCTTAATTCTTCATGAACACTTTATTGGATATATTCTAAAAGGAAAATGATCTTAATTCAATCCATGAAGATCAAAGATGAAGTCTAAAGTTTTCTATTTGAGACATTTGAGTTGATCCCTAAGCAAAAAGAACAAGTTTGAGTTGACTCTAGCACGTTTTCTTCAAATGGCATAGTCAATGACTCGACCCCTGTAAAACATGAGTCGATCCTTGTGTAGTTCAAATTAAACAGAGAGCTTTTACTGCTTAAGACAAGATTTGAAGAGTCGACCCTTGTTTCGAATGAGTCAACCCCCGACATTAAAGAGTCGACTCTTGTGTTTGAAGAGTCGACCCCAGTTCAGTCTCAGCGTTGGCCAAAAAAATAATTGGATGAGTCGACCCTTGTGTTTAAAGAGATGACTCCTGAACAAGATGAGTCGACCCTTAAGGTTAAAGAATCGACTCTTTGAAGTCACAACAGCAAGAGCCGTCTCAATATTTTGAAGTACCGACCCAGGATAAACATGAGTCGACCTCTGAGTTACATAAGTCGACCACGGTGCAACTGAAACCACAACGGAAAGCTTGTAACAACTTTTGTCTTTTATTGTAATAGAAAAGATTTCCATCAGAACGACAAGAAAGAAATTTGAATCCCTCTGAAGAACTTATCTATAAATTCAAGGAAACCTTAAAAGGAAAACAATAAGAAAAGAGAAATATTCTATCAAGAAAGAAAAGTTTCCAAAAAGAAAAGAGAAGGAAAAGGCTAAAAAGTTCATCATCCTCACCGGCACTCCTCTGAAACTTGCTTCTGTGAGAAAATCAGTCAAAGCCTCTCATCCATTATAACAAGAGTTGGTGTTCGGCATCGAGATTCACATCATCGGCCAACCTCTTCATCGGCTTCAGCATTGCTTCTATTGATTTATTTTATATGTTATGAAGCTTTAGTTTTCTGGTTGCAACAATCTTTTGTTTGGTTTATTTGTTGCTGTAACAGTTTCATCATCCGAAACTTGTAAAGGCACTTCCAAACCTTGATTGGAAGTTGCTGAATCGGAAATATTCAGCAAAGAGAAAGTTTCTGGTTGGTTTATCTGAAAACCAACTGGGTTGTTTGTAAGCCCGAAAAAATAATCAGTGTAAAATTTTTGGTTGGTTTGTCTAAAAACCAACTAGGTTGTTTGTGAGCCCGGGAAAACAAACGGTGATAGGTTTTCGGTTGGTTACCTAGGAAAACCAACTGGATTTCTGATTGTGAGCCTGAAAAACAATCAGGCTGTAATCTGCTGGGTTATAGTGAAATCTCAAGCTTTGCTTGGGGAGTGGATGTAGATGTTGGGAGTGCATCGAACCACTATATATCCTTATATTTGTGTGTGACTTGTCTCTTTTCTTCCACTACAAATTTCTAACTGCATTCCTCATCTTATTCACTACTTTATTTGTGCAACTTTAATTCCGCTGCTAAATCTCCAAGTTACTAGAAGATTTCAGTAACTCATTCACTTCACATTATTAAGTTTAAAAGACCCAATTCACCCCCCCTCTTGGGCTGCACCTTTGGGCAACAATAACTTAAAAAAAAACCTAAATTTCAGTTTGACAAAGTTAAGAGTCAAGTTTCCCTTGTTAAAAGGCAATTCTGTCTTTTCTATAGTTAAAGAAAAGTATCCTTTTTTGTGTCGAGCATTCTAAATGAAAATAAACTACTTGTAATGTATTTTATTGGTTTCATGTGCAAATCTAACCTTAAGATGCAGAAAATCAGGGTTAGAGTCAACCCTAGAAAGTTTAGAGCCGACTAGCACATTTGAAACACTTGGCACAGGCCTCGGATCGACCCCAGAAAAATTGGCGCAGTACTCGAATCGACCCCAACCAGTTTCAACAGAAAAGTGCTCTGTGGATTTCTTGTCAGAGTCGACTCCACCAAAGCTCGAGTCGACCCCAACCATGCTCGAGTCAACCTCAACAAAATCCGAGTCGGCCCCAACTTGTATCATCAGAAAAGTGTTTTCTGAAATTTTCTGTCAGAGCCAACTCCATCAAAGCTTAAGTCGACCCCAAGCAAGCTCGAGTCGACCCCAGCTCGACTGACAGCCTAACGGCTAATTCTACAAATGTACTTTTTAAGGCTCCAACGGCTATAAACGGCTAGTTTCTTCAATCCAACGGCTAGGAACTGATTTTTTGAGGTTGGAGAAGTATTTAAGAGCTACTATTCATCAAAAAAAGTATCTTTTTGAGAATTTAAGTGAGCATTCAAGAAAAAGAGATATTCAAGAGAGCTTCATTCATTGCTTCAGTTCAAATCCAAAAGAAGGGTATTGAGCAGAATTCAAGTACCTTCAAAAGCTCAACCAATTCATTAAAGGATGAAGCAATCTCATTGAAGAAAAGAAAAGCGCCTTCAAAGCGATAACATTTCTCTTTTCTTCTCTTTAGTGCATACTTGTTTTATTTACTCATTAAGGAACTTAGTACTTTGATTCACTTTCTTCTTGTAAGGTTCTTGTTGGTGAGCCCGTAAAACTAACTATGTAGGTTTGTTGGTGAGCCCCTAAAACCAACGGTGTAGGTTCTTGTTGGTGATCTCATAAAACCAACTGTTAGATTTTTGGATTGTGATTCCGGTAAAACAATCCAACTATAATCCAAAGGATTATAATGAATTCTCAAAGAAATGCTTGGGAAGTGGACGTAGGTACCTTGGAGTGCACCGAACCACTATACGTGCTTGTGTTTGCATTGTGTTTACTTTGTGCCACTTACTTTAATTCCTTTATTATATTGAGTAGCTACTCTAGCTTGTTTTCTTAAAGTGATTTAATTATAATTGCCTAGAGCTTAATTACTCTTGCTTCTACTGCATTTATACTCTTCACATAGACCAGATTGAGTATTCATTTACAAATTAATTTGAGTTATAAAATTTAGAAAACCCAATTCAGCCCCCTCTTAAGTTGTCACTTTGGGCAACAAGTGGTATCAGAGCAGGTGCTCTAATATTAATTGTTGATCTCACGATCAAAAGCCAAAGATTATGGCAACACAAGCCGGTAGTTCTTTATCTGAGGGACAATCAACAAATAGACCACCCTTATTCAATGGCACAAACTATACTTACTAGAAAGCATGAATGAGGATATTCATACAAGCACTAGACTATGATATATAGAATATCATAGTTGAAGGACCACACACACCCATTATTAGTATAGATGGCATGGTCATTCCTAAGCCCGAAAAGGATTGGGATGACAATGATAAAAGGATGACCCAACTCAATGCTAAGGCCATGAATGTTCTTTATTGCTCACTTGATGCGAATGAATTTAATAGAATCTCAAAATGTAATTCTGCTAAAGAAATTTGGAATAGATTAGAGGTTACTCATGTTAACGAGTCAAAGATAAATATGCTTGTATATAAGTATGAATTATTTAAAATAGAGCCCTCTGAAACAATAACTGAAATTTTTATTAGATTTACAGATATAATAAATGGTCTTAAGAGTTTAGGTAAATCTTATTCTAACTCTGAATTGGTGCATAAAATTCTCATATCTCTGCCTCATATGTGGAAGGCCAAAGTAACAGCAATTCAGAAGGCAAACGACCTCAACGCATTTCAACTAGAAGAGCTTCTAGGGTCACTCATGACTCATGAGTTAACAATGAAGCAGAATTCTGAAGAGGAGGTCAAGAAAAAGAAGACCATTGCTCTAAAGTCTACCATTCCTAGAGAAGACACTGAGTCAGATGACTCTGATGAGGAAGAGGAATATGATGAAAAAGTAGCAATGCTTGCAAAGAAGTTTAGAAAGTTTATGAGGAAGAAAAAAGAGTTTTACAAAAAGAAGCCTTTCTTCAAAGGTAACTCTAGCAAGAAAAAGAAAAAGGATAAGGAAAAAGAAAAGGATATGCCCAACTGTTATGAATGTAATAAGCTCGGATACTTCAAGATAGATTGTCCACAGTTGAAATGGGGGGCTGAAGAAATTCAAGAAGAAAGCCTTCATGGATAATTGGAGTGAAAGTGAGGAATCGAGCTCAGATGAAGAAGAGCAGCAAAATACAGCTCAAATTTGCTTCATGGCACATGATGATGATCAGGTAGATACTGAACTTGAATGTGACTTTACTATTGATGAATTGCATAATGTATTTTTAGACCTTATGGAAGAACACAAAAAACTTATTCACAAAAATAAAAACTTGAAGAATGAAAATCAAACCCTAATAGAAAAAAAACTAAAACTATCTAATGATAACGAAACATTAAGTAAGAAATTAACTAATGAAACTGAAACCTTAATCAAAGAAAATATTGAACTAAAAAGTAAAATTGAAAAATATAAATCTTTAGCAGATAGATTAACACTCAGCTCAACTAAATTAAATATAATTCTAGATAGTCGAAGAGCTATTTATGACAAAGCAAGATTAGGATATAGAATAAAAAGAAAACAAAAATACCTAAAGAACTTGTTTGTAAAATCCAAGAATGAAAACACAACTTGTTATTGTTGTAACAAAGTAGGACATAAGGCCGATGAACGTGATTTTAGAAAATTTAATAACAAATCAAATGAAAAAAGCAAACAAAATATCAAAAAATTTGGGTTATAAAAGGAACCATAAATACTAACCCTAAAGGACCCAACATAGTTTGGGTACCTAAAATGGATTCTTGATTTTATTTGCAGGTGTGTCTTACAGCTAATGAGAAGAATCGGCTATGGTATCTAGATAGTGGTTGTACAAGACACATGACAGATGATACAGATTAATTCATCACCGTGGAATCCAAAAATGGTGGTGATAATAGCAAAGGTCACATAATTGGAAAGGATAAAATTCGTATCACTCCATCTACTTTCATAGATAATGTCTGGTTGGTTAGTGGCCTAAAACATAACTTGCTTAACATTAGTCAATTTTGTGATAAAGGTTTTAAAGTATCTTTTGAATTATCAGTATGCATAATTACTAGTCCCAAAGATAATAGTATTGTACTCATAGGATATAGGCATGGAAATGTCTACATGGTTGATCTTGATGATCTAGCCAAGAAGAATGGTCAATGCCTAGTTACTATGGAGGGCAAAGTAAATGAGACTACTTGGTTATGGCACCGAAGACTAGGATATGCAAGTATGGATTTAATTTCAAAACTAGTTAAAAAGAATATAGTAAAAGGCTTGCCAAAGTTAATGTTTGAAAAAGATAAAATTTGTGATGTATGTCAATTGGGTAAGCAAACAAGAACTTATTTTAAATCAAAGAATATAGTTTCAACTTCTAGGCCCTTAGAACTCATCCACATGGATCTATTTGAACCTACTAGAACTACAAGCTTGGGAGGAAAAAAGTATGGCCTAGTGATTGTGGATAACTTCTCAAGGTATACATGGGTTTCATTCCTTGCACATAAAGATGAAAGATTTTCGATATTTCTGAAAATATATAAAAATGTCTTAATCGAAAAGAATACTACTTTAGTTTCTATTCGTAGTGATCATGGAACTGAATTTAAAAATCAAAATTTTAAAGAGTTTTATAATAAAAATGGTATTTCTCATAATTTCTTAGCTCCTAGAACACCTCAACAAAATGGGGTTGTTGAAAGAAAAAATAAGACCTCAATAGAAATGGCACGTACTATGCTCTGAGTCAGATCTTCCAAAGTACTTTTGGGCTGAAGCTGTGAGAACTGCTTGTCACATTTTAAACCGTGTTTTGATCCACCCAATTACAAAGAAAACCCCTATGAACTTTGGAAAGATAAGCAACCAAGTTAAATATTTTCGAGTTTTCGGTTGTCGTCGTTTTATACTAAATAATGACAAGGAAAAATTAAGTAAATTTGATGCAAAGTCAGATGAGGGTATCTTCTTAGGATACTCTACTTCTAGCAGGGCATACAGAGTTTTCAACAGGAGGTCTATTGTTGTTGAAAAATCAATGTATGTTGTTTTGAGTCGGACAGTAAATCTTCTAGAAAAGAGGATGTTTTTGATGATGGAGGCACATTCGAGCTTGAATAACGGACTATTCAAGATATACCAACGGAAGAACAAGTAGATACATCAAAAGAAGATAAGGAAGAAAAAGATGATGATCAAAGTCTACCACAACTTCATGACCTACCTAAAGAATGGAGGTATGCGCATGGACATCCTAAAGATTTAATTATAGGTGATCCATCGAAAGGAGTAAGAACTCGGTGCTCCTTAAAAAATATAAATAATTATCTTGCTTTTTATCTCAAATAGAACCCAAAACTTATGAAGAAGCAGAACATGATGTAAATTGGATTAATGCTATGCAAGAAGAATTAAATCAATTTAAAAGAAATGATGCATGGACATTAATTGAAAGATTTTAAAAATAATTCTATAATTGAAACCAAATAGGTCTTTAGAAATAAACTAGATAAAGATGGAATAGTAATAAGGAACAAAGCTAGGCTAGTAGTAAAAGGCTACAATCAGAAAGAAGGGATTGACTTTGAGGAAACCTTCGCTCCTGTTGCTAGACTTGAAGCTATTAGATTATTACTTGCATTTGCATGCTACATGAATTTTAACTTTTATCAAATGGACGTAAAGAGTGTCTTTCTAAATGGCTATATAGCAGAGGAGGTATATGTAGAGCAACCTCCTAGCTTTGAAAATTAGGAATTTTCGGATCATGTGTTTAAATTACATAAGGCACTGTATGGTTTAAAACAAACACTTAGAGCTTGGTAATGATAGGTTAAGTAAATTTTTGCTACATAACGATTTTAATAGAGGAAATATTGATAAAACACTATTCTTAAAAAGAAAAGATAAAAATCTTCTAGTAGTACAAATATACGTAGATGACATTATATTTGGTGCTACTGATGATTCTCTTTGCAAAGAATTTGCTAAGTTGATGCAAGGTGAGTTCGAGATGAGCATGATGGGAGAACTCAACTTTTTTCTCGGACTCCAGATCAAGCAAACTAAGGAAGGGATCTTCATCAACCAAGCTAAATACACAAAGAAAATACTCAAAAAGTTTGGGAAGGAAGATCACAAAAAAATGGGAACTCCAATGAACACTTCTAGTAAGCTTGAGAAAGACAAAAAGGGTAAAAGCATAGACATTAAACTTTATAAAGGTATAATTGAATCTTTGCTCTATCTTACTGCTAGTAGGCCTGATAGTGTTTAGCATAGGTATGTGTGCTAGATATCAGTCAGATCCTAAAGAATCACACTTATCTGCTGTCAAGAAAATTCTTAGATACCCAAGAGGGACATCTAACATAGGATTATGGTACTCTAAAAATTCTTATTTTGATTTAATTGCATATTCAGATTTCAATTTTGCTGGATGTAAACTAGATAAAAAAAGCACTAGTGGCACATGTTAATTCTTAGGTGCTAATTTAATTTTATGGTTCAGCAAAAAGTAGAATTCAGTTACACTGTCAACGGCTGAGGCCAAATATGTTGCAGCTGGAAGCTGCTGTGCTCAAGTGTTATGGATTAAGCAACAATTAGAAGATTATGAAATTAAAATTGATAAAATCCTCATAAAATGTGATAATACAAGTGCAATCAATTTAACTAAAAATTAAGTTCAACATTCTAAGGCAAAACACATTGAAATTAGATACCACTTCATTAGAGACCATATGCAAAATGGAAACATAAATGTTGAACATGTGTGTACTGAAAAAAATTGGCAGATATATTTACAAAATCCCTTAGTGAGGATAAATTTTGCATGCTTAGAAGAGAATTAGGAGTATGTGACCATTTTGCATAGAAAAAGTCAAAAGTTTCATGATACACTCCTCTCATCTCCAAAATCTTTTCATATGATTTGAAACATTGCTCAAATGATTAATTTAGAACATCTCCTCATGAGCATTATTGACCCTTGAAAATTCATAAGGATCAGATCAGTGATAAATTATCAAAAAAAAAAATTTAGGGGGCTTGATCTCGGCTCGACCCAAGACCATGATCAGGTCGACTCCACCTCGAACCGACCCGAGCAATGGTTCGAGTCGACTTGACGGCGGGACCCTTTCTTTTTAAGGGCGGCCGAAACCCCCAATAAGGGTATTTCACTCCTCCAAACAAGCTCTAACCCCTTAGAAAACCCCCCTTCCACTCCTCCATTGACCTCCAATCACTGGTAAAACCCTATTCTTTCCTCTCCCAAGCCGGTAGATCATCTTGTACGGAAGGATTGGGTGAAGATGGGGCCAAAAAGAGCCGTGGCCAAGCGACCTAGGAGGGTTACACGTTCATCTACGGCTGAGGAGCGAGAAAGAGGGCAAGATGATGTTTCTCCATAAGCCGAGGTACGTATAGTCTTCCCAACCTCCTTCCCCATCGGTTCAGCTTGCTAGATTTGTCGGAAGGCCCATCACCACCGGAAGGAAGATTGATTTTGGATTTCGAGATCGGGAGGGCTTCCATTTGAGATCATGGATTCATCAGCAAGGTTGGGAGTATTTGTGCTCTTTGGATGTACCAGCATACCCTAGATTAGTTAGAGAGTTCTACTCTTCACTCCGGGTAGGGTAGGGTCGAGCGGGATCGAGTCAGATGTCCGAGGAGTCCAGATTATGCTTACAAAGAAGAGTTTCAGTCGACTTCTACATTTACCGAGACAGGGTTCAGTACCCGTGAGATCAGAGGTAAATTGAAAGCCTTACAGTTGGTGTTGGAGCGTGATGATGTGGATTATTTTGATGATCTGATTGCGAGTTCACTATCAGCCGAGATGCGCCTACTTCACAGTTTCATTGGCCGGATCTTATTTCCGAAGGTTGGGCATTATGATTGTGTCTGAGCAAGAGTTGGTTATCATGGAGTATGTTATTCAGGGTATTCTCCTGAATCTCCCTGCGATGATACTGAGGCAGATGTGCGAAGCCGTATCTAGGATGAAGGCTTCCTTACCATATGGTATGATTCTCACCTTGATATTTTGGCAACATCAGATCAGTTTGGATGGAGAGATTTCTAGAGGCCTACTAGACATGGATACTTACAACAAACGGACACTCCAGCGCATGAGGTACTAGAAGTTGGAAGCGCAGTGGGTACGTAGAGCTCCAAGGCAGGAGCCAGAGAGACAGGCAACTGAACCTGATTTACTAGAGCCCGGAGACTCCATTCCAGAGCCAGAGGCACCTGCGGAACATCTATCTTCACGGACAAAGGTAGGACCTTCATCATCAGCACCACAGTTTCACGGATGAGCAGTTGAGTAGGATGGCTGATGTGATGACAGATAGGCTGACGGGTCAGCTAGAGAACTTATCAGACAGATTGTCAGCACAGATCATGGGCGTATCGACATAGGTGATGAGTCTTTCAGATAGGCTGACTTCTATTGAGAGAGAGCTACATGATCCCATTGCGTCTCGAGCAGTTAATTCTGAGGTCTCCGCACAGAGCCAACTAGTTCTCAGTGCTTCCTCTTCTCGCAGACTGTCTCACTCTAATCAGACCAGACCTCCCTCACTACTTATACTATGAGATCTAGAGTTCCATCTCAACTATTAGATCCATCTAGGCCTAGTGATAGGATTACAGGAGCACCTCTTGATTAGTGATAAGAGTTTTTCTAGCTCTTGTATGTATTTTTGACTTTTGTCTTTTGTTGTTGAACTACTTTTAATTGACTGAATACAATGTTATCTTTTGTGATAGTTTGTATTTCTTATCTAGAACATTGTACTTTTGGCATAGATGAATACAATGTTTCTTCTTACGTTATGATCTTTGTGATGGTATCCCTTTCATTCATTCATTTATTCTTTTTGATGATAACAAAAAGGGGGAGAAAATATAAAAGATAAACCAAAAGGCAAATTCTACAAGAAAGAGTGAATAGGGGAGAAAATATGAGAACAAGGGAGAAAATGAGTATTAACCCTTAAACAAAGAGGCATATAATATATACTTAAGGGGGAGACATATGACAAAAAAAAGTCTGAAATTTAAATTCTTGATATATAATTCATGATACATGAGAATTCACGATACATAAGTCTAAGTACATAAGAAGGCATGATACATAAGCATTTGGCACATAATCATAAGCCCTAATACATATCCATGTAATCTTGCCTAAATTCTAATACTTAATTATAGAGATTTGCCTTGCCTTGATACATAACCTGAAACTCTTATTTTGGCACAAACTTTTGAATATTTTGCTTTAATGATATACAAGAGTAAGGGAGAGCAAAGTTGAAATTCTTTTAGCACCTATTTGGATAAGATAGGGGGAGTTTTTGGCTCAACCCATGCTATATGATACGGTCTTTAATTAGACGATCTTGATACAATCTTGACACTATCTCGATACTCTTGAACCAAAAGCACTTCATTAATACTAAACCTAACTTTTAATATGAATGCTAGTTTGCTTATACTCAATGTTTTGTAATCATCAAAAAGAGGAAGATTGTTGACCTTAGTTTGAAAAAAGCCATTGAGGTCATATGGTAGTACTAATGCCATTAATTTAATTGATCTAGTACATAAACATTTAAGGAAAAAAGAAACGATACATTCTTGATACGCTCTACATATACCATTAAAACAACTCTCAAGAACTCATCTAAAAACAAATTTATTAGAACTTGAGGAAAAACCTAAATTTCAATTTGACAAAGTTAAGAGTCAAGTTTTTCTTGTTAAAGGGCAATTCTGTCCTTTTCATAGTTAAAGAAAAGTATTATTTTTTGTGCCAAGCATCCTAAATGAAAATAAACTACTTGCAATGTCTTTTATTAGTTTCATATACAAATCTAACATTAAGATGCAGAAAATCAGGGTTAGAGTCGACCTCAAGAAGTTTGGAGCCGACTCTAGCATATTTGGCACACTTTGGCATACTTGGCATAGGCCTCGGGTCGACCCCAGAAAAATTGGTACAATACTCGAGTTGACCCCAACCAGTTTCAACAGAAAAGTGCTCTCTGAATTTTCTGTCAGAGCCGACTCCACCAAAGCTCGAGTTGATCCCAGCCATGCTCGAGTCGACCCCAACAAAATTCGAGTCGACCTCAGCTTATATCATCAGAAAAGTGTTTTCTGGAATTCCGTATCAAAGCCGACTCCATCAAAGCTCGAGTTGACCCCAGGCAAGCTCGAGTCGACCCCAGGCAAGCTCGAGTCGACTCGAGCTCGACTGACAGCCTAACGGCTGGTTCTGCAGATGTATTTTTTAAGGCTCCAACGGCTATAAATGGCTAGTTTCTTCAATCCAATGGCTAGAAACTGATTTTTGGAGGTTGGAGAAGTATTTAAGAGCTACTATTCATCAGGAAAAGTATCCTTTTGAGAATTTAAGTGAGCATTCAAGAAAAAGAGATATTCAAGAGAGCTTCATTCATTGCTTCAATTCAAATCCAAAAGGATGTTAAGCAGAATTCAAGTGCCTTCAAGAGCTCAACCAATTCATTAAAGAGTGAAGCAATCTCAGTGAAGAAAAGAAAAGCGCCTTCAAAACGATAATATTTCTCTTTTCTTCTCTTTAGCGCATACTTATTTTATTTGCTCATTAAGAAGCTTAATACTTTGATTCACTTTCTTCTTGTAAGGTTCTTGTTGGTGAGCCCGTAAAACCAACTGTGTAGCTTTGTTGGTGAGCCCGTAAAACCAACGGTGTAGGTTCTTGTTGGTGATCCCGTAAAACCAACTATTAGGTTTTTGGATTGTGAGCCCGGTAAAACAATCCAACGGTAATCCGAGGGGTTATAGTAAATTTTCAAGAAAACGCTTGAGTAGACGTAGGTGCCTTGGAGTGCACCGTATCACTATACGTGCTTGTGTCTGCATTGTGTTTACTTTATGCCACTTACTTTATTTTCTTTATTATATTAAGTAGTTGCTCTAGCTTGATTTCTTAAAGTGATTTAATTGTAATGCCTAGAGCTTAATTACTCTCGCTTCCGCTGCACTTATACTCTTCACATAGGCCAGATTGAGCATTCATTTACAAATTAATTTGAGATCATAAAATTTAGAAAACCTAATTCACCCCCCCCTCTTGGGTTGTCACCTTGGGCAACATCAACTATGTGAAGGGTGTCTTGTTGGCAAACAATTTTGAAAGAGCTTTGCAAGAGAAACTACTTCAAGAGCAAGTGAGCTACTTCAATTTGTTCATGCCGATATTTGTGGACCAATCAAGCCTTCTTTATTTGGTAACAATTGATATTTTATTCTTTTTATTGATGATTTTCATAGAAAAACTTGGATTTATTTCTTGAAAGAAAAATCTGAAGTATTTGGTGCTTTTAAAAAAATTAAAGCACTTCTTGAAAAGAAAAGTGGCTACTATATTAAAGCCTTAAGAACGGATAGAGGGGAACATTTTACTTCCAACGAGTTTAATGAGTTTTGTGAAGCAAATGGCATTCGACGGCTCTTGACTGTTTCAAGATCTCCACAACAAAATAGTGTTGTCGAAAGGAAGAATAGGAGCATTCTCAATATGGCTCGAAGCATGTTGAGGACAAAGAAGATGCCGAAAGAATTTTGGGCGGAGACAGTTAATTGTGCGGTGTATATATTGAATCGATGTCACTATGTTCATGTACCCGATCAAGAGAGGTCCAAACTCGATAATAAAAGCAAGAAGCACATCTTCATTGGATATGATCAATGTTCCAAAGGCTGCAAGCTCTACAATCCAAGTGTTGGCAAGGCGACTATTAGTAGAGATGTGGAGTTCAATGAAAAAGATTTATGGGATTAGAGTAATGAAGATAAAGAGAGGTATAATTTCTGTCCATTCCTTGATGAGCATAAGCAAAGAAGTGAAGTTCAAGAGCTGACAACACCTTCTCGATCACCAACAACTTCTAGTACACCTTCATTTTCTAGGAAGCTCAAATGAAAGGAAACCACAAATGAGGAGTCTTCAAGATCTTTATGAGGTAACGAAAAATCTAAGTGATAATCTAACTCTTTTTTGTCACTTTGCTGATTGTGAGCTCATAGCTTTTGAAGAAGCAGTAAAAGATGAGAAGTGGAGAATTGCCATGGATAAGGAGATCAAGTTGATTGAGAAGAATGATTCTTGGGAGTTGGCAACCATGTCGAAATGTCAAAAGTCCATTGGTATGAAGTAGGTTTTCAAAGAAAAGAAGAATGCTAAGGGTGAAGTAGAGAGATACAAGGCAAGGTTGGTAGCCAAGGGATATAACCAACGTCCTGAGATTGACTAAGTGAAGTGTTTGCTCTCGTTGCACGGTTGGAGATCATCTAAATGATAATTTCACTTGCAGCTCAAAAAAAGTAGAAGATTTATCAAATGGATATCAAATCGACTTTCTTGAATGGCATTCTTGACGAAAAGGTTTATGTTGAACAACCCTTGGGCTATGTGATCAAAGGACATGAAAACAAAGTGTTGAAGTTGAAGAAAGCCTTGTATGGTTTGAAGCAAGCACCAAAGGCTTGAAATAGTCAGATTGACAAGTATTTCCAAGAGAATGGATTTACCAAGTGCCCATATGAGTATGCTCTCTATGCTAAGGTGCATAAAAATGAAAATATTTTGCTTGTTTGCTTATATGTTAATGATTTGATTTTTGCAGGCAATAATACAAGTATGTTTGGAGAGTTTAAGCAAGCTATGACTAGACAATTTGAAATGACGGATATTGGTCTCATGTCTTATTATCTTGATATTGAGATCTAGCAAATAGAAGATGGAATTTTTATTTTCCAGGAAGGTTTTGCCAAGGAGATCCTTAAGAGGTTTAAGATGGAAGATTGTCAATTCGTGAGCACTTCGGTGGAATGCAAAGTCAAATTGTCTAAGAATGAAGGAGAGAAGGTAGATTCTACAACCTTCAAGCGTCTAGTCGAAAGTTTGAGAGTTGGGCTTATTAGTCGATTTATGGAGTCACCAAACATGACATATTTCAAAGCGACGAAACGAATTCTTCATTATATCAAAGGTACAAATGGTTTTGGCTTGCTTTATTCATTTTCTAATGAATTTAAGCTTGTAGGCTATAGTGATAGTGATTGGGCCGGAGATATGAATGACTGGAAGAGCACTACCGTCTTTGTTTTCTACTTAGAAATATGCCTTTTATTTGGAATTCGAAGAAGCAATCAATTGTGACACTTTCTACTTGTGCAGTTGAATATGTTGTTGATGTATCTTGTGTTTGTCATGTCATATGATTAAAAAGATTGTTGAAAGAGTTACAAATGCCACAAGAAGAGGTTACGGAGACTTTTGTTGACAACAAGTTGGTCATTACATTGGCAAAAAATCTTGTTTTCCATTATAGAAGCAAGCACATATATACGAGGTATCATTTTCTTAGATATTGCATTGCGAAGAATGAAGTGCAAGTAAAGTATGTGAAGACCATGATTAAGTTGTGGATATTTTTACGAAGCCTTTCAAGTATGACACTTTTAGCAAGTTGAGGATAATGCTTGGAGTTACGAGGAATTAAGTTTAAAGGGAGGTGTTGAGAAAATAAACTAAATAAATATTTTTTGGGAGATTCATGAATATATGAAGGGTCACCTTGAGAGTAGTGGTTCATGTATTTGGGTTTCCAATGTGTATTTAAATGGTTCATGTATTTAGATTTTCAATGTGCATTCAGTTGGATTTTTAATGTGCATTTAGGTGGTTCATGTATTTGAGTTTTCAATGTGCATTCATTTGGGTTTTCAATGTGCATTAGGTGGTTCATGTATTTGGGTTTCATGTATTTGGGTTTTCTATGTATACCTAGGAGTCCTATAAATTCTATATAAGTCTTGTTGTTTTGGCAAGGGACAAGAACCAAAGTGAAAAGAAAAATTTTAAAAGTATTTGACCTCTTCATCCTTTCCTCTCTTGGAAAATCTCTCTTCCTATATTCCAACAGAACAATCTGTTGGAAATATTTTGCCTAAAATTGCTATATCTTTATTTTATAGAAGTATTATAAAAGAAAAATCTACTAGAATAAAATCTGAAGATTGAAAAGAGCTTACCTGGATCATGATGCATGATATACACTACCCTATGAACGTAATTCGTCCCTACATATAAGTTTGCGGCGATCTTGTCTCCAGATACAACTACCAGGCTCAGCCCGATCCTCCTCCAACGAGCACAATCGTAATATAGGCTTGACCCAACCGACTTCTTCAAATGCCAAGAAAATAAGAAAATATAAAAAGCAAAAAGTTGAAGAGTGAAAGAACTTTCTGTCTATGGAAGAAATTCTCGGAAGACAGAGTACTAGTAAGAAAGAGAGAGATCCAGAGAAGTCTATTTATAGACTCTATCTCGAAGACCATAAAGATGCAGTGGTTTCAAAGAATATAATAATTCTAAAACACCATATTTTTTCGAAAACCAACGTTCTCTTTCGAAGAGTCACCACTTTTCTGAAAGTGGTGTCTCACAAAAGGATATTTTTAAGCATTTAAAACAACTAAAAATTTATAGGATAAAAAATTAAATATTTTTTAATTAAAACTCCAACAATCTTCCATAAAAGATTTAATTTTTTTGAAAATTATAAAGCAAAATATCTAGGCAACTTATACTGTGCAATAGGTAAGATTTCTAATGGATTTGAACCTCACTTAGAGTTGATAGCATCTATCTAAAAGAACCATAGTGGATTAGACCTTGAACTAGGTCCTTTGACTCAAACTTCAACTTATCACACAGTATGGATTAATTAGGTCTCTATGCGGTTAGTGCCATTTAAAGACTTATCACTTAGTACCTTGATTTTTCATAAGAATTTAATTAGGGTTAGCCCAAACCCCTAGTCGTGGCCCATACAACAATTGTGACATAGGTAAGTACTCCAAGGGTATTTATAACCTAATACCCTGTAGATTTTCTATCTTAGACTCATTAAGAGTATAACTCAACCTTTTCGGTATATATTTTGTCATTGATAAGAGCACTCATCATAGGAATGGGAGGAGATATACTCCCAAAAAATGTGCTCTAACACAATCACTCAATCAGTTTCATTTCTACTACATTGAACCTCCTTCGTGGGATCTCAAATCATAGATGTTGGGTATCCACTGTCGGTGACCAAATGTGGGCTTAAGGCCCACCTCCCTCGATGATCCTAAAACTCCACTCCTACACAAACCCTTGGTTAAATGATTTACCAAGTTTTTCTGAGACTTGACAAATTTTAAGAAAATGACATTACTCTTTTTGAGTTATCTTATAACTTTATGATGAATTCCAATATCCCGATTCATCTTGTTGTTAGTACACTTTTGATTTATAAGATTTTAAGTTAGATTCTAGATTTTGAAATAAATGCAATAAAGAGCAATAATATCAATAAAATTAAATAACTGTACTAAGAAATATAACAAGCAATGCAACTTTGTAATTTCTGCATGTTTTTCAAAGCAACTGTATATATTTTGAGAACAACTAATATATGCACAGTTTTCAAAACAACAGTAATTTCTACACAGCTTTTAAAAGGGTAGGAGTTTTTTGCATAGATTTTAAAGATAAAATTTCGCCCATAAATTAAAGATTGCAGAAAATAGATTGCATATAATTTTAAAATATAGAAAAATTGCACAGATTTTAAAGATACAGTAATTTTCTACACAGATTTTAAATCTGTAAAAAATTTCTACATGGACTTTAAAGTTGCAAAAAACATTTGCAAATATTTTAAATCTGCAGAAAATTTCTATATAGTTTTTAAAATTGTAAAAAATTTGTCTGCACAATTTTGAGAGCAATATGACTTTCCAAAAGGACTGATTTTTGTAAATAAAAAAATGCAGCTTTCTAATTCTATATAATTAAAACTAAATTTAGTCTTATGCAATTGAACAAAATTTAATAAATGATCAAATAGCAATTTCTGGTGTAATTAAGATCACGTTCTTTGACAGTTGAACATATTTTGTCTAGAAACTGCTATATCTTTATTTTATAAAAGTATTATAAAAGAATAATATACTAGAATAAAATCAAAAGATTGAAAAGAGCTTGTTTGGATCGAGGCGTGTGATATACACTGCCCTAAGAACATGATTCACCCTTACGTGTAAGTTTGTGGCGATCTCGTTCCTAAGGTACAACAATCCAGCTCAGTCCGATCCTCCTCTAACGAGCACGATTGCTGTAGAGGCTTGACCTGACCGATTCCTTCAGATGGCCAGAAAATAAAAAAAGATAGAAAGCAGAAAATTGAAAAGTGAAAAACTTTCTGTTTGTGGAAGAAATTCTCGAGAGACAAAGTACTAATGAGAAAGAAAGAGATCAGATTATTTTTGGATTAATCTCGAAGGAGTCTATTTATAGACTCTATTGCAAAGACCGAAGAGAATTGATATTCTGAAGATACGTAATGTTTTGAAAACATCATATATTTTCGAAAACCAACATTCTCTATCGAAAAGTCACAACTCTTCTAAAAGAGGCGTCTAACAAAAGGGTATTTAAACACATTTAAAACAACTAAAAATTTAGAAAAGAAGAAAATTTAAATCTTTTTAAATTAAAACTCCAGTACAATCACCTTTACTTTCACATTGATATTGTAAATAACTTTCTATAGGTAAAACCTGGGTGGGTTTTATACCCTCCTTTTACATCAGAAAAAAGAAAAGAAGAAAAATGCTATCATGACAGAAAAGTACCTCCAAGCACTGGCAAACGTTCTTACACTCATGAAGATTGTTAGTGCAATCCATATTCCAATGAATCCATGAGTTGAAGAAAGATATATCAGGCATGGAATGCTAACAGCAGCAACAGCAACCTAAAGATGGAGAATAATATAAAACTATAACCATAATAATCAAGCCTTAGTCCAGCAAAGATGGAAAAATATATCAGAAGGATTTATAATTGAAGAGCAGTTGATTTCAATAATATGCTGACTGAGGTTGATAAGGACTTGCCATAGAATAAGCTGAAAATGTGTAATCAGATGCTCCAAAGTTGATGCCATCAAATACAAAGGCCAATGAATTAAGCGTTTGTGTACCAGCAACAAACTGAGTCACAAATATCAAATTTTTCGACAGAAGATGTATCAGATACTTATACAAGTCAGGGAGAATCATTATTATATTTTCAAGAAAAAAGGTTGGAGGAAATACGGTCTATTGCATTTTTTATTTCTCTGATTGTGGTTCTAATGCTTTTGAAGTAAAATTAGTCTACTCAAGCTTGAAGTTCATGCTTTCTTTATGACCTTTTTTCCTTCAACTTTTAAGGGTACTTTTTCTATTATTGTATAATACATCATGATAAATTGCAAAGATGATATACCGGAATTCCTTTGTGAATTATATGTATCACATTAATGTCTTTTGTGAATATTCCTGATCCAAACTGCAGTCCAACTCCTAGCAGAAGTGTGAGGGCCATTCCCAGTACAATGCTTAACTGCAGTATGTGAATTAAAATTGTTAATAATACATTGAGGGGGAAAAAGGGAGAAGAATTTTAATCAGAATTTCTGATACCTGTAATACACGAGCTGTAGCAGCCACTACCTTGTGATAATCCCCTCTCGCAAATGCACTGGCAAGTATTGCCTGCAAAGATGCAAAGTTCAGTTGCTCAGAAAAACAATCAGGGTTTAAAATATGCTAACTTTAGCTTTTATTGATTAAAAAGAAAAGATAACATAATTATGAATCTAGAGAAAAGCCTTTCTGCAGCCAGTCTATCCAGTTGCATTGCTTATGATTTCTATTAGTATGTTGAAATCATTATAGCCAATTAATTTTCAGACACACATATTACAAGAAGTTGGGAGGTCTATGTGGAAGCAGATATTAACTATAACCGAGTATGATAACTTCACATGGTTCCTCCAACTGATGCATGTTAGTCATATGCTGTGATGAGAATGGAGGTCTAACCTGTCCTGCAACAGCCAGACCATCTGCAAGGAGAGATGTAGCCAACCAAACCTGCAAGCATATCTGAAATGCTGCCATAATAATTGGTCCGTGGCGTGCAGCCAATGATGCTCCTAGCGTTACACAGAATGTTACAGCTATCACCCTCGCTAGAAGCAGAAATCCTGGGTTCCATAAAAAAACAGCAAACCCGACTTTGTTTAGAACTGGAAATCAAAGCATGTCGAGAGAGAAGTCAGTATATACCCATGCTCCATAGCTAATACCTAGCTCTGTAATTATCTTTTGTATAATCTTTCTGCCACTTTCACTTTAAATAAGAAATATCACTATTATGCTATCAACCCAGAATCCTCTGCAGTGTGCTGTTTGCACTGCATAGTGCTCGCAGCACTCGATGGCTATCAAACAAGGTGTGCTGTATATGACATGTAAGGCCGCCTTGTTTGATGGCTGTCTATCTCCTAATGATCGCCATCAAGTGTTGTACAGCACTCTGCGGTGCACCACAGAGGATCCATGCTCTATGCTAATACTGCATGCCATTGTGGAAGAGCTCATGACTACCCTAGTGTAGGTCCTTCAGAACCTCAAACCAATAAGCCTTACAAGCATCCATCTCAGTCTTAACCTTAATCTGGAGGTCTATGCCTTCTGAGCTGGAACCAACAAAATGCTTGTTGAAACCATAGCTCTAACCTATCAACTTACCTATTACAATGTTTTAAACATGCCACCTGAAATGACTAATATGAAGCAAACTCTTTCGCCTGATCTCACTATTTGTCCAATTTTATGTGCTAAATCTCATGCACATACAGAATCTAAATTTAAGTCCAGCATGCAATTTAAATTGGCCAGAGTAAGCTGAGGTTGAGATTTAATCAGAAATCTCATCAGGCAATAAGCTGAAGTCTCACACATAGTAAGAAACATCAACTAAGTCAGTTTAGTTTAAGCAGAGGATCAAGGTAAGCTAATATTAATTTAATATTACAGAACTTTTGCTAGGTGTTTCACTGTGCATGGGTCGAAATCTTACCACATCTGAGGAATCGACTAAATTTCAGGGCTTTGATACTAGGTGGCACGACATTAACTCGTTTCACTAGTCTGGATAACAATATCAATGTAATAAGGCACCTGCAAGGAGCAAATTCGTGAGACATCTAATGAAAAACATCTGAACAAAGAGAATTCCAAGATAATGAATAGGTGACTAAAGTAAGTAGCACTTACTGAGAAATAACATGGGCAATAGCTGCACCACTGACTCCCAGGTGAAAAGCATATATCAGAATTGGATCTAAAATGATGTTGGTCACATCTCCCACCACTACAATGTCAGGGAAGGAAATTTGCAGGAATTAAAATGACGCCATAAAAATTGAGAAAAGTGAAACAGCAAAGTAGATTTACTATCACTTGGAGCAACCACTTCACAAATGACAAGCCATATCCCATTCACTGGGTTTGGTTTATCAAATTAAGACATGATACCCAAATGCTTGAAAATATTGTATGATCAGATTTCAAACTTGATGTCAAGTAGCTTGGATAGGTGTCCAATGGATGGCCAAGGCATCCCTTAGTCCAGGAGATGATCGGCAAGATGGGTTGTCCTCAGTCTCGATGCATATAGAGTTTGGCCAAGAATCTAAAACCAACACTCTAATCATGTTTGTCTCAAACCGCAGTCAAATCCAACTTCCTGAACTCACTTGCTGTGAGACTAGGGCTTGAATGGGCTGAAGTCGGCAGGCCCTCCGACTCCAGCCCTTGGCCCAAAGGAAAAGCGAAACGGAGGAGCGCGATCCTCTGCTCCATCTTCCTCGGGGCGTAACGGCCGGCAACGCTGCAGGCCCCCCGCAGCCGCCCCGCGGCCGCTTGAACGGCCGTCGATCCCGCTCAATCGCCGCGATTCGTGAACGGGCCGAACGCCCCTCGGAAACCCACTATAAGATCCCCCTCTTCCTCTGCCATTGACCCACCGCCGAGCTCCCTCTCTTCTCTCCCTCCTTCTCCTCCTCCTCCGGTGGCCGACGTGCCATCCCGGCCAAGAACCACCACAGAGATTTCTCTCCCCTCCTTTCCCTTTGTTCCGAGATCCACTTGGTTGCCAGAAGCGCCGCCGCCACAGCCACTTGACCGCCGGACCAAGCCACCCTCGGCCGAGATCCTCCTCTCCATCAGCATGCCGGTGAGTCACTCTTCTCTCTATTCTTCCATTTCTAGTTAAACCGAAGTATGTCTACCCCTGTTCCGAGCCAACCCGAGAGCTCTCGGTCTTCCTTCCCGCCGGCCACTGCAACAGCCTCCGGCTTCCATGCGGTCGGGTGGTCATCGACGTCCGGCCACCCAAGCCCGGCCACTGCCAGAGCTCCGTCCCTCCTCCATCTCTTCCATCTTTTCCCCCCTATTTCTAAGCTTAACGGGATGCAAACCATTTTAGGCCGTGAACAGCCATTTGGGCCCTGTTCATATCTAGGCTCGGTTCAGTGATTTGGGGACTTGTCGGGCCGTTTACTCACTTGGGGCCTTGTCGGGCCGTTTACTCATTTAGGCCCTATAGGACCGTTTATCCATTGGGGCCTTATTGGGCTGTTTACCTATTTGGGTTGTTATCCATTTGGGTCGTATAGGGCCATTTATCCATTTGGGTCGTGTTGGGTCGTTATCCATGTGGGTCGTTTTGGGTCATTTACTCATTTGGGCCATGTTGGGCCATTTATCCATTTGGGCGTATAGGGCCGTTTACCTATTTGGGCCTTGTTGGGCCGTATTTATTTCGGGCCCTATTCACCTATTGTGAGTCATATTCATCTTGGGCCTGACCATCATTGTGGATACTAGTCCCTCACTTTTCTTTAATCGAGTATATTTAGACCTCCCCAAATGGTCAACCCGAACCACTCATACCAAGCCTAAGATCAGGATCAAACCAAATCCAGACCCAAGCTGAGATTATCTCTTCTCTTTTTCTCACTCTAAACATGTTTGGGGATCCTAGTGCAAGCTCTGTTCTTCTTGTTACTCAGATCAAAATTGACCTAGTTTGGAGACCCTAAACCGCTCCGATATTCGAGCAGTAGACCGGCCATAACTTCAGCCCTAATTGGATTTGATCACTTTCGATCTTCACTCCTGACCCATTGAATCTTTCTTGCTCAAACCGAACTGATATGGGGGCATTAGACCATAGTATTAAATTGTGACTTCTAAAATTATGTAAAAATTAATAATATTCTAATGATATTAAATAGGTGTATCTGACAATTTGCCTAAAATGGGATTTAAAGCGAAAAGAGGTAAGTAACTTAATACTTCAAAGTATATTTTCCAAAATGTTTGGCAAAGTAATTGTTAGTGGATTTAATTTTGAAATATATTTTGTACTTAGTAAAATGGGTCAAGCATGTTAAATATTATTTAAAAATTTTATTATATGATATGAAATCTGTAAAATATGACTAAACAATTTATAAAATATATTACATATATAATATATATATATTCTCAGCATAGCTATGATCTGTTCTGGCTCTGCCAATAGAGATTATTAGTTGGCCCTGTCGACTTGTATCTGTGAAAAACTAATTTCGTCACTGCACCACTAGTGATTAGAATAGTGGATTTAGACACCATTACCACTGGTGATTAATAATATTGGATTTGGATATTGTTGCTACCGGTGGTTAATAATAGTAGATTTGGCATTTTGTACAACCTATGCCATTAGGTTACGTAGCCTTAGCCGATTTATGTTGAAATTTTAGTATCAGAGTTTTTGTGCAAATGATAATAAGTTTCAAAAAATAAAATATATTATTTGTGATTCATTTCCCAATCATTATTTTGTATTTTGATTAAATATCTAGCATGCTTTGACCCTACTCTAGGGTATCATGTTGCTTACTGGGCTAGTATAATTTATTATTATTTTTTTCTATTTTTTAGATTGATATACGTGATCTCATGGGACTTGGAAAGTGCGTTAAATTCTGGATAACAATGTGTTAAATAAGGAAACTAATTAGCAAGGGAAAATTCACTGGCATTTACTATGTTTAACCATAACAAAAATTTAAAATTGGTAACAATGCTATCCATTTGTGCTATTTGGTAGGATAATTTGTGCATACACACACAATAAGAAATGCAACCATGTGAATGCATAAATAATGATTATTTGTCAGTCAAACAGACCAAGCAGTTATTATAAATAATGTAGCAAAACACACAATATAATCTGTGGATAGCAACCTAGAAGTAGAGAACATTAAGGAGACAACCCAGACCTTTAAAACTGACATAGAACTCTTAATTCAGACTAAATGCGTAAAGACAGCTCCTCTAGTTGGTATAAAACGAGGAACAAAAGCAGGAAAATACTACAACATAACATCATAATATCACAAGGGGCTCCAAAATATAAGTCAAAGATAATGCAGAGTTCTACTCCATCTCATTGTCATCCACCTATATTCATGCATTATTATTTGATGATGAAAATTCATAAAGGTCAGTGGAGCAAAACTTTTGCAGACTCTACTATATATCCTTCAGATCAATTCAATTGGCAGCAAATTTATGCATACTTGCCCTTTTCCTTTTGGCCATCCACATCTTCCTTATTTAACAGTTAGAGATCTAAAACCCTCCGAATTAAACAAGAAAGCTATGAGGATGCAATATTTTTAGGAGAGAAAAAGGGTCAGCAAGTTGACTGATGTCACTTCACTTACTAGACAAATTACGGAATAACTCCCAAAGTAGCATATGGATCTTCTGTGGTGCATGTACTGTCACGCCCCGAGCCCGAGGCGCGGCAGATGCCGCACGCCCGCACGGCGGGCCGCACAAGTGTGCAAGGCATCGGATCATATCAAAGCAAATACAAATGTATAAAAATGACATAATTATTTAAATTGTTCAAAAGCAG
>JAOXJJ010000549.1:51839-64808 GCA_025769935.1 Phoenix roebelenii
GACGTCGGGAGACGTTGGAAGCTCCCTTGCTTCTCAGCTTCATGGTCACGACTCGGGCCCTTCCTCTAGCGCCAACTATTGCTGGAAATTTGACCCGGGGGTGACCACTCAGCCGAGGGGTAGGAGCTCCGGTGCGAGTCGGTGGGCGGCGATCCGTCGGCGGGCGGCGTCCTCTGGGAGACCTGCAAAGAAGCAGGTGGCCGGGGTTCCCGGCGCCGGCCCTCCGATGCCTAAGTCAGAGGGGGGCAAGAAGGATGTGTGAGGAATGTAAGTGTTGATTTTTTTCAGAGAGAGTCCCCCCATTTATAGGAGGGTGACGGGTTTACCTGCGAGGTGACAGAGCGGAGGTACTGTCGTACGATTAGACATGTGACGAGAATTAATGCCCGGACGTGCGAATTGATGCCGCTTCCGTAGAGGAATGGACTGAAGCTTTTGTATTATTGTGAAGCCATGCTGGCATTTATGGATGAGCAGGTTTGCCGTATAAAACTGAATATCCGTATATAACAGGAGCTATAAACTTTTAATTGTTGAGTAAGCTGTGTGTCCACGGAGGCCATATGCATTAATCGTCGAGTGGACTTGGCGTTTGGAAAAGCCATACGCTTTAATTGTTGCGTAGGCGAAATATCCGTCATGGTCGTACATGACGGTCGTCGAGAATGGCGGGGCATATGGTGAGAGAATGCGACATGGAGAGCACTCGGTGGCTTCCTGCTCGGAGGGACGCTCGGTGGCTCCCTGCTCGGAGGGACGCTCGGTGGCTCCCTGCTCGGAGGGACGCTCGATTACGACTTTTTCCCCCAACAAGTAGAATACGCATTCGTACATACAACAAAAACAAGAGAATGCAAAAAGAGAATGACTACTAAACTCCTCACCACCACGAGCAACATATATGAATATATATATATATATATACACACACTCACATAACCAAACCCTGCGCAACAACTTACTAAACTCGTCCAACTCGACGCACATATATATTCTTCTCCAAGTTAGACAGGAAACAGAATATGATCCTTGGGAGATGTTTTCATCTCCTGCCCTGCAGCCCCTAGGAGGCTTCCTTGGTCCGCTGCCCGACCTGCCCCTTGGCCTCCTCCATCCACTGCCGCGTCAGCTCCAGCTGCTCCGGCACCTTCGACGCGACCCTCCGGGCGTGCTCTATGAAGCACGAGAGCGACGACAAACCCGTGAGGCCGAATGCGCCCGAGGCCAGGAAGCCAGTGACGGCGAGCCCGATGGCGATCGCCGCTGGGACCAGCACTGGACTGAAGAGGAGGAAGAGTGGGGTGGCGACGGCGAGGCCGACGACGCTGGCAGTCAGCGTCACCCCAGTGAGGAGAAGGAGGAGGCCAACAATGGGCAAGACGGCGACCACGGCGAGCACCTGGGACTTAGACGGGGCCTTCTTGGGTAGGAATCCCTTCAGGCCTTCGGGGCGGTGCTCGGCCATGGCAGATCGATCGATATGGGCTCCAAGGGCCGAAGGAGGTGGAAGATGTGAGCGTAAGAGTGAGAGGGAGTCATCTTAAAGGGAGGGAAGGGTTGACACGTGTGTACAGTATGACACGCGTTGGAGAGAGCCCGAGGAGGTGCAGGTGGAGGTTTGGAAGAGCCTCGTGAGTTGCCACCTTTACACCGTCCTTCAGTGGGTGTAGCCTGTAGGCTTGGTCTGGCCTTCCTCTGGGTTGAGTGATGTGTGACCTCGGAATGGCTTAGCCTAAACTGCACCAGCACATGAAGACAACGTTCCAAGTGGATTACTTTTCGTTTCGAAGTTGCTCTCAGGTGTTTGGATTCAGAGAAAAAAAACAGATGGCTTTAGCTTATATTTTTCCGTTGTCGATAAGAGTTTGGAAGGAAATAACTCCGGACAGAACAATTTGGATGGACACAAGGGAAACTGATCTTTTGAAAGAAAAGCTATCCGATATTTTTAAAAGTCTATTATAGTTGGCACGTGGCGTTGCCTTTTGCTCGACTATCTATAATACGAATATATGAAAAATATAAAAGAACAATTTCAAGTTATTCAAGTAATAAAAATGAACAATATAAAATTTTCAAGTAATAGATAGCAATTAACCTGTAATTGCAATAGAGAGATAACAAACTCTCCGATTAAGAGTTTAATACTTCGATTAAAAATAAGACATCAAATCATAATTTATATTTTTTTTGGTAAACCATAATTTATGCAGTTGAAGCCTCATATGATACTCTAAAAGTATTTATGTACTCTTTTTTAGGTAAACTCCAAGGGGAATGAATGTAAGATGACTTTGGGTTCTATTAATTTATTACATAATAATTTTATTGAACAAGACCGAAGTCACCATATCTTTTACTGAAGATTGGGTCTCTATACTAGGTGTTATGCCTATGGCTTCAAATGACCCCAAGACTAATATATAACTTGTCCAATATTAATATATGATTATGCAAAAAAATAAATTTATTTGTTTCGATCAATATTTAAAATTATACATAAATGATTTTTATAGAATACTTTACTCTGAAAATGATCTATGGTGTCGAGGATATATGGTCTTATCCCTGGTGCTGCGCCTTCTACTTTTTGAAACCAAGTTTTAACTAACAATCGTATGCAATTCTTGTGGCATTTGGTAACTCAAATGAAACTATGGTGATCTTAAATCACTGATGATCCTCATCATGGAGTCATCTAATTATGAAGATTTAAAATTACCATATTTGGTATGTTGTGTTTCAGTGATTAAAGATCTTTAGGTATCCATAACTAACCTATATAGTATGCCATGGGAGTCCAAGAATCATAAAACTACTAATATATTCCATATATTTTAATTAGGGCTAAAGGGATTGGAAGAGAGTTGGGTTAAATTTTTTTTACTGAATTGAGGGATATTTTTCTCCCCAAATTTTAGTCCAACATCCCTACCCTAAGATGATCTTGGAAATCCATCCTCAAGAATCGATTTAAGATCACTGGATTGGGCAGTGATTTTAGAATTGGAGGTGATTCAGGATTACTACTGTAAAGGATCACTAAGGTGTAACCAAATACGATGATCTCATTACCTACACTTATACCACTCTATCTTAGGTCACCACTCTATACCAAAATGCCACTTATAGCATGGTAATCAAAAGAAGGTGTGGGAAGTATCATGCAGGGATTCTAGTCTTCCAAATCTTTGTAAATGAAGGCCATGCTTGATGGCTTTCCATGCAAGCACATGACTTGCAAGATGGAAATTAACACCCCATTATTGAAGTTGGAAAGGAAATGAAGGTTGAGAGATTGAGAGAGTTCAAGAGAAAATGAAAGTGAATGAGAGTGAATCTGAAAAATGAATTGACTGAATGAAATGTTCTTACAATGCTCTACTTAAATAGATATAGTGGTAACAAACTCTGCAAACTAAAGAGGATTACTAACTAATTATAATTCAACATTCTAACAAATCTGTTATAAGTAATTTACAGCTAACAAAATCTGCTAATCTACAGCTAAGCAACTCATCTACATCAACAAAATCTGTTATGCTAGATTAGATCTCTCCAACATAGCATCCCAACTTCCACTCCAGTAGTTCTTCCTGTATGAGTTGTTGTATTTAACATTCGCCCTCAAGATGAAATGTGTATATTATGCACACTCATCTTAGATGGCAACAAATGAAACAAAGGACCACTAACTACTTTAGTAAAAATGTCAGCTAACTGATTATGAGAGGATATATGTAAAGTATGTAGAATTTTCTCTTGAATTTAATCCCTGACAAGATGGCAGTCCAATTCTATATGCTTCATTCTTTCATGAAAAACTGGATTGGTAGCAATATATAAGGTGGCCTAATTATCACAAAACAAAATTGCTGGCCTATCATGCTTAATTTTCAGATCTGGAAGTAAGTACAACAATCACAGAATTTCACAAGTAGCTGAAACGATGACTCTATTTTCTGCCTCAACCGATGATCTTGATACTGTGTTTTGTTTCTTAGATTTTCAAGACACTAATGCATTTCCTAAAAATGCACAATATCCTATTATTGACCTCCTTGTATCTGGGCAACTTGCCCAATCTAAATCTGAGAACACCTTTAAATGAAGATCATTAAATGCTGGAAAGAAAATCCCTTGTGTTGGTGTGCTCTTAATATATCTAAGGATTATGTGAGCTGCATCTAAGTGAGGCTGCCTCGGTTGATCCAAAAACAAACTTAATACTTGAACATCAAATGATACATCAGGTCTAGTAATAGTCAGATAAAGAAATCTTCCAACTAATCATCTATATGCTAAAGGATCATCTAACAATTCACCAGAAGATCTGTCAAGCTTTACATTTTGCTCCATTCGAGTTTTAGCAACCCTTGCACCAATAAAACCAACATCCTCAAGTATTTTTAATGCAAATTTTCTTTGACAGACTAATATACCTTCTGTAGACCTTGCTACTTCTAAATCTAGAAAAAAGTTCAAAGCTTCTAAGTCCTTAATCTTGAATTGTTGATCAAGTGCAGACTTTAGAGCATTGATTTCTTTTAAATCATTTCTAGCAAGTATAATATCATCAACAAATACTAAGAGAGCACTAAATGAATTAGCTCTCAATCTGGTAAACAAGGTGTAATCTACCTTAGATTGGTTGAAATCTTGCTGACTAATGAAGACTCCCCCTTATTGCCAAATCCGAGAAGCACTTTCATGTAAATCTCCTTATTTAAGTCACCATACAAAAATGTATTATTAACATCAAATTGTTGTAAGTGCCAATTGTAGGTTGCAACTACTGCTAACAAAGTCCTAACAGAAGTGAATTTGGCTACTGGGAAAAAGTGTCAAAATAATCGAACCCTTCCTTTTGAGTGTAACCCTTAGCAACTGAACGAGCTTTGAACCTTTCTATAGTGCCATCTGAGCTAAGCTTTTTCTTATAAATCATTTTGTAGTCTATAAGATGTTTCTCGGGTAGTAAATTGGTGAGAGACCATATATTATTGTCCTCTAAAGCTTGGATTTTCTTAGCCATAGCTTTACACCATGCAAGGCTTTTAGCAGCTTGTTCAAAAGAGGAAGGTTCCTCAATATTGGAGAGACTAAGTGTAGAGGCATAATGAGAAGGAGAGAGTTTATCATAACTAAGAAATTGAGAAATGTCATGCGATTACGTGAATTAGAAGAATCTGTGCTACTGGAAATAACTAGCTTGGATGATGAAGTGGCTAATTGACAATGATATTGCTGGAGATAGGAAGGTTTCTATTTGATCCTAGTTGACATTCGAGGAGGAGAAATAGGAGAAGAAAAAGTAGGTGAAACAAAGGATTGTTCTGTATGACAGAATCAACATTGAAAGAATCCATAGGAGGAGAAGAATGAGTGATAAAGGAAGAAACTATCTCAAGAATGGAATTTGGAAAGACAAAAAGGTTAGTGTCATCAAAATGGACAGATTTGAAAGGATACACACTTTCATGAAAAACAACACTACAACTAACGAACACAGAATTAGTCTAAAGATCAAAGACTCTATACCCTTTAATGGCATAAGGATAGCCAATAAAGATGCACTTGTGGGCTCTTGAATCAAATTTAGATCTAACTCAAGTTAATGAAGAGGCAAAGCACAAACAACCAAAGGTTCTAATATGGCTACAATCTGGTTTTTTTTTAAAACAGAAGCTCAAAAGGTGTTTTGCCTTTGAGTAAAGGACTTGGAAGTCTATTTATGATATAGGTAGCAGTAAGAATACATTCTCCCCATTATTGAAAATAAAATATTTGCAACCAAAAATATGAAAATATCCAATATTAAGTTTTCTATCTTTCCACTGTACATAGGGTGTTCTCTTTAATATAGGTCTAATTGAAACTCGGTTTAGAATATAATATATTTTGTTAATTGCCTCAGTCCAAAAAATATCATAGAAGATGGTTCTTACACAACATGGTTCTAGTCATTTTTTAAAGGGTCTTATTTTTTCTTTTTACGACTATATTTTGTTAAGGTATCCTAGATATAGAGAAATTATACTAAATTCCATTTTTATTACAATTTTTTTAAAATATTTATATTTAAATTCAGTTACATGGTCACTTCTGATTTTAAGAGTTTTTAAAGCTTTTTTATTCAAAATTCTTTTGGATAATTTTAAAAATACAAGAAATGCTTCATCTTTATGTACTAAGAATAAAACTCATATAAATCTTGAGAAATCATCAATGATAACAAATCCAAAATATTTACCACCTAGACTTATAGTTTTAGTTGGCGCAAACAAATTCATATGCAGAAGTTCTAATGGCCGAGAAGTTGAAACCATATTCTTTGCTTTAAAAAAAACTCTAGCCTGTTTTTCTATTTGGCACGCATCATAAACTTTATCTTTTTTAAAACTCAATTTAGGTAATTCTACAACAAGATCTTTTCTATCTAATTTTGAAATAATATCCATGCTTGCATGAGCTAATCTATGATGTCATAATCAACTAATTCATTGATTTTAGCATTTATTGCAACTAGGCATTGTATATTTTTCATGAATAAATGGTCTAGATTAACCATGTATACATTGCTATGCCTATGTCCAGTGAATCTTATGCTATCTTCATTGGAACTAGAAACAACGCATATAGAAGATTCAAACACTACTTTTTTAAAACTTTTATTGCATAGTTGACTAATGCCGAGTAAATTATGCTTAAGACCATCAACTAATAACACATGTTCAATAAAGGTGGAATGAGTGATACCATTGTTACTAATTCTAATGATCCTTCCTTTGTCGTTGTCGCCAAAGGAGACCACCACTATTCTTTCTCTTGAGGAAGATAAGTTGTGATTCATCCCCTATCATGTGTCTAGAGCACCCACTATCCAAGTACCATATTCTATTTGATCCACGGGTTGCTAGACATAAATGCATCACCAAAAATTATATTTTTGACTTATATACCCAAGCTTTCATGGATCTTTGAAGGTTAGTTATTATGATCCCTTTTGGAACCCACATCTTTTTAGTTGTTACTTTGATTATTCTGCCACTTACCCTATAATTGCAAGTGAAGAATTTGTGGCAAGTTTTTCCACATTTATAACATGTGTTATTTGAATAATTACTTGATGTTTTAACAAAAATATTTTTCAAAAGTTTCTATTTTTGCAAAGGATTATAGCCAAGTCCTACCTTGTTATAAATAGCTCGTTGGCTATCTAAGATCATATTCAGTTTTTTAGAGCTTAAGGTGAATTTATCTACAATTGATTTTAGTTTATCTACTTCTTTTCTTAAGTTCTAATTTTCTTCCACTAGTGATAGTTTTTCTTTTGAGATTTCATCTTTTTTTTATTTGTTAGATGTATATTTTTTAGTTTCAGTTCTTTAGCCTTCAGACCTAGATTCTTAAATTATCTAATAATTTATTGAAAACTTTTTGAAGCTCATCAAAAGTAAAATTACTTATATGTTCAGAATTTACCTCATCCTCATGAGCCATGAGGCAAAGATTTTTTTTTTATTTTTTGGGCCTCCTCCTCTGTTTACTCAACTCGCCGATGTCGCTCCAAGTCGCAACCATGGCTTTCTTCCTGAGCATCCTAGGGACTTTCTTAAGTAGTGGGCAATTCGCTCTGAATTGACATAGTTTTTTTCACTCATAGCACACTAGCGGCTGCTCCTTTTCTCTTTCTTTGCTTGGCTCCATCTTAACCATTGGCCTCTTTCTCATCCCTCGTCTTTTTCTCCTTATGAACCTTCTAAACTTTCTAGTGATTAAGGCCATTTTCTCATCACCTTCAACATCTTCAAGATCCTTACTTTCCAATTCTTCTTGAGTTACTGAATTGAGAGATATGTTCTTCCTCCTTTTTGATTCTTCTTTCTCATTGTGCTGCTTCATAATCAGCTCATGTGTCATCAATGTCCCAAACAACTCCTCCAATGGCAAGGTGTTGAGATTTTTGGCTTCTTTGATTGTAGTCACCTTAGCCTCTCATATTTTTGTAGTTAGCTAAGAATTTTTATGACTAAATCACTATTAGTATAAGACCATTTATGATATCAATGAAGCATGTAAACATCCCAATAACGGATTCATTTAATTATGTTTTAAACGGTTCATATTTATGTATAAGCATATTAATTTTTGATTTTTTGACTTGGTTAGTGCCTTCATGAGTTATCACCAGCCTATCGCAAAACTCTTTAGATGAATTACAGGTAGAGATACAACTAAACTCATTACCATCTAAACAGAAATATAAAACATTCATGGATTTAGCATCTAGGTAAGCCATTTTCTTATCAAAATCATTCCATTCTCTTTAGGGCTTGGGAAGAGACACACCATCTATAACTTTATTGGGTGTGTGAGGACCACTCCACATGTCATAATCTAATGCTTACACAAAAATGCGCATGCGAGCTTTTCGATATGTGTTGTTTGTGCCATTGAAAAAATGGAGGTCTATTTGTGAATTATCCCTCAACAAGAGAGATGCCATAGAACTTTGACTGTTGACTATTAGGTCAATGAGGGGCTAGAGTATCAAAGCTCTGATAGCACTTGTTGCCCAGCTATGTATCCCAAGAGAGGGGTGAATTAGACTTTTCAAATATTTTAAGCAAAATACAGCTCAATGAAACTTTAATATTTTTGTGACATGCAATTAAAAAATGAGCTACAGATAAATATACAAGAGAAAAAAACACACAAATCAAATACTACAAACACAACAAGTTTATAGTAGTTTGATGCTAATCCTGCACCTACGTCCACTTTCTAATATATTCTTCATGAAAATTTTCACTCTAATCCCTCCAAAATTACAGTACAATTGTTTTGATCAAGGTCACAAACAATCCAATTGATTTTTACTGGAAATCAACTAAAACTGCCACCAAGCCTTTTCCTAGGCTCAATACAATCTAATTCCAAGCTTGGACGGAGCTTTTTTAAAGTTTTATGCCCTAAAACTTGTTACAATCAAAGTCTAAAAAGGATAAGTAACAAACTAAATTACATCTCCTTAAAGACAAATGAACAAAGAATTAATAGATCTCTGAATTAGTTGGTCGGCCTTCAATGAACTTGAATGATCTTCACCAACTATCTTAATAGTAGAGGATGTGATCTTTTAGCTCTTAATAAATATACTAGAATATTCTCTTTCTTTTCTGATCAACTTTTCTTGTTGGTCAAAGATTTTTTCTTGTTGCTCAATTTCTTGTGTTGATATTAAATCTCTTGTCTTGTGTTTTCCACCCTCTTGCATCCTTTTTGGTGTTCCCATGCATTTATGTCGTCAAAAGATTTTTTGAAGATATTTGTAGTCGTTAGATAGGCTAAAAGAGCCATTGTGAAATAATTGCAGTTCAGATTTACAGAAAAACTAGATGTCAGTTTTGTCAGGCACAGACGAGTCGACTTGGCTTATTTAGAGGTTGACTCGGCTTCTTTAGGGGTCGACTCATGATCTTTAAGGGTTGACTCATGATCTTGAGGATCGATTCGAAATTGCTTTCCTTTTTGCTGGCCATTGTGCGGTTGAGTCTTTTATTTTCTATTGTTGACTTGTCCATTGACAAGGGTCGACTAATTATCCTTTAGGGTCAACTCATTAATATGCTGAACTTGGCTACTCTCTATCTTTTGTCTCTGGCCAATCTAGAGTTGACACGTTTACTTCTGGGGTCGACTCTTATTCAACAAGAGTCGGCTCGTGATATTTATGAGTCGACTCGCCAACATATTATTTTGACTACTCTCTATCTGTTATCTGTGGCCATTCTGGGGTCGACTCGTTTGCTTCTAGGATCAACTCTTATTCAATTGGAGTAGATTCGTAATCTTTATGGGTCAACTCGTGAAAACATAGATTTGTACTGCTCTCTATCTATCTTCTAAAACTATTCTTGGTTCGACTTCTAAAACTATATTAGTCAATATTAGTGTGCCAAGGTCGACTCGTATTTTTTCTAGGGTTGACTCTTGAAACTACCCAAAGTTAAAGCCTTTTTGTCTTTGCTTGTGAGTGTCCAAGGTTCGACTCGAAGTGTTCTTGGAGTCGACTCTTCTTGTGTAGAGCTTTTTAAAAAATAGGTTTCATTCTTCTACATTGAGAGTTATATAGAATGATATCTTCTTAGCTTCCTGCGAGTATTCTAGTACACTCCAAAAAATAAAAATAGTAAACTTTTTACTCAAACATTTTGTATCATCAAAATTAAACTTTTTGGGTTAACATCATAACTTAGTAATGCTTATATGCGGCGTTAAAGAGCTGCCACACAGCAGGCCAACATGCAAGCGAATCTCGTGATGCTTTTAAAAATCTTTGTTGGTTTGTGATGCTTGAAAGCATTGTTTGATTAAAAAAATGATGTGAATCACAAGCATCATAAAATATTTTTCCATGGTTGTATTGCCAACACTTCTTCGATGCTTTCGAAAGCATCGAGGCATAAATTTGCAATGGTTATATGCATCATTATATGACTTAAAAAGCATCGGCAATGCCAATTTTTTTGTAGTGCTATATTTATTGTTTACTTGAGTTCCTATGCCATCACATTAGAGGTGAACATTAATCCCTATGTTGATTATCATGATAACTCCGCCTTGTTATCAACTATGACTTTTCTTATTAATTATGATTGTTTTCTAGTGAGGACATTTATTTCAAATTATATTGCAACCCTTGTAAATTGGTGTTTCATCAAAACCTTTTCTCTAGACATTTAAGAAAGGCTATGAAATTCTGTTCTTTAGAATTTTCAATGGTTTCTCTTCTAATCCTATACAACCTTGCAGAACTTGCACTTGCATCATGATTATTTTTGTAGGTGACACGTCTCACCTTACTAGTAGATATTATGCCATCAAATAACCATTTTATGTGGCACCACGAACTACTCATGTCATGATTTGGCATATCTAGCTAGCATAAGAAACATAAATTCTTCCTCATAGGCTAAGAATGTCCTAATACATCAGGTCATAAGTTTCTTAACTACCCAAACAAACTCCTCATTGTACCAACTTAAACACACAAACAAACTCTGTTGGGAATCCTAGTGGTTGCATGCATATATTTTTAAAAATTTTACAACGGAAGCATGAATTAAACTATTTAATTCCTATGCATGCTAGAGATCATATCTCTACAACAAAAATAGATTTAGAACTTTAAACATTTATCCTAAACAAGTATGCATGATTCTATGTCTGACAAATAATCATGCAGAATTTCAGCAACCTAGTTAATTTCTAATCCTAAATTCTAATGACATCAGATATCATACCTTTTTACTTTGAGGACTTTGATGATGTCTTGATCACCTTCTGTAGCTGCACACGTGTCCAGCCTCTACGTATAGTCCACGCGAAGCTTTAGGATGATCCACAACTGTAGGAGTGCTAGCTCGCGCAGAGGTACTATAGTGGCTGAACTTTTTTCCCTCGAAGCACTCAACTTTTGATTCTTTTTCGAGATGATGAAGGATGGAGACGAAGGAGAAGAAGGAGGAGAGAGGGCGGCTAGCTCTCAGAATTTTTTCAAAATTTAGAACCCTTTCTAAATACCATATTTTTTAAACCCTAAGCGTGGGGGTCTTTTATAACCAAAAGACCCCCCACACCTCACACAATTTTAGCCAATGAATTTGGCTGATAAAATTTCTAAAAAATTATGGTGAACCGGCAGCTAAGAGATGAACAAATTCTCTTTTAATTTTGCACCACGAATCCCTAAAATTTAGGGTGTTCATGCACCCCAAACTTCAGCCGCACCCACCCTGCTTCATGCGCCATGCAGTCCCTAAAAATTAGGAATTTGATTTCAATCTCTTTAGGAAGATTTGAGGTGCCATACTTTTTTGAAAAATATCCCCACGACTCCACTTTCCTTGCGCCAAAAATAAAAAGGATAGGCGCCAGTAATTTTAGGAATAAGGATGAGGTGTATTTCTTCTCCAAGAAAGAAAGCTAGGGTCCTAAAATTTAGGAATTCTTCTTCTTATCAATTTCTGAATTTTTGAACTTAAAATCCTTATCAAATAAGGATTTTTAATAGGCTCGAGTCAAGCCCAATCCAATTGGATCAAGTCTGATTAATTGGATCGAGCCTAATCAACTCGGATCGAACCCAATCTAATTAGGTCAAATTCTGATGCAACCCAAATTAAATTTTATTCAATTTAGCTTAACCTAAGCTCAATCATTCAATCAATTGAGTGCATTAACAATCTAATTACAACTAATCCTTCAATATTTCAATAATTATTTTACTGCAACTTTTGTTTAGGATAATTTGTCAATTAAATTGACTGATGTACCCCTGGACGATTCTTAATCGTCGATCAGCCATTTGATCAACCTAAGAACTTCTATGCGTGTGACCCCATAGGTTCGAACCTAAGCCTGTAGTACAAGAACGACTTTCTGTACTAATCGAAGTGACCAACTAGCAATGGTACCCGACGTCCGGATAGGTTGAATAATTGCAAAGCAATATTCTGGAACCCTTGGACTATGGTTACCATATAATTAATCTCTATGACTCCAAATGCCTAGGATGACTTCAGAGTTCGGTCAACTCTTTAATCAGTGCATCTAAAATGTATTTCAATTTTACAAATCCTGTGACTCTTCACAAGGATTATCCTAGCCAAAGTTTTGCTAAATTGAACATGACATTATCTCCTGTCATCAGGAGGGGTCAATTCCACTTGACTCATGCATCGATTTCACAAGTACTTGACTACACCCAGTAGCCTTCCATCACTGAATTAGAAATTCAGATAGTTCGGTACCAAAGTATAGTGAGTTGCTTGCAAGTTACTGAAGAAAAAATTTTCCGAGTTGTCCGATAAAATCCGACGCCATGCATGAAAATTAGTTTTAATTTTTTTTTATAACAATTATAAATCTTAAACATACTAATATGTAAACCATACCTCGATC
>JAOXJJ010000549.1:65431-80758 GCA_025769935.1 Phoenix roebelenii
TGATGAAACACAATGCCTTTATTTATATTAAATGTCATGTACATGATTTGGAAAATCAAAAGAAAATCCTTCACAATGCATATTGCGATTGGCTTGTAGGGTATCTACTCTTTCACTCACCAAGACCAAGCTTGCTTATGAGATCAACCGTCGCCAAATAATCACTGTTCTTGTTGTTGACAACTCCAAAATGTCTGTTATCGTCTCATATCTTAACAAGATTCTTAAGCATGCCATGGCCATCCATGTCATCCTCGACTATTATGACATAAATAAACTTAGCCACATTCTCCATAAAAGTATCCTCCTTACCACCCTCTTCCAAACCAGTGGCATCGCCAATAATAAACTAGGATTCTTGAATGTCACCAACATGCCTAACGATATTGTAATCTTTGGGTCAGCTACTCCAGAGGCTCCCCTTAGTTCCACCTTCATTAAGGTGGTCATAACAAAACCTTACAATATCTCAGTTCTTCAAATGTCCGATGTAACAACCCAGGACCTCACCCAAAATGGCTAGCCAGAAGTTATTATTTGGGTTCCTTAATCCTGTATAAATACCCAAGATCTACCCAGCGAATAACCAATGTGGGAATAAACACACGCCCGCACGGGTCCTCACATACCTCCCCCGTTCAAGCCCTGACGTCCTCGTCAGGCTAAGGGTTCAAATCTATTCGAATCTAATCACAAACACCACAATCAGCCCGTGGTCAGCTCCAATAGATCTGTGATGCAGTGTCCTCTAGTCCACATAGGTTATGGGCCGGGTCCACTCTAATACCATTTATAACAACCTAGGACCTCACCCAAAATGGCTAGCCGAAAGGTTATTATTTGGGTTCCTTAATCCTGTATAAATACCCAAGATCTACCCAGCGAATAACCGATGTGAGACTAAACACACGCCTGCACGGGTCCTCACATCCGATCTCATCATCCCACCTGGTATTGAGGGTGCAAAGCAAGCTTCACCACTTGCCACACTAAAGAAGGCTCTGGCTCTCGCACCAATGGCTAAACCAACAAACTCAACATCACATGCACCAACTACCATCGAGAAGTCACCAGCCAGCACTCCCATGGAAGCTCCAAATATAGTTGATAGCCCTGTGGCTGCCCCAATGGATGCTCCAAAGGCAGATGCACTAGGTGCATTTGATGTACCAACAACCCGTTCTTCGGCAAGCCAAAACATAGTCTGTGGAATCCTTGGGCTTCTCGTTGGCGTTATCTACTTGGGTGCTTTCTGAAGTGGCTGATCACGTAATGGTTGTCGACTTGGATTTATAGTATCTTATGGATTTGGAGGGTATAATTGTTTGGTTTTGAAATCATAATGAATAATTTTAGTACATCAATTATCTTTTCTATTTAGTGGATATCTATCAATCATGAGAAGTTGTTGTTTATCCATAAATAATTAAATATTTGAGTTAGTGGTGTTTTTAAACTTATAAAGTCATATTACAAGAAATCAAGTCATATTACAAGAAATCAAAATAATTATCGTGCAATGTAATTCATTGGCTGTACAAAAACTGATTTGGTAAGCAATTCATAGGTAGATGTCATCAAGAAAGCAATATGTGAAAGAAACTTGGGAGAAATAATAACACTATAAGCGGAAGAAAAGACAATCATATATAATACGGACTGACCTGCAGCCATAGTTGTTTAAGCTGATTAGAGAACCAAAAGATTAGTTGAATAAAATCCCAGCAAACCTCACAACCCTCACTGTCTGTATGGAGAGTAAAGGATAGAGTTTTCAGCCTAGTCTATTTCCCATAAGTATGTGACCTGATGGATAATCACAGGCAATTTTATAGACAGGCCAAGATCCATATGCACCTAAATATCTCACCCACTTTCTTTCCATCAAGGAAGTGGAGATACCCACTCAACGTTAACTAGCCCTCAACGTTAGCATAATCTGATTGAGTGGTTACAAGCAGTTACGTTAAAATCTTAACTCCCGGATATATTTTTTTTGAATAAAATAATACTATTACATAATTATAATAATTTAAAAACTAGATGTGGCATGTGAGCCTCGTTAAGTCTTCTACATGGAGACGTATGCTTACAATATGTAGTAGGGATAAATAAAAAATGATGGAAAAAGAATGATGACAAAAAAATGAATAGAAAACTAAATGGGGAGCGCATGAGAAACCAAAGAAAACCAATGAGAGTCTTCAAGCTTAATCATTATCATATCGAGCCATTTGTTTTCCGTGCAAAAATTGATTTGATAACTAATTTGAAGGTAAAAGTCATCAAAGAATCAATATCCAGCAATAGGGATGTATGAAGAAAGAAGGAAAGAGAATAATGTCAAAAAACAGATAGAAAACTAATCGCGAGAGCATGAGAAACCAAATAAAATCAATGAGAATCTTCTAGCATAATAATTTTCCTAATTGTTTCCAGGTCCGAGTGGAATTGTTTTGCTAGTACAAGATAAGCGTGCCATACAAAATCTATATATTTTTGAAGTTATATTTTTTGGGGTAGATTGCTTATCCTTTTGTAAAATATTGAAAACATTAATAAAATAATGATGAGAATCATAATCATCAGATTCTATTTATGAATTTATATTTTTTATGGGTATATTACTTACCCTTTTCTAAAATATTGAAAAACATTAATAAAATAATGAGGAGAATCACAACCATCCATGCTTCCTTTCATGCGAAACGAACATAAAGAAAACACAGCCGTCGATTCTCTTTCTTGCATGTATCCTAATTGTCGAGATGTTTTCATCCTCTTGGTGGAGCAAGATCAAATATTTTTAACATCAACTAAGCATCAAACCTTGAATTTAGATAATATTAAATGATGATCATGTTCTTTAAGTCTATTTGAAAGGTCCCTTGTGGTTGGATTGGTACCTTACATAGGTTCACACATTGGCATATTCAAGCATAGTAGAATGCACTCACATGGTCATGGTAGTAAGCATTTGTATAATGGTTGATTGTTTTGTTATCGGTATAGTGCGACATTGTTCTTTTCAGAGCAAATGCCCGGATTCATTAATCAATGTGTTACATTACTCTTCTAATATTTCTTTAAAAGGTGGGCATTATAGGCAGTTCCAAATAAGAAAGATTTAATTAGCCAGCCTTATTCTAATAACATTGGTTCGAGATTGCAAATTACAGAGTGTGGTTAAAAGGTTGAGTGGTTGCTTTCTTGTAGTCAAAGTAGCCAATAGATGCATCTAGAGCTGATCACGGGCCAGGCCTCAAGCCTAATTCTATTCATTTTTAATGGGGTTTCAGGTTGGGCCTATTTAAAATTTGATTTTTTTTGTGCCCAATCCTGACCCATGATCAACTCTTGCATCCATACCTTGGCTTTGCTCTTGACTAGTAGAACTTGGACTCAAATTTGATTGAACATAACTCTATTGAAGCTGAAAATAGAGTTAGCTAATCCCTCATGCCAATCTCTTAAGGCAGTTGCGCATGGTCAGTCTGCCCAAATTGCACCGTAAGCTAAGCACGTCTACTATTAGTGGTTCATAATTGTGCCATAACGATCAGACTTCAAGTGCAAGTCATGGTGTATTTTTAACTAAAGAAAAAAAAATGCACCCTTCTGGTTCCCTCTTAATAGTCCCAGATTGCACATGCACCATTATATTAAACATAATCACCGAAGATGCCAACTTACCAAGTTGTTTGAAACTCTGGTGGGTGTACTTGACTTCTGGAGCTAGAAATGAACCTGGGTTCGCTTGCTCAGGGCATAGCCTAAGACAAATTAGATCATATGTGGGCCTAAGTATATTTTGAGATGGGCTAGTGTCTAGCCTCAACCAGAGCTCTGCCTCAAACTTTATAAGAAAATCAAGCCTAAAGCCTATTGTAAAGCCCGAACAAAGTCTTATAACCCTTAAAAATTCTCAATTGGTTGGCCATAACCAAACTCTAAACTCACTAACCCATTGTTGGCCATTTTCCATCATATTCGGACGAGTGCCAGAAACTCGAGGTCCCAAAAAACTTGGTTACGTAGCAAATAAATATGTCGAGTCTCAATGAAAACGAGATTGGTATGCACTAGTGTATCACTAGTATTTAATTAGTTGTAAAGATGATGACGGGGATCAAAGAAATGATAGAGTAACGTAGGTTCAGATGTCTTAACCTTTAAGGATATTTACCACCATTATACCACCATTAGAAGAAGATAGATTGGATAGGGGTGTAGCGGTCAACTACAGTAGGGGTATAGCACTCGGATACTATAAAGGTGTAGTTCTAGACTATAGCAGAAATCTAAGTTACAGCTACTCCTACGGTAGAACTAATAGTAGAATAAAACTAAGGTAAAATAAAAAAGATGCATTGTATTAATTATTAAATGGTCCTTCAATAGAGTACAATTTTAATACTTGTACTAAAATAAATTAACTATTTACTCCGACGGCTTTCATTCACCTTTGACCTCCACTCATGGCGGCTTTGGTAATTAATGTTGATTATTTTTCCAATGCAGAACAACCATCAGGATAGCCACTTGGCACCAATTGATACATCGATATTCATACTTATTAGCCTCAACCTATTATTAACTATCCCTCGACCTGTGACTACATATTGGCTACATCACTTTAGGCATTGTAGTACTATCATTTTTGGAATACCCTTGAGACTGATTCATCCGCCTTATACTATAGTCGACCATTGCTGCCTTGGTTTTTTGGCCTCCTTATCATATAGACAAATCCTCCTCCCTTGGTTTGAGCCTTTATGCTTAGTAGAATTTAACATGTCGCACTACATGAAGCCCAACGAGATCCACATAACTTTTACCTGATGTGGCCTTACCCAAATTGGTCCACATTGTACTTGCTTGTAGTTGCTTTCCGAGTCGCCAAGATGTGGTATAAATAATACCCTTCACATTTCGTTAGCCAATGATCAAGAAGCTGGCAAAATATCTATCACAACCTCCTTGGTATCTGCAGAATAGAAATCTTAATTTTCTAACCGATAATTGCTCCTTTGCTAAAGTATCACTTTTGCTTCTCGAAAATATTCTGGCATTTTTTCCAATTATATAGAACCTGTTGCTTCCACCAAATGTCCTCCTTTATGGAATACTCTTGCATACTGGAATGGTCTACACATTGCTCAATGGGTTATCCGCATTCATAAGAATCTGGTGTGATTTTCTGTATTAATAGAGATTTTTGTTTATTTTCTAGTAAGGCATACCCTTTCTTATATAAATAGGTGTTGCATCCCCTTTTCGTGGTGCTTGTCCTTCCTCCCAATCACCGATTCCTCTCCCTGATCTACTTTAACTTGTCATGGTGAGTAAGGTTGAGTGTTAGTTGGAGTAGCCCATTCATTTTGATTCATCGACTTCTGATTCATTTGCCAAATTAGAATGTCATTATGACTCATGATATCATTACAAACAAGATGCATTGCCAAACTGGAATACCATCATCAGCGGCTTGTTATTTGGTTGAGAGCTTCCAAATTGGTAAGTCAACATATATTTGTCCAACGTTTAGCTAATCTCATTCCCTTACCTTCTCTGGGCTAGTTTGGATGGACCCTTTGCCATTTCTGCTCCTATCAATTGCATCCATGCCTAAGCTCTTAGCTCACTACACTCGATCTACTTTTACTGCAATTGATGATGATGTGCAGTGACCAGACCATCATATCATTTTGAAGCTTTGGCAAGCCCACGATGGTGAAGGACTTCATTAGCTTAGGTCCAAAATAAAGCGAGAACCTTGGAAGTATTAGCCCATTCGGCCCTATACTTGTAATTATATTAGTCGAAAGTAATAAAATAGAAAGACCTTTGAAATATTTGTATTTTCTTATGTACCTCTCAATATTAAATAGGAACCTATATGAACTTGGTCATATTTTTATTTTATTTATATATCTACTTCTAGGTCGAAATAACCATCCATAGATATTGATACCTGGCAAAGAACCATCTCATTCATGATCCATTTGTGGGTCTCTAGTTACCCACATCGCTAGGTACGAGGTCGAATCAATCCTTATGTTATTATATTATCTTTCAGCAGAGCTAAGCATACATGATTGTTGCAGATGAAAAGGATGAAAAAGTGTTAGTATCTGTGGGTGCCCCCAACACTTGAAGTAGGGAAGCTGCATCATGGGCAGTTTGAGTTGTTGCTTCCGATCCATCATCTCAAAAGGATATTTGGCACCAACAATAGGGCCATATATTGGTGAGACTTCACCGACATATTTTCCAGCAACTATCTGCAAACCAAGATGGTCAAAGCTCTTTTCGATCTTGAATTTTGGCCTAATGTTGATCGAAGCATCAACGAGTGTTTGTTCAGTCTTATATGCTTCTACTTTCACCCTCAGGATCACTTCTTTATGACTTGGTCTATAAATTCTTAGGGCTCCACAAAGCAAATTACAACCTCATTCTTCGAATAGGCCGAAGAATGAAAGTCAAGTTTCTTGAGGGTCTCATCATCCTCATATTGTAAAACTTCATAAGCTTTCAATAGTGGTATCAGCTGATTTCACCATAGTATGCACTAAAATATGTTGTAGCGCAAAATATCAGCTTTCAATAGTGGAAGCAAGTCTACTGACCTATTCTATCATCAACGTCAAAGACGCTGCATATTGTTCCAAGAGTGGCCCTAACATAGTGGTCAGTTTCTCTATGGCTGCTTTCGTGATCTCCACATGATTTGATGATAGTTATGTGGTTGTCCTATCGGAACGAGTGTAACAATAACTACGGGAGGACCCACTAGAAAGACTTATGATGATGACTACGCAGGGTTCCACTAGACATGCTAGAAAAGACTTGTTGCCACTTTTCCATCCCACCGAGCATGCCACAAAATACTTGTTGGCCATTTTTCTATCCCGTCCAGGCGAGCACCAAGGAAATCAAGGTCCCAGGGAACTTCGTTGGCTGATGGAGAAAGGCATTGAGTTTCAATAACAATGAGGTTGGTACGTACAGGCATACCACCGGTGTTTGATCAACTAGAAAGATGATGATAGAGACCAAAGGAATGATAGCGAGAGTAGCATAGATCCATGTGCCTTGATCTTCAAGAACTATCATCAAGAACTTTTGTCACCATCACACCACTGCTTGCAAGAGATGGGCCAGATAAAGGTGTAGCACTAAGCTACAGTGACGGTGTAATATTGAATTACAATCAGGGTGTAATACTAGGCTACAATACAAATCCTATGGTAAAACTACTAGTGGAGTAAAATTAAGATACGATAAAAAGATGCATTAGATTGATTATCAAAAGATCCTTCCAAAGAGTACAATTCCAATACTTATATTGAAATAAAATAACTACCTATTCTAACTATTGCCATTCATATTTGGCCCCCACTCATGACAATTCTGGTAACTAACACCGGTTGCTTTTTCACTATTGCATAACCATCAAGATAGCCACTTGGTACCAATTGCTGGACCGATATTCATACTTTATCAGCCTCAATCTATCATTAACATTTTCTCAACCTATGGCTTCACATTGGCCGCCTCACTTTAGGTGTCCTATAGTGCGATCGTTTTTGAAACACCCTTGAGGCCAATTCATCCATCTTGGACTATAGTTGACCATGACTATCTTGGTCTTTCAACCAACTTATCATGGTTGAATCCTCCTTCCTTGATCCATGCCTTCATATTTGGTAGAATTTATCACAATTTTACTTTATTAAGCCTGGTAAGGGTTATGTGACTTTTATCTATTTTGACCTCGTCCAATTTGATCCACATGGCATTTGCTTGTAGCTGCTTTTTGGGTTATTGAGATATGGTGTAAATGCCCACTAATTATAATACTAAAACCTCAACCTCAAGTCCTCACTCACTCTATCCCATCCCAGTGTTATAGCATCCTAATTCCTAAATATCTCTTCTCATTTGTTATGGTGCAGCAGGGACCATAACTCTCTTGATTGTTAATGTTGCCCTATCCCATGTTCTCCATCACCAACCTAAATGGCCTCACCACCCTTGAGCACACCAGCACCACCCTGCTAAGCTTGACTCTAGTCCTCTAATCAAGTATGCACACCAGATCTACCACATTGATGCAACCAATGTCTCCAAGGCCAAGACGGCCATCACGCCCTTGCCAACACTCACCAAGTCCAATTTTTTAGTTTATTTTGCAGCTTTTTTATATTTTTTGAGATTTTTTTTTTATTTTTATGATTTATTTTGAATATTTGATTTGGGAAGGGTTTAGTGTCTAGGGTTTAGGAAGAAGGGATTAGGATTTGGGATTTGAACCAGGCCAAGACTTGTAACCAAATTAGGATCAATGATGTCAAGCCTATTTGGGCTTTGTGCTAGCTCAAGATCAGGTTTAGGTCAAGTTCGGGCCTCATCTTGCAAAAAACTTTTCAGGCCTATGCCCTCCTGGAAGCTTGAAAAAATATTTCAAACTAATCTCTAGATGTATGAAAACCCGACTAACCCCAACTTGAGGGCGACACTGTCGTCGATCTGCCTTCACACAAAAAGCATCCATCATTTGATTCAAGGCAGCCATTTGATGGAGAACATCAGCCATCATATGTATCTCATCTCGTTGTTGATCGATGTTGTAGGGATGGCTGCTTCGGGTGCTCATGGTGATCAAGGATCTTCACTCTGATACCACTTGATGCAGTCGAAGGTGGGTGTTGCTGGATTTTTTTTTTTTTTTTGTTAATGGCTGAACCTCTTTCTTTTTTTTTTGTCTTCTCTTTGGCAATGGTGGCAAGGGTTCTTAGATGGAGAAGGGAGGAAGAAGGAGATGGAAAAATGGCTAATTGATGCCAATTGGGTCAAGGGATGGCAGCTAAAATTTGGAAAGGTGCTAGAATTGGGTTAGAGGTGGATGGAGTTGGTTTGGACCCAAAGATGAGTTGGGTTTGGATGTGGAAAGCTTGAAACATGAAGGGATGAGAAGTCCCATTGGAAGGACTCTGGATGGCTTTGGCTAGTGCAAAGGAAGGAGATTGGTGGTGTGGGATTTGGATAAGACAAGATAACTAAGGATTAGGATGAGAAAGTCCCACTCTCAACCAATCCTAAGGTGGGCGTGAAAGGAAGATGAAGTCTCACCAAAATCCTTCAGTCCCTCTTGGCGTCGCACCAAGAAAAAGAGAACATTTATCTCACGTGAAGAATTCAAAATTTCTCAAAAACATCTAATCTGAAATTTATTCTTCAACCTCCTGTATTTATAGAGTAAGAGGTTGGATGAACTTGGATGCTTACAATTTGAAATTTAAAGGACTCCTTTTTAATTAGAACTCCTACTTCAACAAAAACTCTTTTAAATTGAATTCAAATAATTGACTCGTTCAACCAAATTTGAACTAGACTCCTAATAAGACTAGGACTCCTTATGGTGCATAGAAGAGAGTCCAAATCAAGTAGGACTCTTCCCTAAACACCATATGGAACGAATCAACAAACTCCTAATCAATCAAGGACTTCTCAATGCCATGGACTCAATGTGGTTTCATGGCATTGGAGCACAACTCCAATTGGGCCACACGCCCAAACCAAAAGGACTCAAAAGGGACTTGACATGCCCCAATAAATAGACTCAATCTTCCATGACTCAACACATCCAAACAAGAGGACACAATCATCACATGGACTCAATCTAACATTGGACATATCTAATGTTGGACTCAAACTCCTTCATTCAAGACTTCTAATCAACTTGGACTCTTTAATTGATACATGACTAAGTGTCTAAATTAGCTAGAACCCTTTTACACGACTCATGGACTCGTTGTAACTTGACTCATGTGCACGCTGCATTATGGTTGCTGGAACTCTTGGAGCTCAATATGCTTTGGTGCTCACCTAAAGAGAGGACTCAATCTCCAAGCACGACCCAAACTTGGGCTCATGCTCCTACATCAATAATAAGTATCCAAACTAATTTACTTTATCCACTAGTGAAGATTACCCTCCTTTGGACAACTGGTGGAGGTGGTGCCATCTACAGCTACAACTCGTTGGGTTAGATTGACTAATCGTTACCCAACGTAATCTCTATATTTGCTCATTCTGACTCAATATGACCCTATCTTAAGTTAATCTCAGATTGGGTTTGATCAATATGCTGGATTTGGTTGGGGCAATAACAATGTTAGATCAAGTTGAATAAGAATTTTAAGATAGGGAAAATGCTTAGATATGTATTGGATTGATGCACATTGGCCTGAAGTCTCAACCATCCATCAATTTTGATGGTACTATATACAATTTTATAAGTTTAACAAGATGCCAAACAAACCCAATGAAAGGGTAAAGTTCTTATTAAGCCCAACACAAGTTGCACCCCTAGTGCCATCAAGCAAACCTGTATGATACTGGGAATATAATGTTACAAGGCAAGGGTCTGAATGGAATCATGCTGAGATAGATCAAAGGCCTACTTCTAGAACTCAAGCAGCAGTTGATAGATCTGAAAGATTTCAGTCAATAATCCTCAGAATATCAATAGATGCAATATAAATTTACAAAAAGACAAGTTTATAGTGGCAGATTATGACATATTGCCCATATGAACTATATTTGATACAAAATCCTGGAAACCAATGGTAATTGTTGGTAGTCGATTTTCCCGATCAAATCTATCATGTTTCAGCCAAAATGGCCTGCTATATCCATTTCTACCATTGAGAGGAACATGGCAGATTCTTTAGTTATAGCAATATGGCCTGAAGGAAGTTCCCTTCAGATGCAAAGGATCAAGGATCTAGCTGCACTCTGTTCCGAATAAACACCCAATCTACAGGCATACTAGCTTCTGAAAACAGGCTTCTTGAATAGCATCAGCTATATCATTCTGGCAGGCTGAAACAGATGTGTTTGTCTTGAGCCTTTTACCCTGTCACACCTGCTAGCCTGCCCTGCTGTAGGGTGATAATTCACAGATCAATGTTTAGGTGTTCATGCTCTCTGGTCATCAGAACTTATTCAAGAATCAAAGGTAAAAAATTTAGATGTTACTTTAATATTTCAAAGATTGGTTTAGATACATCTGATATGAAGAAACCAGACTACAGGACAGTATATGAAAGAAGCTGTTGGAGTGAGGAAAGGGTCTAAGTTTGAGTATATCCTCCCACAAAATTCAAGCTCCACACTCCAGAGTTCAAGACCAAAAAGAGAAAAATCTATGCATATGTTTCCAGTCATAGACCTGAGTGAATCACAAAAACAGGAACAAAACTTAGATTGTCGGACAATGATGGTTAAGATACAAACAATTAAAAACAAGTATATCCTTACCATCAGGTGGTGCATGGCAACTTGATGTGATAATGAGTGCAATACCACTGTTCCTTTTTTCACTCGAAGAAAAATGTTGCTGTTGATGCATCAAGGAATATGAGATGAGAAAAAATGCTTGCAGATCTCATGGGGCAGAAATAAAGTAATCCCGAATGGTTCTCCTTTTCAAAGAGGGAGGGGGATTGAGAACAGAAGATGGGCTGCTTAATTCAGCATCTGGGCTCTTCTGCATCTCTTCTTCTCCTAGTAATGATCCAAAATGCCTTTTCTTTCCAGATTCAGGTGTACTAAACTCGAGACTTTTAGTCTGAACAGGTGAGTGTGGGTTCGTTGCTACTTCCCTTGAAGCACGGAGGCTGTCAGCCATCTCTGTGGAATACAGATGTTCATCCATGGCCAGCTTTCTGCCCTCAGTGTTTGGAGCAATTACTCTCTTTCTAACAGCTTTTGGAGATCCTGAACTTATGCAACCCCCTTTCTTAAAATTCCAAACACGAACCTAGCATGTAAGCTGTAGTTAGTAGCTGAATTTGGAAGAGTATTAATTTTACAAAGGCAGATGGTAAATATAACAGCATTTCTATTGTTTGTTGGTGATTAATCCAGTAATACATTTTGTAAATTATATAGTCAGAAAAGTTAGAATTGAAATGTGATATCCTATGACTCCAAAGGGTGGTTGGAAGTAATGGAGTTCAGGCATCAGGCATTCACTTACGCAGCTTAATCAAGTACTGGAGGAAAAACTCTTAAAAATATGTTTAAAAAAAAATCCTTAGCTAGGCAAACTAACCATAAAATCATCTGAAGTAGTTGCAATCTTCCCGATCTCTGATGAGCACCTGAAAGAAATGAAAGTTTATAGTCGATGGATGGTAGTTTAAGGAAGAAGAAAGTGTCAAGCAGCTTCATCTTTCTTTCGTCAAGTGCATACCAAGCTACTGCAGTAACTTCTCCTTCATGACCCTTCAACATGACTGGGAGTCCTTCCGGTTTCCTAACCTGGTAGAATGAAAAAATGTTGACATGCAAAATGACATGGAGACGGAAGGAGAAAGATCATTTTAGCAGTAAATAAAATGAACATTTACCTGCCATATGTAGGCATTGCCATCACTAGAACCACCAAGAATGTAAGCTCCATCAGGGCTAATTGCAGACTGCAGTGTCGAAAACATTTAACATCTTATAAAATAAATATATAAATAAATATTGAGTCACCAGCCAGAATTTAAAATCCTTGTTGTTAGTTTTTCCAACCTCTGCACTTCTGCATAGAACTCAGCAAACAGACACATATATTGCATTACCTTTACAAAGAATGACTCAATTTTGCTGCCAGAAAAAATCTTCATAGGACCTTTGTCGAGGTGTAAAACATCATATAGGTAAATCCTGACAGGTAGAAACAAGACAAAATAGCTGTTTAATGGTACATTGGATGCTTAAAGGTGTTGCTGCTATCAAAAAAGCTATTAATTTAATATACCTATTGTCCATGCAAGAAGCTGCAACAAACACACCATTTGAATCTTGAGACAGGCAAGAAATCCCATGTAACCCTCTTTCCTACAGAGATAAGAAATACAGCAACCAATGAATTGAAGATGCATGAATATTTTTTTGGTTTGACAAAAGCCAAAAGAGCAAACTTTAGCTTTTGGCTAAACCGTTGAAGCCTTATGAATCCATTCATTAGCCCCAAAGCATCCTATCAATGTAGATCTCCATATATGGATCAATATCTATTTCTTTCCATTGTCAGTCGATCTTATATTGAATTTTCATTTGTACATAGTGATTAGTCTGTAAATTACCTTTTCCAGTGATGGTTCAACATAAGGGCATGCTTGTGTGACTGGTGATTTCAAGTTGCGAGTGTCCCAGAATTTCACAACACTGACATGAAACAGAATAATCAGGGTGGAAAAAACTAAAGCATTAACATAAACTATAGAGCATGAAATTAAAAATGCAATTTCAGGTTTAGATGGCTAAACCGTAGCGCGTGAATTAATGATTTTATTTTCTCAAAGTAACAAGATTTAGAAGTTTTAAAAAAGTATGGGCATCCATCGCATTAATAAAATTAACAGGTAAAAAGGTTATTTATTGTATATCTTACTTACCTGTCCACTGCTCCAGCACTGGCAAGGGAGACATTATCTTTGAGGTACAGAACCGAAGTAATACTCATTGAACCAGCCTAGGCATGTAGAGTAACAATTAACAGCATGAGGCAGGAAAAATGTATTAACTTGCAAAAGAAATGGGAAGGAGCAAACCTTTCCTCGCCTAACCCGCTTTCCTTGAATAGAAGTATGGGCTTCTTTGACAACAGCAGTATATCTAAAACAAACACAGGGATAAACATTTATAAACTAGCATAAAGGCCTCGCTTGTATGCACAGCAAACTTTTGACTAGATGGAAAAAAGGCCATACCGCAAGCATATTTCTCCATGGTTATTTTTGTAACTTGATTCGCATCTCAGATCCCAAAGAGCAAATGAGCCATCTCTTGAGCCGGACACAACAAGGTCTGCCTCAATACCAGAAACATCTCCAATTATAGAACATCTGTGCATCAATGCTTGATAACCAATGCCTGCAGAATGCAGTCAGCAAGTGGAAAGAAGACTACCTGGATTTGATGAGTGAGAACAAAGTGATTTTACACTGCCAGTATGCCCAACCAAGATTCCAGTGCACTTTCTCTTCTCTACATTCCATATCTTGATCTGGTAAAGACCAATTGCAGAATCAGCTCTTCAGTCATTTCAACAGGATACATGGAAGCAGGAATATATAATTACAAAGACAAATAATGTCATCTTAAGAAATTTGAAATCTAGGTAGTTCTAAAGTCATTCTAAATGTGGAGAAATACTTGAATTTTGGAATCAAACAATATTGAAAACGTGCTCTCAATCACTTACAGTCTGATCACCTGAAGCTGTTAGAATATGGTTGTCATCCTGCAAAAGATAAATGAAGGATAAGCAGCAGATTTTTGTTAAACAAACCTAATAGATTATTTTCAGACATTTTAGTCTGTTCCATCTAATTAATAACCAGCAGCATCAATTTCCTTCAGAAAAATGCATTATCTTTTTGCTAATTCCGCTTGCATTTTATCTAGATTTTTGTATGATTATATGTAATTGATTGGAGGAGAGGAGTACCTTTATCCAGCACACATCAAAAATGGAATTGTTATGAGCAATCCAATCACAGACCCTAGCTTCCACTGCTTGGGGAGAAGAGGAAGTAACTGAATCAGAAAGATGCAAAATTATCCAACTCTAGCCCAAGCTTCCACTAATATCCCCTTCTAGTAAGAAAAAATGATTTGCTTCTCCTAAAGACCAAATTTTAAGAGCTTAAAAGGCAAAATTTTAACCCAAATTCCACCGACCTGCCTTCTCCCCACATGAAGCAACAGAACCGAGACTCTGGCAAGTATTATAGAAGCTCAGATAACCATCCTCATCGGAAACAGCAAGAAGATGAGAATTCCGGCTTGTCTGCGCCAAATACCCAAAATAAAGTGTAAAAATTATTTTTTTAAGGGAAAAAACACATTTTTAATGGTGAAAATTTTCCAATATGCAGAAATTACAACAGAAATTAGCCCAAAACCTTGCAGAATGAGATGGCGAGAGGAGGTGTGGAGACACCATCGTGCTCGATCGCCACCACTCCGGTGCCAAGACCGCTGGGCTCCGATGAAAGGTCGCCGAGATAAGGTCTTTTCCGCACTGGAGAGGCAAGAGGGAGTGGCAAGAACGCAATTAGGAACCAGATGGAGCTCGGGCCCGAATTTGGGGCCCCGAGGAAAGGGACAGCGAGAGGTGGGGGGGAGAGGAGAGAAAGGTGGTACCTTTGAAGCCATTGAGCTCTCTGCTTCTGAGATCGCCGAAGAATGATGAGGGATGGCTCCACCGCCGCATCGTCGATCGCAACGGATGTGGGGGGGGGGGGGGGGGGGGGG
>JAOXJJ010000551.1:31325-49514 GCA_025769935.1 Phoenix roebelenii
GGGAGGAGGGGGAGCCGGGCGTGGAGGGGGGCAGATGGCCGCGGTGGGAGGAGGGGGAACAGGGCGCGGAGGGTGGGGAAGACGAGCGTGGGGGGTGGGTGGTTGGGCAGACGGGCGCGGTGGGAGGAGGGGGAGCCGAGCGCGGGGGGTGGGAGGCCGACAGGCGGGGGAGCAAGGATAACGTCATTTCATATTTTAATTTTATTTTTAATTAATAAAAATATGATTTTTTTAAACATCATTAAAACAATCGTTATATTAGAAATATTTATACAACAACAGAATTTTCCGAGGATATACATACAAATACCAATTTTCAAAAGGTATTTATGCAAAATCTGATATTTAGAAGGTATCAATGCAAAAAAATCTATATTTTAATTAATTATTATATTTTTGCAAGTGATCTTTTCTTTACCTTTTTTGCATTTTTCTTGAATATTTATTTTTAATCCTTTTTCTAGATTTGATTTTTAATTTCATTTTATGTATTTTGTTGTTTGTACATTCAATTTAACCAAAATAAAAGAAATAAATTATCATAAATAACCTACTCTTTTGTTATTATTATTAAATTTCCTATATGAATTATTTTAGGAAAAGTGACGTTCAGATAAAAGGGATAAAAACTATTGTCAGAAGTGGGATTTGAACCCACGCCCTCTCTCGAGGACCAGAACTTGAGTCTGGCGCCTTAGACCACTCGGCCATCCTGACAGCGGCGTTGTCATCTCTTGGATTATGAAAGAACAAGCAACGGCTTTCGCCGTTGCGCCTGATCGCAGCCGTTTTCTTTTTCGTAGCGCGTTAGTTTTGAAGCTGCCCCCTCCGTTTTTCACCTTCAAAAGAAGGCGCCATTATGTTAAGTAAGTAATTAATGAAACAATAAATAATTCACCTAAGGGGGACAAAGGAAGACTTAGATATAGATATTGTTAACATTTAGTATGACAATGCAAAATAAAATAAAATTTAATTTTAAAAAAGATTGATCAATGGAATCTCAATCTTTGTGTCAAAAGTATGTCTCCCTCTTTTGCTCTTTGTCATTCACAAGTCTAGTTTAGTAATTTAAATGGTAATGCTAGTATATAATCTGCACAGTATGTAGGTGCAATTTTTTTTCTTTTTCAAATTGTTCCTATAATATAATAGAATATAATTCTAATAAAATAGATAAATAGAAATAAGAGACTAATTATTTTTAAAATTATTTTTGATATTAACATTATCATACTATTATTATACAAAATTCTAATAGTATGTATACATCTATCGATGCAGTAAAATAGTATATCATTATAAAATAATAAGATTATGATCTAAATTACATATAATAAAAAATAAAAAAAAATATTACATCTAGGGTATATTTAAATACAATATAGCAGAGTTATTAGTGATTGTACTTTTACTTTTAAGTAAGATCATCTTCTTAAAAATGCATTAGAAAATAACAAAAAATAATCTAATCTAATGACTTGCATGAGATATAGCTAAGATACAATATTGATAAAAAGTGTTTTTTCATTAGTATCAGCACTGATTAAACTATTAGCATATAACCTGCATGATGCATGAGGTACTTTTTTATATAAAAAATATATCGCTTTTAAAATATTACTTTTTATGAATTAAATAGTTATTTAAAATATAATATTTTTATTAATATACAAAATATTTATTTTATTAATAAATAGAGAAAGCAACTAAAGAATTTTTAGGAGATGTTAGTCACCTCTTAATAGCATTTTTTTTTGGTACAACAGCGGCTCACACACGATGGGTATGGATGCGCTTCACAACTTTCTTTAGTTCGTTGAAATTCGGAGACCGCCCAGAGACACTAATAAAAAAACCCAATGACCCACCATTAGCAATTCGAGATCTCAAGGCGTAAATGCAGGACCCACATAAGCGGGAGAGTTTTCCTTTTTTTCTTTTTTTGTGAGGCCTATTGGCAGTGATACGGTGTTGATTAGCACATAAGCTAGCTCCCATTTTTGGCGCCATCCACTTCGGGTGCTTGCAAAAATTACTCCTTACCTAAACCAACCCCATGATATCCTCTGATAGGTCATTCACATTTCAAGATTAATTATACTCCTCTTGAGGAGTCCCTCACTAGTCACTAGTGCTAAGATCGAGAAAATTTGCACGCTATAGCAATTTTTAGCACTTGAACTCATAATAGTTCTAATTTTTAGCACCATTCTAACTTTCCCTTTCAACTAATATTCCATCTTAAAATTCTCATCAATTTTCATATTTCATTTATGTTACAAAAATTTTTCAAGCCACAATAACAACACTAACTTGAGACCATTTCTCTTAGCTATTTCCAACCGTTCAAAACTTAAGGAAGAAGATAATTTTGAGCTGCCATCTTATTAAAGATACAAAGAAGATCTCCTAAAAATGAATTGTTAGAGAGATATAAATATTCCACGCCCTCATCAACATGAGGTAAAGAGCTATGAAATTTGATAAACCTTAGATCAATGATTTGAGTGTTTCGAAATATAATCATCCATAGAATGCTGCCTTTTAATTGCTTGTAAGAAAGATTTAGATGAGAAGCTCCTAAAGACAAGTTCCAAAACCACTCTGGGACGGCATTGAAATGCTTGCATAAGAGATAATCAACAATAAGCGTCCTACTGAGAGAGAAGCCAAGATCAAGATAATGCAGATTGGTAAGATTTCCAAGTTTAATAAGTAATTCATCCACTTAAATCGGCGAAAGAGAGATTTAAATATCTCAATTTTGTTAGTGAATCGATGAATTATAGGATATTTCTGTTGCACTCCAGATCTGGAGCATAACATGACTGTCTTACTGAGGGGTACAACTCACGGTAACATGAAGCAAAACATTACATCTTTGATTTCAAGTCCATCACAAATATAATAGAATAAATAAAAGTCAAATTTCATTATCCATTGAATGCAACAAATGGTGGTTCAAAGTATCTAAATCCAAACATAAATACTAAATCCATAATACTTAATATTCAAAAAATCATTAACTACAAAATTCATGGTCAATTAAAATACTAAAATTCTTCTACAAAACCGTCAAGCTTGCTAGCACAAACTTCAAGCTTGGACCATCCTTCGTTTCTATCAACCCTATTCGTTTGAAAAGAGAAATAAAAATAGAGATATTTGAGTGACACAGCTCAATAAGTGAAATCTTACTTTACCTTACTGAATCGAGCATAAATTTTTCTATATCAATGCATCATTTTAAAAAATAACAAATATTACAAAATAAAATATTTTATAGTACATTATATTAAAATAAGTCATAAAGCCAATAATGCATGCACAAAACATTCATATTTCATAAACAAGGTTCTAAGTTTATTTTGCAAATAAATTCATAAATTATTTTTCTGTTATCTAGCTATATTATAGTTTAAAACATTGCTTACAGATATTCATGCTATGGTGATTTTATACCTGTGATAGGGCCCATATTCATAATCGACAAAGATTCTTATTTCATATACCAACTTTATACCTGTTGGCGAGCCTGTGTTCATATAGATGCTAGCTTTGAGTGTCAATTTTTCTAATTCTAGAGATCATACATAGTTATCTGAGCAAATACTTATATTTTTTTCTTAAAGCATACACATAAATAGATGAAAAATACTAAATAGCATGACCAAATTAGTCTTTTATAATAAAATTATTTTTATTAAAATATTCATAGAATTATTTTTATAATGAAGCATAATTTTCATAATACATATGTTGATCCATAATTTTAAGAAAATATGACATCTATGTTGGCAATATCATATGCGTGAAAAATATGATAATTTGAAAAATAATAAGGAGTGTAAATTTTACTTACCTCTTTTATCTTAGACTGTCAAATTTTGTTAAGCGACTCTCCTAGACCTATTTCAAATATTAACAATAAAATAAATTTCTAATTGATGACTTTAAAAAAATACGAAAAGACTTGATCGGGTGTACGATAGTTTTGGATAGGTCAAGTCTAGAGGATTCGTTCAACGAATCGAACTCAATCAGGTTAAAATCAATCAACAAAGTTTATTAATGAAAATTTTCAGAATATTCAAGAGGGCCGGGGTGATTGGCCCAACAGGCAGCCTGAGCACCATGACAGTTTAGGACCCTTTTTTTAGGATCAACTCGAATTCATAGATCGAGTTGATAGGACTCGGTTCATGGATCCATGGGTATTTTTAGAAAGAAAAATAGAGAGATGAGATAGAAGGAAGAGAGAGATAATAAGAGAGAGAAACAAGTGAGGGATAGCTCTCTTTCTCTCTCTCCTCCTCCTCCGCTTCTTTCTTTCTTTCTCGGAAAATAGGGGAGGAAGGGAGGTGGGCTAGTGGCTGCCATGGTCATGGTCCGATGAAGTAGTAGCAGGCGGCGACGACGTCCAGCAAAGTGTGACTGACAACGATGGGTGGCTGGTCGGATTCAGCCCAAAATAGGGTCAAACAAGGGGTCATGGCTCTGTTGATCTCGGGTCCCAATTCGCTCGCCGACGGCTGGAGCTTTGGCATTAGCCAGAGGTCAATGAAGGGGAAAGGCCGAGAGTTTCAACGACGAGTATCGATGATGGCGGTGGTCAGAAAAAGGGAAAGAAGAACGGTAAAAACAAGGGAGGCTTGTCCACGATCAATCCAGCGATTCATCTGCCAGAATCAAGGGAGAAACGATGGCTCAACAACTAAAAGAAGGAGAGAGAGGAACTAACAACAAGGGCTTACCTTTGGCGAGCTCTTTCGACTGGATCGACAACAAAATCCTTGAGTATATCCCATGGTAATAAACTCAAAAATCTTTTCAAAATTGGTGGCAAATTCGGTGATCAACGGTGAGGCTCGAAAGAGAGATGAGGTCCCTTAAATAGATATGGAAGCTAGGGTTTCTAGCCGCTGCCGGAGTCGAAGAGGAGCTGGAGTTGGTCTCCTCTTCCGACTCAAACAATGGAACTTTGTTCCCCCTCTTCTTCTTTTTTTTTCCTTTTCTTTTTCGTTTGGCCAAAGGCCAAAAGACCGGGCAATCAAGTGTGGCCCGGGCCCTCACAATTTCACCGTAGAAATCATTTCCGCTCAAGTCCAAGTCAAATATTTTAGCTAAAACAAGGAAGGGCTTATCTCACTTACCAACTATTTTTTGGAGTCAACAAGAAGGCTACACAATTGGTGCCTTACGACAAGGCCAGTTCGGTTGCTGCAGGAAACACCTTCCCATCTACAGCAATCTTCACCGACTCATGAAGACAGCCGACCAACAGGATCGATATGAATCTTTTCTTGAACTTGAGAAGGGCCTATGTCTTAAATGCTCTGCAACTAGTGCTTGAATCCCCATAGCTCGTGCTAAACTCGATGATTCCAATACATAGAAATAATGGAAAGAGAGCAAGAAGCAATTTTACTCACCATTTTCTCACAAAGATGGCAATAGATAATTGAGTAATGAGTTGCTTATAGTTTGAGAAAGATCAGAAATTCAATTGTTAAATAAGAAACATAGTCTGAATACTCTGCTTTCTTCATATGCCCACATCTTTGTAAAATCCTATATATGTCTCTCTCAACATTAAATCCAAGTGTCATAACTCATATTTTGGTATACAGACTTTCTACATATAGCTCTAATACTCTGCTTTCTTTATAAGCCCACATTTTTGAAAAATCCTATGTATATCCCTCTCATCTTTGAATCCAAGGGTCATAACTCATATTTTGGTCCACACTTTCTACATATAGCATTTCAATTTTCCAAATAACTCATATCAGGGTCATAATTAAAGGCTAAAACAACCACCTTGAAATTTCGATAAATTATCATGCTGCCATCTAGCTTGTAGTCGTTGCACTCTTTCATTTACAAAAATAATAACAACATTTTCTTATCAATTTCAGGATATATATAAAAGTTCAAACTATTCCAGGTTGGACTGACAAAGATCAAGACAATAACCAACTTTGATAGTCCAAAGCAGTTCTATTATTGATCATCCCAGTACACACTGCAATTTTTAACACAAGTCAGCTTCCTTTTTATAGTCTACACAGCAATTTTTAGGCCTTGAACTCCTAATAGTTCCAATTTTTTAACACCATTCCAATTTTCCCTTTCAAATAATATTCCATCTTAAAATTTCCATCAGTTGCTATACTTCATTTATCTTCAAATAATTTTTAAAGCCACAATAACACCACTGACTTAAAACCATTTTTCTTAGCTCTTTCCAACTGCTCAATGCTTAAGGAAGAAGATCATTTTAAGCCAGACATTTTATTAAAGATAGGCAAAAGATCTCCTAAAAATGAAAGGGGTATGAATATTCCATGCCTTCATCAACATGAGGCAAAAAGTCATTGAATTTGTTAAACATTAGATCAATGACTTGGGTAGTTCGAAATGTAATTAACTCTAGGATTGACCAAGATCTACTTGGCTGACAACCCCTAAATAGGAGCCTTGATGCTGCGCAAGGACTCTAAAATTTGCTACTCAGTGTAGAGGATAGGAACTCGGTTCAAACTTCTATTGGGGGTGCCCCAGAAGGTGTTAAACCCCCAAGCCGCTTAGACAATACAAAAAAGAAGTGGCCTTTCTAGCCATGCACTGAAGAAGGACCACCTTGGATCAGTCAAAAACCCTTTCGAGTTGAGATGTACTAGTAGCTTCGCACGGTAGGCTGCTCCTGGAGGATGCAGCATTCATGGAATTGCACAATTGCAGGCTAAATACCATAGAGAGATAGAAGAGACAAAAAATCAATGATAATTTATCATGCAATGGGAACTAGGCGGGCACTAATCAAAAACTATTGAGAAAAAGAACAACAAAAGGAGAGAGGAAATCTCGACCCAAACTTCAGAGTCAACTCATAGAGATTAACTTGGGTAGAATAGCAGGTGTTGGCCCTCTCCACCACCAAGCAACCTAAAGGAGAAGCTGGTCAGAACATATAACCTTTCTGGAACTGGTCTAAATTGTCCTAGTCCAGATGTACTCCTCAGTGCCGGGATTGAAGGTCTCCAATTCGATGCTGCTAAAGCTGTCGGAATGCAGGGGCAAAGCCACTCGGTTTGACTAGTAGTAGGGAGGTCACTCTTAAATGAAGCAGCCATAGCAATTGAAGAAGATGGAGAAGAAAGAAAAGAGAATGAGCCAACCTATGAAGGTTTGTTGGAAAAGTGACTAACGGAGGGGCACTAGAGAAAGGAAGAAGAAAAGAGCCGAAGCTTCCATCTAACAGAGAACTCCAAGAACTGAGAAAGCACTCACCAAATGGGGAGAATTAGCTTAGGCTTTCGCCCCTTATATAGGGCTTTGAACGGTGTTGATCTCATTGCTTGTCCGATCATCCATCCATCAGCTACCACGTGTAAGCTCGGTATTTGATGGTTATGGGCTTCCACATATTGATCCTCTCCTGAATTGCAAGAAGAAATGATTGCAATAGTGAAAACCCCGCCCGTACGTATGATGCTTCAAAAATGGAACTGACTCTACAAAAATTGTGGCACTCATTAAATGAAGTTCCAGAAGCGCCCAGGGTTATCTGACGGCTCGAATGCAGCTTTGCTAGCTCATTTGATGAATAATTTCATGACTTCCTTCACTCGATTTGAGCAATCACAGCTTGGACTCGAAAGTGCGGGACAAGTGTATAGCTTGGATTCGTTATTCTGAAAATATCTCTTGACAGCTCAGCCCACTAACTAGGTGATGACACGTGTCTAGTAAAATTAATGGCCAATTAAATCTTTGAACAATCAACATAATTGGTTGTAGTTGGGCGCACTTTCAACATGCTCGAAAAGTAATATCGTAATGTGCCAAATCAGCAGATAAGAAAAATGCCTGATCATGGTGCATCTAAAAAGAAACATTCTAACTACCTTGATCGGTGGATATGGAAAGAGCTTAACTACTTGTCTGTGAGTCACGCGATCCTAACCGCATAGATTCGCATCGTCTCCTCTATAGATAATAGGCATTGGGACCCCCAAATATGAAAAAAATTGAATACCATACTCTCATATTTCTATCTTTTTTCATCATTCCTATTTCCATTTGAAACTGTGTTTGATTTAAGCATTGGAAGGTTCTTAGCTAGTCACGCTCTGACAAACCCCTGAGCATTTGTTGTAGTTGTAGATCAACTCCAGTGCCATACTATGTTTTTTTCAATCCAACTATGCATAGCAACTCGCTTGTCTGCTTGTCTATCCATCAAGTTGAATTTTGACCGGCAGCAGAAAAAACAGAAGGGAGATGTGAATTTTTCTCGAGAAAAGAAAAAAGAAAGGAGAAAGTTTCTCTCCAAATCTCTTTTCTAATTTCTCAAAAAATTAGAAAGAAAAGAATTTTTTCTCTATCTTTTCCCCTTGTGCCTTGTATTCTTTTCTCTTCGTTTCAAGATTCTGTTCCTTTTCGTTCTCTTTCTTCTCTACGTTTTCTTTCTTTGTTTTTTTCCTTTCCAAAGAGAGCAAGCTGGTACTAGTAATTTCTTTTCCACTTTTATACCTCTTGCTCTCTCAAAATCATTTTTATAATAATCTAATATTTTTTAAAAAATTAAAAGAAACAATATCCTAGTCCTTCAAACTACAAATGCTGCTATTCGGACAGCATATCACATATGACTGGACAGAAATGCTTGCACCTTTGAGGGTAGGAGGGTATCCCTGAGGGTTGTGGTGGATAGAGCCATGTGTCAGGCGACTGAGATTATCACCACTACCCAGGCACCTTCATCGGGGTGGGTTAGGGATATCTGTAGCTCCCACTTCACAGCTACAACGCTCCGAGTTACTTTTGTTTCTTGGAAGACCCCACCTTCTGATCACCTCAAGGTGAACTTTAACCGTAACGTCTTAGTAGGGGTGACATATGAGGGACAGGGTTTGTGATCCTGGACCATGACTCTAAACTGATTGTGGTAGGCAGATGACGCACCTATGATATGACCGCTATTGGAGCAGAGGTTAGCGCAGCATGGGAGAGAGTCACCTATGCGAAGAGGTCCTAGGGGCCGATTGCATCATCTTAGAGGGAGACTTGACTATAGTGACTGAGTTGATTCGTGATGTCGGGCGATAGGGCAATGGTCACCCCCTACTCAAAGACATTCAGAGCCTCGTGGCGAGCTGCCGCTCGTTTTAGATTACCCACATATTTCGGAAGGCGAACACAACAGTAGACTGGGTCACCTCTTGCTGCTCATCATTCGAGAGAGGTTTACCACTCTATTTGGACCAAAGAGTTTCCTAGTTGAGTGAATCTTTTCTCTTTGATAATTTATTTCCGTTGGATTCAGGTGAGGACAGAGATTGATCCTGCCCCCTATCTTTATGGTTTTTTTTTTTTTTTTTTTGATGCTGACGGCACTCACGCTAGGTTGAGTTGAGGTGAGCTATGGATGTACCAAAAAAAAAAAAAAGAAAAAAGAAAAGAAAGAAAGAAAGAAAAAGCGCAAATGCTGCCAGGAGAATTGGTGGGCATGTGACATGGCTATTCGAATGAGGCAGAGACGCTTTTCGATGCAATGCCACAGAGAAACGTGACTGCTTAACCCGATGAATCCGATCTGTTTCGATCTGAGCTGATCCCAATTAACCCGACCCACCTGAATCACAAAATTGTGACCCACTGTTTCTCTCCACCTGCCGCACCCGCTTCCCCCACCCGGAACGCTCTCGCTCGCTCTCTCCCCATCCCGGTCCCCCTCCCCCTCCCCCTCCCCGCACTCTCTCGCCCTTGCTCAGGTAAGTCTTTGCACCTTCGAGCATTCTTGTTTGGAATGCCCTCTTTTTGCATTTTTTTTGCCTTAAGAAAATTTCGTCTGCCTGAATCTCCTTGGGTACTGATAGATCCTCTATTAGATCGTTTGATTTCTCTCGGGTTCTCGCCCCAAGAAGAAGCAAACAAAATATAAATATTTCTTCATATTTGTATCTCAGAGAAATTCTGTTTGAGTATTAATATTTTGTGTATGATTATATAACTGATGAATAGAAAAAGGGTGTAAACTTGCCGTGGGTGCTTTTTCGGTTGAAATTCTAAATCTTAGAGTCTGTTTGAATTCAAAGCTCCTCTTTGACTGTTTAGATCACAATTCACAAGGTCTGGTTTTTGAGGTCTTGGTTCCATTTTAGTCTGATGGTAATGGCATGAGCATCTGAATTGCTGAGTTGGTTCTGATATAGGTAGAAAGGAGGATGAGTTCTAGGCCTGTTCCAAGGAGAGAGAGCCCGTGGGGTTTGCCAGAAGGGGACACTCGGCAGCCTCAAGCACACAGATGCAATGATCGGGTAGAGGATGTGATTCAGGTAGCTCTTGTATCCTGCAACTTCTCATGCTCTCTATTTACTTGATTTATGTACTTTTATATTGTTTATTTAGTATCAACATTCTATACTTTTCTAGTAGTTAACAAAAGATTAAACTTGTAAAAGTTTTTTGTACAAGTTAAAAAGTTTATACTTGACAACTAAGGTTTGCTCACCATTGTTACCATCAATTATCATATGGAGAAGTTTTTTTTGTAAATTTCACTGAAAACTATAAGTAGCATTTTTATATTGTTTGAAGGGTTGCAAATAGGTGATATTATTGCGTTTTAAAATTCTATTCTTTTGGATCCCTTCTATCTATCCATTTTGTTTAGGCCTGTAGTTAAAAATATGAGCTTTCCATTTGAAGTGGACCGTAGTTTATTAAATTGCTCTGATGTGGGTGCATTACGAGGCTTGGTTTTGGTACCCTAGGTTCAGGCTTGATTATTTCTGGTTTTAGAGCGCGTCACCTGTTCTTTGGTTGAGGCATTTTGACTTTTTCGGTTTGTTTCATGGATTTGGGACAAAATGGGCTGAAATAAGACTACCATCGACAGAATAAAATGTGTACATTTTTAATGAGTTTATCAAGAGAATAATGTATATAGCACACTTCACACATATGTTAACTGTGCACTTTAAGTCTTTCTATTACAGGGCAATTTTATGCAGGATCTGATGCAGTAAAGCTATATTTTGAAATGAAATGATAAATTAGAAAATACTTATGAAGCAAGCATTTCAACAATGTAAAATTTTACATATACAGCTGGTAACTAGAAACTTCTTCAAGATATATCATCTCCTCTAACTAGGTGTTTTCGCAAAAGTGTGCTTTGATGAAATTGGAGATGTCTCATCTATATTAACTAAAACATGTACTTACCTTTTTTGATGTAGATAGTGTCTCTTCCTTGAATGGTTGAAATGATTCTGAGAAAAGGTTTTGTATTTCACAGAATCAATCTATCTTTTGACCCAGACCTAGTTTGGCTCCTGCAAAGCTTATTCCCCAAGAATGAGGAGAACTTTTATTAGTCAAGTAAGCAAGATGGCAGCAAAGCTTCAAACAAGCAAAAACTAAAATGATAATTTGTATGCATATGCCAATGGTGACATGGTCACCATCACATACATACCCATGCTCCTTTATGCATCTTGCTATCCATAGGCACACCGACTAGAAGTATGGACATACATTTAGCTTCAATAATGGAATTATTCTAACTTCTTACTTTTGTTTGTTTGGTACATTTACCAATATCTTCTCAGATTCCTTGCTTCCCATGCCTCTCTCCTTCCATGCTTCAAATTATGGAAAACACAACTTAACCTTCGTAAAGAGATGCTCTTCCATGAATACCCCTTTAACTAAACCTTTGGAAAATGATCCAGCTTGTATTTCTTCCTCATTGAAACTCCTTCCACTCCTCCCCAACTGGGCTTCTTAGGCTATCTTTGGTAGAGGAGATAAATTTTGGAGGGACATCCTTTGTACTGTAGAAGGGATAGGCAATGCCATGGGATAAGTTCTTTTAGCATTTGATTGGAAGGAGAAGTATATAAAATAAATGGTGCATCCATTTCACAATGATTTGGATTTTGTCATAATAACAAAATTACCCTCTCATTTTTTGGTGTGTTTGTAAAAGTGGATAAGTGCAAAATAGTAGTTGGAGGGGAACTTTTCCCCTCCAGGTTTCGAATACTACTGAAATGGGATGTGGTACAAATGGTGTTGTTTCCAGCAGCTTTCCGACACTAATACACAGTGTGTTGGTATCGGTGCTTTATTGTTTTGGCAAAAAATCGGTATAAAGTCCGGTACCGGTACTCAAAACATTGGTTTTTTCTATTCCATGGAATAATGTATTCCTCCAAAATGGTGGAACAGAAGTATCTCTTCTCTTTGTTAGTTTTTGTACCATAGGCCTCAAGGATGGCAGAATCGGTACCGGGCACCGTACCGATTTTTCGGCGGGACGAGTTGGTACGGGCATGTGCCGTGCCGTGCCGGGCCCGTACCGGCACATCTTCTATGGCAGGGGAGAGGGAGAATGAGAGAGGAAAAAAGAGAGAGAGCGGGGGAGGGAGGGAGAGGGAGAGGAGGGAAGAGAGAGGCGGACCGACGGAAGCCGGGGTGACGCAGAGGTGGGGCTCTGCTTCTGTGCCCCTGTTTCGAACATCCGGTCCTCTTTTATTTTTGGGTTTTTTAAGTTAAAGTCGGCAAATCCATTACCGACTTCACTTTATGTTTTTTTATTTATCCCGTCTCCCGTCTCCCGTCTCCCGTCTCCCGTCTCCTCGGCCTTTGCCTCCTCCGCGCGGAGGCTCCCCGGTTGGCCTCTCTTCCTTCCTCTCCCTCTCCCTCTCCCTTTCCCTCTCCCTCCCTTCTTCGCTCTCTCTTTTTTCCTCTTCTCCTTCTTCCCCTCCGGTGAGGCGTCTCGGTTTTGATGGCGGAACCGTCCCGGTCCGCCGTCGGTACGACCTGGGATGCTCCGAACCAAGCGGTTCAGGATGGTTCCGCAGACCTTGATAAGCCTGTTTTGTGATGCTTTCAGGGTGAAGATGTCCCCCATTTGGAGTGGTAGCCCTGCCCCCCCTCCCCCATTTATCCCCTCTACCTAATGTAGCATTAGTATTCTAAATCTCTGCAACACCATCTCTCTTTCATCTTTCTATCTAGTAATTGAACTGTGCTCAAGATCACTTTTTCTTCCCCAACTTGCTGCCATCTAAGGGGAGAAGAGCTAAAATGTAAATGAGACTAGAGATTGAGAATAGAATCAGATAATGGAGATATGATAATTGTTAGAGTCTCATTAGGTTGGAGGGAGGGGGACAAAAGATCTCTGTGGGTTGTGTCAAGGCGTTGAGAGGCATGAGAGACAAAGGCTAAAAAGAAACATTACTTCAATATCTTCATTTCACAAAGGAATTAGATGACAGGGTTTTTTTTCCTTTCCTTTTTCCCCTTATTTTATTCTAGATATCATTTAATAAGTAATCTAATTTGATAGGAGTTGTTTTTTCCTTGGGATTTGAGGAAATTTCACACAAGTGTCACATCCAGTGGAGAACATCACTAGCATATCCCAATGTAACATTGTTCAAGAACCATCTGCCTTGAACCTTTAAGAGTCATAGAACTTGAAGGAATAAGACTCTCCACTTGACCCTTTTCCCCTTTCGGGTCTCAGTAGGCACAGTTCCTGATGCCGAACATCAGGGGAAGGAAGAAAAATAGGAGAAGAAGGAGAGGGGAGGAAAGAAGAAGAGGGAAAAGAGAGGAAGGGGAGGAAGGGAACTAGGCGTCACGCCTAGCTCTTGCTCTTGGCTTCACACCAGGGCTGAAACAAAGGGAATCAATTTTTTTCATTCATAGCATACCCTAAATAATGTACGGTTCAATATATTTATGAGATCCAGGAAATGCGAAAGACCCCCTAGAAAGAAACTAGTCTCACAAAAGACCCTCAAAATAACGAAATACCAAAATAAGCCCTAAAGATTATCAAATAACAAAATATCCTAATAAGCCCAAATAAAATAAAATCACTCCAAAACTGGCTGAATCATCCCCAATCATCCCTCTGCAGCGGCTATAGACCCAAGTGACGGGCGGTCTGGCTCTGGTGTCCGCGTCAGTTCCCTACAAAACAATGGGGAAGAATAGAAAGGGAAGGGGAAGACATAAATACGGATATGTAATAAAGAGGTAGGTGGAACTGTTATAAAAAGAGAGATAAGGTTAGATACCAATTTTTCCTTAGGCACCAATAGGCTACATGAACTTGGGTATGTTATCACTTTCATTGTTGAAATAAATTGAAGAGTTTCTCTCTTTTCTTTTCTATATGGGATGGACAATTAAGTAATCTAAACCTTAGTTTGATCCTATCATGCTTTGAAGACAAATTTCTTAACCTAGGAACCTTATTGGGAATTTGCAGGTGGCCCTCATTGTGCTGTTTTTCTCAGTAACCCACATCAAATCACCCATTTTAGCATTCTTCTGATCCAACAATATGCCATATTACATGTGTGATAATTATTGTAATTCCCTTTAGAATAATTCAATTTTAAATTGTATTCTAGTTTCAGACTGTCAATAGTTTGATGTTTAGGTGAACCTTTGGTATGATTTTATAAAAAAGATCATGTTGTCCTCTAGCTAGAACATTGTAATCACACATTAATAGCCTTTTATATGGTTTATAGATGCATTAGGTTCAGATTTTTGGTAAAAAAAAAAAAGATGAATACCACTTCAAGAGTATTATAGTAAGATAATTGTTGTCATTAGTGGCTTTGTATCTGCTTGACATGGTTAAATGCGATCTAGCAAGGTGATCTTTTAGCCTTGCTTTGGCCTAGATATGTACTAGTAGTTATTTCTATTATTGTTATCATCAACCAAGCACAATATAGAGATTATGAAATTAAGTACTTTGTAGTTAATCTTAGTTACTAGGAGTAGCCTGTAATGCTTAGACTTATTAGACGTTTGGAGCTTAGCTGCTCGAATTGTGAGCTGGTGTGGGATTTTTTTTTTGAATTATTTTAGGAGAAACATAATTGATCTTTTGTTAAATGTGTAAGCTAAGTTTTGTTTTTCTTTACATGGTTTGAGTATCTTGCTTCGATCGAGAGAACTTCACCTCAATGTTTCAGGTGCCAGGTTGCTAGTCAGTATATACCATGCCATTCTAGTATCGGCACTTGATATAGGTTGGCGCAACATATATTAAACTCATTTTTTTAATTTTTAAGAGGGATTTTTAAGTCCTTTTTTTTTCTTGGACATAGGAAGGCAAATGTGTTGGCTTTGATACTGACACCTATACTTAAATCCTTGGTTGCCTCTTAACCCTGTAGAACTAGTAGTGCTAGACTCAAGAGATGCAAGAAATGGCATTTGAACACTAGATTACATCCCACACCCACTAAACTCTGCTCCCAAGCATCTTCTCTCAGATGGTGAACTTACCTAAAACTCATTGGGCATGCTTGATAAATGTCTGCTTTTTCTTATTGGCGTCCTTAGGCTGCCTTTACTCATCATCATAGCCACTAGGAGCATCCCTATTATCATACTTGTCTCATAAACCATCCCTAGAAATATGCATGAACTTGCGTTGAATTATTTGCCTTTTGACTCTTTGTCTCTCTCCCCCAAGTCTCCCTCCCTTCCACCTTCTTCCTTTCTTCTTATAATAATAAATAATGACCCTCTTCCTATTACATATTGTATTGGGTGCTTGTTTATGTGGCCCCACATACTTAGAGATACAGGCAAAGGAAATTTTAGCAAGAGACTCCGCTCATCTTTTTATTACAGCAAATGCATTTTACCCTCCTTGCATCATTTTCAGTAGAACTCAATCCTGTCAATTGACATCAAGATTCTGTGCTGAAAAAGAAAATTTGGGGCCATGATGAATTGAATCATGTAAAAGTCCAAGATCAAGATCGACATCCACCACTTTCATGATTACAATTGGTTTGGTATTTTCTTGGCATCTCGCGATAGTAGTTGGGATCTTATTATATTTGTAGGACTAGAATTTGATAAAGATAGAAGTGTATATTTTACTAAGAAAGACCTGGTTGGTTCAGAACAAAAAACAAATTCTGGCTACCAGAGAAATAGCCATGCTTGGGAGATCAAATTATCAGAATACATTGGTTGAAGCAATTAGATGCATGCTAGTTCAATAATATCATGTTTTATCTTCTCCATGCTCTGTTAATCAGTATTTGTAAATAAAAAAAACCACTAAGTCAATTTACTAAAAACAAACAAAGCAATGATTTATAATATTCACTTATCTTACATAGTAACTAAAATTTAACAATCCCGTAGTAACTAAAACTTAACTATTCCATAGTAACTAAAACTTAATTCCATTTATATGTTAAATGTTGGCATGGATATCAACAATTGTATGCTTTTAAATGTTCAAAACATGCTACTTATTAATTGATAGCATTTAAAAGCTGTCTACAATAGAAAATTAAGCATGTCTAACATATATTTGCATTAAAAGAACTTTGAACCTCTTTAACATAAAGATGTATTTATTGGTACGAAGGTGCTCCATCTCGGCACTGGACCCTGCACCAGTATCACACTAGCACAGTGTTGGTACTTGGTACGATACGGTATGGAGTTTTTTTGGCGTACCGAGTATCGGTACTCGGTACGCCACTCTTACCGGGTATTGGTACCGAATCAGGCTGGTACGTTATGCTCCGTACTGTCCGGTTCAAGCCGATACGGCATACTATGACTATAGTACAATTATGTGTCACTCTATGCCAATACTTTTAAAGTGTCAATATGACATTACTGTATCTCCTCAAGCACAAACCAAGATGGACATGGTTCCACTTCTTTGAGTATGAGATCTGATTTAATTCAGGTTGTTATTGAAAGCTCTTTTTCGACCATAATCCTTATAGAGTTATTTATAGGCCTTTTACAGCATTTTCAGTAGCTTTGCTGCCTTCATGGAGTTATTTATAAGCAGTTTCAATTTTAGGCACTTTTAATCTGCAAAAAGTATGTTGTCTGTTTAAAAAGTTGCCATGTTAGTAAGTCTCTGGGCATCCTTATAGTTTGTCGGTTCAACCATGTTTTTGTTCATAAGGTTAACTATGGGGTTGAACTACCTTAATTAACTTAGCAATATAAGTAAAGAATTAGAGCTTCTGGACTTTACCTATCCACTTCAAGTAAGTGATCAAGAAGTCTAATTACATCTATTTCCCTTAATGTTCTTTACAACCTGAAGGAAGATGGCATTCATTGATGTAGTAAATGATGATTGCATGATGAGAGCTGCAATGAGAAACAAAGGATGTGAAAATGACTTCTAGTTGAGTCTGAACCATCTTTTTAAGCATGGAAATTTAACTTTAAGTTTTATTTTTATGAAGGTTTTGAGTTTTAGTGGTATTCTGTTAAGCTTAGGGGTGCATTTGAATGATCCTTGTTATGGCACCCATACTGTAGGTAGGAAGCTATTCAAGTGACTGGCATCTAAGTGTTGATCCCATTCATATTAATACTGTTAAAGACTGAAATAGTAGCTTTAGTTGAAGCTGTGATGCTGAAATTAGAAGTGGTCTATACTTTGTATTTCTAATGTATTGTATAAAATTTTAAATCATGCTGAAAATAGCTAAAATAGAAGCTGATTTAAGAAACACAACTATCCCTCTTGGGAAATGCTGAGAAATTAGAAAGTTTAAACTAAAGCAGTTGCTGCTATAATTTGTTTTGTAATGTTGAACTAAATGAGTTCTCCTCTTGTTTTGTTGATCTTCTCTCTTCCGATCATATTAAGTGTTGACTATGGACTCCATATCCAGCTATAAATTTTTTGCTGAAGTCCAACTTTATATCTTACTCTTGTAAAATCCAATGCGTGTGTAACAAGCTCATATTAGATCTCATAATATTCTAGATTGAGCGCTTACATTCTATCCCTACTTTGGTATCTGTGTAAGATCAATATACAAAAAAAAAAAATCATCTATGCAGATAGTTAAATTTGTTGCTTAATAGGTGTTTGGGGGTATTTTCTTAATCTTCCTCCTTTTTTTTTGATGGAATCTTGAATATACTTTGCAAAGTTTTAGGTGGTGGAGACTGCAACTCAAGCTGGAAACTATATCATGTGGCAAGCCTCTAGAAGTGAGAGCCTTGTATCATAAACATCATATCAACACAAGAAACATTTCTGATGGTTGGAATCAATGAGGAAACATGAGTAGGGGCAGACTTGGTATTGAGGCCGGGGGGGGGGGGGGGGGGGGGGGGGGGGGGGGG
>JAOXJJ010000551.1:51935-64999 GCA_025769935.1 Phoenix roebelenii
TTTCCGGTACCGGTCAAGGACCGGACCGGTTCATACCGGCCCGTACCGGCCGGTACGGGCCGGTACGGCATTCCTTGTATGACAGTCTTTAATGTTTAATGCTATTTGGCAGTACACATCATAAAATGTAAGGTAGTGATCAGAACTATGATAGTGGCCATTGTTTGATATAATGAATATTATGTAGTTATTGTGCTCCATGTTTGCTTGTTGCCGTATATCTTACTATAAAATATTAATAATATAAAATGAATATTCAAAACATTATAGAGTATGAGCGCTAACTGTTCCATAGATTAATTATATACAAGTCTATTCTTATTTTTGTATATCAAAGATAAATGTTTATAAAAGATGCATGCTGTAGAGATACATATTTCACTTTTATACCATGAAATTTGTTGATGGCACGTGCAGCGCAAGTGCCAATCAACTAGTAAAAGCATAAATACATATACTCATATGGAAGCATGCCATAATGCATGTGTAGAAACAACATATCTTAAAAACTCAAAAGTAAATTCAATATATAAATAAAAATGTTGCAACTAATATAAAAGTAAAAATATAAAATAAGAAATAATGAAATTGAAAAATGAAATAAAATATAGAAAAATGAATATACAATACAAAATATTACATAACAAGAAAAGCTAAAAAATGAAATAAAACACATGTTTGTATGAAATAGAAAATTGAAGAAATACAATACACAATGTAAACATAAACAAAGAGAAAAATAGCTAATATGATAAAGAAGATACGGAATGAAATATAAAACAAGAAGTAAAACTGAAAAATAAAGATATGAAAAAAACAAAAATCAAACTAGTTGACATGTGAATTGCATAGTCAAATTACATATTAAATAAATATAAGGGTATAATTATTCTTCAAAAGGATGCATTTGGTACTCTGAATATTCCTTAACTCATGATATTTTTGTGATTTAGAAATTACATTTATTATTTGAGAATTATGCACATTTGGTTCTATTGTAGAAATTCATGGAAGTGAAAACTTCTACTTTTAGTACGTTTTTCCAAGTTCATGGTTTTCTCCTCATTATCTTATAACTTGTCTATTTTAATCTTTCTTATTTTTAACGGCCAAACATATCCCAAACAAAATCTCAACTTTCAAAATTTAAACAGTGTCAAATTTAAAATCATGAGTTTTTTTTTTATTCTGAACATTCAAACATAATCAAAAATGAAATGACTGCTACAAAAGTTAAAAAAAGAAGGGGCAAAATTTACAACAGCATAAAGAAAGTTAGTGAAGAATAAATTACGAGAGTAAACATCAGACACCCTGGCTGACAAAGACTTTTCCTCTCCTTGAAAATTGATGCCATACTCCTCATTAGTGCATTAATAAATGTGTGGAAGGGGGGGAGTACCTTTGGGAGGAGTTGTTGTTATAGTAGAAAGTATTTTAAAGAGCAAGTTTATTAGGTTATTAGAGAGAGATAGATATGATTGTTATTGGGATAGGAGAGAAGATAGAGAAAGTGATTTGCCATGTTAGAGAGGTGTCTGGTAGGGAGGAGAGCCTATGATGGTTATTGGGATAAGAAAGGAAAGGAGGTTAGAGGAAAAAGAGATTGGGCGGGTGGGATTTTGAAGAAAGTGCATGTGATAAGAGTCCAAGAAAGTATGATTTTTTCAAAGCACTCATAGGAAGCAAAATTGCAAAAAGAGAAATATATTTTACTTTCATTTCTAATTTTCCACATGTGCCCTTGGTTATGAGTATTCTATAATAAAGCTTTTTATGTGATATGGTTGATTTTCCATCTAGGTATAATTTGAAAAACCTAGAAGCCCTAACAAGCTCTTTTAATATAGAATATCTATAGAGATATGTGTGTGTATAAACATACAAATACATACCTATATGTGTCAATGTATGATATTGTTATGCATTGCCATCCAGATGAAGGAAAGCATGGATGTCTTTGACTAGTGTTTTAAAATGTAGCTATAGTATGCAAGTGGTTGAGGGGCTGCATAGTGCCTATGCATTATGCAGGCCTCATATAGAGGTTTATGTGCTTTAATTTTTTAAAATTTTAAAACTAATTAAAGCTTCAATATTTTAAAATTTTAAAACTAAATAAATTATATTGACATTATTAATGTACATGTATCTGGTCCATTTGAAATCCACACCATCAGCTTGAACGTGCTCTATTTAGATGAGCTTGTATAAAGAGTAGCCGTGTTGCACAGTGTTCGAAGGGCCCTACTTGTTAATAAATGCATATCCAAAATTTGAGAAGTGCATTTTTCTTGTATCTTTTACTCAAAATAACAATTCTGAACTAGCTTATCAATTTAATAAGGAGTGGTTTATTTAGCGAGAAGTTGACCAACTGCTTGATATGGAGCTCAATGTAGAACTTTGTAGTTTGGATTTCATATTAAAATATAGGCTCACACATGCATACATATATACACATATACAAGCATGTGTGCATGCACAAACACAGTACCTATCTGCCCACCTGCATGCATGGATATATGTGTATGTCTATATAGGTATATGTGTATTTGTTTATGTGCATGCATATGTATCTGCATTTTTGTACATATATGTGTATCTCTTTGCATTTGTATGTGTGCATGCTTGTGTATGTATTTGTAATGTGTATTTGTATGTATGCCTATACGTATGCATGTATAGACGTATCACTAATGGTGTGACAAATTTATTTTTTCTATCATGAATTTTAGCGCACCAGCACAATTGGTATTATCTGTTTTTGTACCAACTTGATCCATAGGATTTTTACTATCAAAATCTATGATTCTTTCTTGGCATTTTTAGTGGTGTATATCATGGTGCATGTCTCTCCAACTTGAAAGGCTCATCATGGATTACGATTCGGAAAATCATTTACGTAAAATTTAATGTTTAATGTGTAGTTTAACACTCTATATTTATAGGTATATCTTCTAGATGTATGTACATATATACATTTATGCATGCACACATATATAAATGAATGTTTCTAATAGCTACATATATACTTATGTATCCATAAACAATAGAAGCTTTTGCATTGTTCTCAATTTTTTCCTTGGCCAAATGATTCTTCAAAGTTATTCTTCACACATGAATCAATCTGAATTTATTCAATTATTCATGAATTATGCACAAATTAATGATTTATCATGAGTTACTGATGATTATTTTAAAAAATCATTTTGCATCACAAACTAATGATACTATTTATTCTTGTTTGTGGTGTTATTGTTTACCATACCTATTATTCTCTTCTCTCCTATATTAATTTTTGTTGGGATAAATCTTGTTTTCTTTATTTTGTTGTTTCTTGCGAGTTTTTGACTATTTGAAATTTTGGTGAATTTCCCTGAATGATTTTGGGCTTCTATATTTTTTTGTTCCCTTTCCTAGTCCCTTTCTTTAGAAAATACTTTGCTGCATGTAAAATTTGTTGATTATTTTTTAATGCATAATACATTCACAGGCTTGTTTTGAAGGAAATCCTTTTAAAACAGTTCCAGGTCCTTTCAAGCTCTTTTGGCGATGCATGCGGTCGAAACCTGGGTATGCTTTCTTGTTCCCCATATTCTCTTTCTTTAAGATTTTAGATGATGAACAGAAAACAGAGATTAAATACTCCAGTCTTGAATAAGATTGGCTAATGATTGATTCATCAACTGGGACTGTATTTTCTCTTTGCAAAGCTCCTCATAGTTGAATTTGTTCCCTGTATCAAACATTGCCTTTATCCCTTCTTTGTTTGGACCCTCTCCAATTTTCAGGAATCTTGGAGGGTTACTCCCTACCAGCCTATGATTAAGTATAACCAACATGGTTAGTCATTTTACCAAATTGAGGTTTAATAGCATGCCCTTCTTGCATAAAAGTTGCCTTAGCCATATATTTGCACCAGTCTATGGAAGGTCAGAGGCAGGTTGAGAGCCAGTTTTGAAAGTTCCAAATTTGTAGTGACAAGAGCAGAAATTCTACTGAAAACTTTATAAGCATGTTGTTTCAGATTGATTGTAGAATTGCATGATCAGTGCAAGAGTCAGATTTAAATCATTTAATCGTTGATTGAAAAGGCATATTGCCTTTGTTGTACTTGCATGTTAATACTCTGGGTTCCTTTATGTCGCATATGGCTGATGATGTTTTGGTTTAGACTTGAAGCTTTTCTAATTTCAATGAACATCCGAATTTAAAAGTTGCACTTCTTGATAGGAGTTGAGAATCTCAGAACATTTGAAACAGGCTAATTTTCATTTACATGTGACTTTTGTGGACTAAATATGCCACAATGTTGCATTAATTGATCCTATTTTTGCAGGGAGGAGCCAACTGAACCTTTCTACTACTTGCAGTTGGATCCACCAAAGAGAGAAGAGGCAAAACTTGAGTGACACAAATTCACCACTGCAAAGAAACCTTGTTATAGGAGGATGATGTCTTTGATATACTTGAATTTGATGACATTATGTCCTCCATTTGCTTTCTTCTGACCTTATTTTTTTTTTTTTTTGTTTCTAAATCATGATAAATATCATTCCCGAACTATTGGTAGGGAAAGAATGTTTTCTTAATTTCCTGGCACAGGTATTGGCAGGAATTGGTTGAAAAAGAATGTTTTCTTAATTTCCTGGCACAGGTATTGGCAGGAATTGGTTGAAACTTTAGCATGGGCTCATGAATGCACATTAGGCTAATCTAATTTGATGGAGAGATAAGCTAGTGGCTCTTTCTGCTGTGCGAGCAAGCTTGGTTGGTATGGAGTCTTGTTGAAATTGAGGAACATAGTCCTGATTACCATCCACACATGAATAGATGGGGTTTTCAAAATGGACCTCTTAGTGGAGCAGACCTCTAGTCATAAGAAATATAGGGCTGAAGAGAGAGCCAAATGTGTCGAAACAAGTTTGATCATGATTATTCATTAAACATAGCACATCTATTTATAAACACCTACATGACCTCTTATTGTTATAAGCTTAGTCTGACGTGGAATGAAATTATAGACTGATGACCATGTCTATTCCAAGTATACGTTTTTGATTTTGATTATGATGTTACTTTATCTTGTCTGATATTTTTTAGAAATAAAAAACAAAAAAAAAGTGATTAGATTTCTAGAATTCATGTTCAATCTTATATTAATCAAAAAGAGTTACAAATTATATGGCTCCTGATAAAAAAGCTAAAAGAAGTTCAGCCTACCCTACAATTTCTCAGTTGGGTTATATGTTAGCCCTAGACGTGTGTTCTCATAGGCTGACTTTACTGCACCTTGGTAGCTATTCAGTCCTCTGTGCCTATATGACCTTTCTCATTATGAGTCCCATATGGAATGAACTTATTAACTGATGATTATGTCTATTCTGTGTATAAGTTTTTGATTTTGATTATGGTGATGCTTTATCTTGTCTAATTTTTTTATAGAAATACATAAAAAGAGTGATTTGATTTCTACGATTCATGTTCTTATATGCATCAACATGTGGTACAAGGTTATGTTTCCTGATCAAAAATCTAAAAGAAGCTCAGCCTACTCTACAAGGTCTCCATTGGGTTATATAATGTTGTCCCAATTTGGTTGTATTATGTTAACTCTAGGTGTGACTTCTTACAGACGGGCTTTCTTTCAGCATGGTTACCATTCTCTCCTCACCTTGTTTGCATGAACCTGGCACTACCATTTTCTCTGCCTCGCATGGGGCTAGTGTTCAAAACGTTAGGCGTCGTTTCTTGGACTATTCATAGGTGAGATCAATTAAATACATACAGCAGTACCACTTCTCTGCCATCATTGTGCCCTTGTTGGACATCTAGATTTATTGAAATCATATTGAAATCATACTTAACTAAGTTGGAACTTGTCAATTAAACTATGTCCCTGAGCAAGATGTTCTCTAATGTGAGTATTTTGTGTACTTTTTGCCTTTTCCTTGCACCAACACTGGCCCATCTCTAATATTAGTACTTTGATGGTTCTTTTTGGTTGGGGTATGTCTGCAGAAAATTATGGCAATTACTGGAAATTGTTTATTTGGAAAAATGATTGCGAAAATAAATTTTTCGATGTTTGGTAGGTGGAAAAATTATTCTGAAAAATGGTATCAGAAAAAAGATTATTATATTTGATCGGAGGTAATCTTATATAGAAGAATTGCCAAATTTTCAAGAATGTTGTTGAATCAATAATTTAAGTAATGACATTTTTTTGTTCAATCCATTTGTTGGCCATTTATAGTCTACTTATATGAAGGCTATCAATATAAGCTATTTCAAATATTAAAATATATTTACATGAGTTACTAACTATTTTTTAGGTTAGATATACATACTTTTATTAATATAAATATATTCCTATGAATAGTCATATCTTTCATACTAACAGTCATCTTTTAAATGAAAAGATTCATCAATATAAATGAATAGATGCATATCTTTTGAAGAGACATACCTCTTTCAAAAAACAACATTTCAAGTGGGCCACTTTTGAGTTTATTTTTTCATTCACCTCTTATTGTCTAACAATGAGTACTCACTGTAGAGATAGAAGGAGATATACTCTAAAAAATATGCTTTGGCATGTTCACTCAATCAGCTCCTATCACATTGAACCTCTTGTGTAAGATCTTCAATCATAAAGGTTGGGTATCTATTTTTGGTGGCCAAATAATGGGCTTAAGTGCCATCTCTCTTGAAGACTCTAGAACTCCAAAAAAGCTGGCCAAGAGGCTCCGTTAGTGGTAAATTACTAGCTTAGGATAGGTTGGCTTTATTCTCCAATTCTTATATTTCTTTAGAAGTTTAGCCGTTCTGCTTTCAATTATATTAAAGATCAGTAGAATACAATTCATCAAGTCCTGATTGTTATTTTTCTGCTCATACATTTACATAGTCTATATAATTCCTGTGTAGTGAAAAAACATATTTACATAGTCTATATAAGCCATTATGATAAATATGTATGGGTTTACTTTCTACATAAAAAAGAAATATAAAGCCTCTTCTAAACTTTCTTAGCACAGTCTGCACTACTCTCTTGGGATAATAGGCATAATAATGGGCTTACTTCTTGGTGTGGGATGATTTCCACATAATTAAGTTGGTATATATTCCTCAGGTATTTAGATGGTGAAGACATATATGCAAATGGTGCTTATGTGGGTTTGGCTTAACTAGGAGAAGCAGGATCAAGGGCAAAGAGAATGCAAGGTTGACCATTTAAGTTTTGCTTTGCTTTTAAAAAAATTGCGTTTACTTTCTGGTTGTGTTTTAGCAGAACCTGTGCCGTAAATGAAGCTTATGTATTATGGTTATATCAGGTATATTGGACCAAAGCAGATGCGAATGGGAGTTTCAAAATTAAAAATATTCGAACCGGAGAAGTTCTTAATCCATAGCTCTCTTCTTTAGCTAATCCACGGATGCCAATCGGTCTCATCTTAACTCTTTTCTAATTTAAAATCTAAAACACCACCGTTGATTCTTTCCTCCACTCCCCAACCAATCCAAACCCCCGCACGAGCTATTGTCATGGCCATTTAGCTTTGGAGGCGTCAACACACGAAATCCACCACATGTCCCATATAAGTTGCTGCTGTTTCAACACTCAGATTTGTTCATGTAAAAACATATTCTCATATTGATGGAGGAGTGAGACACCCATCAAGCCTCACACGTATAGAGAGAGACAAAGAGAACTGCCGACTGGGTGGCTTTCTATGCGGACCACCGCTTCGATTGTTTCATCTGAATGGACAGTGGGTCTGTACTAGTATCTTCACATAGTCTTCTATTTTCTGATTTTATTGGCTGGATTCATATTCGTAGTGTGTGAGTTACTATTGTACCAACAAAAAAAATAGATTTATTTTAAAAAAATATTAGGGGATGACCTCCTCGTTTTTTTTAGCTGGTAATAATTTAGCAATAATTAAAAAATAAACAATGGCCAGCAAGCTACCAACCAGTTAAACGCGAGTACACCCGGACATCACCGTAGCTCGCCATCACTTCTAATAATAACGTGATGGAGCAAAGGATACTAAGGAAAGTTCTCCAACCCAACAAAAATTTATCCTGAGGATCGCTGTAAACTAAGACTAGTGCAGCTGACCATGGAAGGAATTATTCATCAAATACACAATACATTTCAATTACGGACCTGTGATATTTTAATCCTTTTGAATTCTGTTCATGCTAAGGAAGATAGATATTGAAGATATTAAAAATAATCAGCTAAATTATCAACAAATTATATTTGATATTACTAATTTTATTCCTATAAATACTTTAGGGCATTCTTTTCTAAGCTTTTTTTTTTTGTTAAAATAGATATTTTATATATTACGAGTACGAATACACTCAATGAAATTAGAAAACAAAAAATTATAAAATACTTGAGATAATTTTTTCTTTTCAGCCCATATGATACTTTTAGAATGGCCCATCACATAGGTAGTCATTCAATCCGCAACTTTGAGAGCTTTCAGATTTTATAGATCACCATCTCAGTCCAAGCTCGCCGAGCAAGGAAAATAGGAAAGATGATCAACCGCCCTGTAAAGAAAGAGGTAAAAATGGGAATGGCAGTGGTGTCAAACACAGGTCCCAACACGGCATCATCGCAGTTGAACTGGTTTAATTAAAATATATTTTTTAAAAACTAATATTTAATTATATAAATTATTTTTTATATATCTAGTTGATCATGTGCTCATTTCAGGTCATATTTAGCTGGGCAGCTATTTTATTAAAAAATTATATAAAACGTTTACTATAAAAATTTTATAATATTTTTGAAAAAAAATTTAACTTCTGTCCAATGACTATTGAACCTTCTCATATTCTATATAATTTATATCTAAAATAAAAAAAATATTTTATAAAAAATATTTTTTATAATTTTAAAAAATTAAATGTATACATACATATATATATTTATTTATATTTATATTTATATTTATTTATTTTTATTTATTTTTATTTTTTTATTTTTTGCCTTGCAGGCTTCTTGGGATCTAAGTCGCCGGACAGCTGCTTTTGAGCTGTCCTGGCTCCGGGTCCTACCAGCATTGAATTTGCCGAACTGTACAACCACAAACATGCCGCTGGTGGCGTCGTGTTAACGTCTTCGGGCGATGAGGGCGTGCCTTTCAGGAAACCTTGCTGTGACCGGAGATCGGATTCATGGTCAGTTGCGGAGTTGGCCTTCGCTCACGTGAAAGGTTATGTATGATGGAGACAGGACGATAGGGGGGAAATTTAATGGTGATTATAGCAGGCATCAGCTGCCGTAGAAAGTGATGGGCATTTTGAGCGCTCTCCTCGTCACGGCTATTGAACCTTTTATTAATTGCTTATATTTTAAAAAAAGATTTCATGTTTTAATGCACTTCGGATGGCCACGTGCTACAATAAATTCTTCAAGCTGTGGGCACCATTTGATCCCCCGTACAGGAGTGCTTTTTTTTTTGTTACAGTATGGAAAATGCTCCATTAAAGCCTAACGTGACTCTGCAAGGAGAGAGACCGCTCTGAAAGGTGATTTTGCGATGGTCATTAAGTGTATCTTACATATTCTAGATGGATCGGCGATTATCAGACATTCGAATTATGATTTATGATGAAATACTTATTCAGACGAAATATATGTTTAGAAAAACTAATAAAATTATATATTAAATGGTATTTTTTTTTGTTGGCAACTACTCAGAGAATCATCTATAGATGTAAAAGATGGAATTGCTTAGTGCTTTTTATGATGTATTACTTTTTGAATTTCGTAACTATATTTATATATATTATATGTATAATACTTTTGTTAAAAATAAAATAAAATAAAAAAATCTAACATGCCTTGTTTAGCAAAAAAAAAAAAAAAGAAAAGAAAAAAAAGAAAAAGCTTATTATCTTACTTTTCGGAAAAAAATAGTTTCTTTATATGTGAATCAATCGGCAGCAAAATCAATTTGTGCTAATCAACCTTTATTGTCCTTGTTTATTGATTAATTCTAGAAATAGTGCCCCAATGATTCTCTTAATAAAGTGCCTCACGGTCACCTATCTTTGGCACTCTTTCTGTTTAAAAAAAGAACCTTCCAGCTGTTCTTGACTAGCCATCTAACAAATACAACTTAGGCAATAACTTTTTTTTCTTTTTGGTAGAAAGAGGAGGCTGAGTTCGGATCCCTTGTGTTTTTTCTTCTTAACAAAATTAAAAATAAAAAAATTATTTCTATTTTTCTAGATTTTTGATAATAGAAAATATATTTATTTTTTTTTACAATGAGTCGGTGATGTGGTTGAGGACAAAAAAAAAAAAAGCTCGACATCAGATACAGAGTTGGTTGATGGGGTGGCAGAAGAAAAGAAGGATGGGGCTGGTGACACGGCAAAAGATGAGGATTAGCTCGATATCAGATAGAGAGATAAGCGGCGAGGCTTAGAGAATTGGAATGGTTAGACGGTGATGATAGGGCTAAGAACAAGAATGGGAGAGATTGAGAGAAGAAAGTTGAAAATGCACTTTAAAAAAAAATTGGAAGTGATAATTTTTTACTTGCACTTTTTCTAGAAATAATAGAAGTTGTTTAAAAAAATAGAAATATGAACAAATAACTAAACATATTTTTTGCATTGAATTCCATATTCTTGTTTTAAAACAAACGAATAAAAAAAAATATCAAACGGGAACAAAAAGTTCCAAGCAAGAACAAATTTATCGCCCGTTGCTGGACCGAGGTTGAAGTGCAACTTGGACGACCTTGGAGTCGGCTAGAGGCTAATTGAGCAAGCTGATAGGACTGTCAAGTGCTGGTCTCCACCGAGGACGGCCTGTAAGAAATCCGTTTGCCGAAGAGTTTCCGCCAAAGGACCTCCGATGCCTAAGGCAGAATAAGGAAGCAATAGTATGAAAGAGAAAAAATTTCAGCAGAGTATCAATCTGGTATCGCATGTATGTGTTGTTTTGATATCGCATGTGCATGTCCTTACATGAGGTCCTCTAGAGTGCCTCTTTATATAGGAAAGTTGGATTTGTCGTTATCTAGGTCAGCAAAATGCACTCCAGATGCCAAATAGCGGCTAGTCATATGGCCACGAAGTGGATGACAATCCGCTTTAGATTTGGTCATCCCGATCTCAATTAAACAACATGTATCTTAGGCTAAGCATGATCGGATGAATTTCGCCTTGATCGGACCAACCAGTATGTCAGACAGTCTCGGTTAGTCAGCCCTATGAGGATGTTAGAATTTAAAATTTTTATTTTTAGAATAATCATGATGAAATTTTGATGCTAATATAATTTTTAAATATTAAGCTTTGAGAGAAATTTTTAGAATTAATTTGATCTGTTAGTTAAATTGCCCTCGCAAGATAAGTAATATAAGTTTTTTTCTAAATTTATCACCAAATTATATAATATTTATATTATTGAGTTTTGAATCATATTATTTGTGATTTATGAACTTGAAGCATAGTGTTTATTTGTTGAATATCTCCTATTATAGAATATTAATTGATAAATGATCGAAGATATTGATTTTATTATGAAATATGTTTAATTAAATTCAATATCGAATGATTTTACATATTTTTTGATTTGGAGCATGAAACCGATTTATCGATAGAGATTTTTTGAGATAATTTTGCAACCTGACTATATATTGATACTTGCTAATGGAGGTTATATGTTGGTACATCGACACCTTGCCAGTGGGGGTTATGCATCGGTACATCGATATTCCGTCATTAGGGGCCATGCATTAGTACATGAATATCCTATTAATGGAGGTTATACATTGGCACTCTGCCAATGGAGGTATACTGTAATACCAAGTAAAAAAAAGGGGGAAAGGGTGACGGGCCGGCCCGAAAAGATCGGGCCCATCCACCCTTTTACGATCGTGCCCTAGGCACGATCGTGGGAGAAGAAACGGGAGAGAGGGGCGGCGGCGGCGTTGGAGAGGTGACTCGCCGGAGGAGACCGAGCGCCGAAGATCCGAGATCCGGCCGGCCATGGGGAAGCCTTCCTCTTTTCTTCAGTGAAGACCCTCCACAAGAGAGGATATTTTTTTTTAATCCAGGTTGCTCACGGATCTTCTCCACCGAGTCCTCGCCAGAAGGGTCGCCGGAAAACCTCCATCGGACCGAGGTATGCATGGCTCACCTCTTGTGTTTCCTTTGCTAGGGTTAGGCTGTGTTGGATTGGGTTTTGGCCAGAGAATCGTCGGAGAAGAGTCCGAAACAGGGTACCCCTATTTCGGCCTCTTCCTTGTGGATTTTGGCCACTGCCGGCCGTCGGGATTGGCCGAGGTCCATGGCGGTGGGGTTGGTCGGGATATGCGAGGGTTGGAGTTGGGTTCTAGAGCTTTGGTTGGTGATGGAGGATGGTGGATCCGAGGTCTTCTTCCTCGTGATCCCGTCCCTTCCTCCTCTTCCTCGCGTCGGTTGGCCACCGGCGGCGACAACGGCGGTCGGGGGGCTACTTGGGTTGCCGTCGGGTGGGGGGGAGCTGAGCCACTACGATGAGAGTTTTTGATTGGAGGAGAGAAGGGTGGTCTCGGCTGATGTTGGAAGAGGGGGAGGGTGATCATGTCGATTTGGAAGAAGAAGAAGAGGGATCTCCTCTTCTCTCTTTCTTTTGGCCGGCCACCATCGCCGGGCGATGGTTCGGCTAGTGGTGGCCGAGGGTTGGGCAGGTGGCGGCTGCTGCCCTTGCACCAAGAAATGAAAAAGGGGAGATGTACTCCCATCCGTGAAGAAAGAAGGGTCTTTTCCCTTTTCTCTTATTCACCCTCCTTTTGGTCTTTTCACCAAGACCACCGTCGCCGGCATGGCAGCGGCCAGGGTTGGCGACAACTTAGGCAGGTGGTATAAGGGTAGGAGTCGGGCCACCCCGATTGCCCTAGATTTGGAGGGAATGAGATGTTTGGGGACCTGGTGATGGACCCCATAGTAAATGTAAATTATGTTTTAGAATATTTAAATATTAAATAATTTAGTTTGTAATTTATAATTGATGTTGTAGGGGAAGAGTCAGC
>JAOXJJ010000551.1:91781-107551 GCA_025769935.1 Phoenix roebelenii
GCTTGCCGTATGAAACTGGATATCCGTAGATAACAGGAGCCATACACTTGATTGTTGAGTGAACTTGGCATTTGGGACAGTCATACGCTTTAATTGTTGCGTAGACAAAGTGTCTGCCATGATCGTACATTCTGGTCGTCAAGAATGGCGGGGCGTACGGTGAGAGAATACGACAAGGAGGGTGCTTGGTCGCTCCCTGCTCGGAGGGACACTCGGCAGCTCCCTGCTCGGAGGGGCGCTCGGTGGCACCCTGCTCGGAGGGATGCTCGGTGGCTCCCTGCTCGGAGGGGCGCTCGGTGGCTCCCTTCTCGGAGGGGCGCTCGGTGACAGCTTTTCCTCCAACAGGAGGTATGAGGATAGTTAGAAGGAATCAAGGAAGAAGAGAAATGCGCACCAAAGAAGGGAGATGAGCACTAAATAAAAAAGTACAAGACATATTTATAGAAGGAAGGCGTGCATGGCTAAGAGATCCCCGTTAATGCAAAAGATAATGTTGAATCCCTAATGTGGAGAATCTTTCGAGCAACATGCAAGCCTTTTCAATATTAAGAAGCATTTTGCATTCCACATAAGGAGGTGGTAGGAGAGGAAGATTCAATGGAATCCAAGAGAAGCAAGCAGATTTCCAAAGACAAAAGCAAATCTTTGGTAAAGAGGGAATGCTCGGTTAGCAAATTGAAGCCATAATTGCAGGACTTTTATTTTCTAGATATCAAGGAGGCGGTGCTAGACATCCCATTAACCTTGTGATCTTTGGCCAACGGAATGTGCATGGCATTGTTTATATCACTTGTTAACATTTTAGCTAATGTCAAAAGCGAAGAAAGGTGTGCATTAGTAGGAGATCCCTACTAATATAGAAGATAATGTTGAATCCCTATGGTTGTGTAAGATCCTTCGAGCAGCATGCGGGCTGGTTCGATATTCAGTAGCATTCCACATAAGGAGGTGGAGGAAGATTCAATGGGATCGAAGAGATGCAAGCAGATTGCCAAAGGCAAAAGCAATCTTTTGGGAAAGGAGGGAATACTTGGTCGGCAAACTGAAACCACAAATATAGGACTTCTATTTTGCTAGTATCGAGGAAGCGATGCTGGACATCTCATTCGCCTCGTGATCCTAGGCCAATGAAATATGGGGGACATTATTTATATTACATCTTAACATGCTAGCAGGCAATCAGAAACAAATATCATATGGACTAAGATAATAAAATCAGAGTAGATGAGAATCACATGACTTTTGTTAAGCCTAGATAAAATTTGGCCATACATGTTGAAAGATCAAGTATTGGCCATGAAAGGTGGCTAGCAAAAGATCAAAGCAATCATATCGGTCTCAGATTCTTAAGAATATAAGACTATATTGTAGATCGAGTGAGGGAAGACGGTTAAAATAAGCTACATCAGGATAAAATAAAGATTGATAAGGCATGGCTATTAGTCTGATAGTTATAGAATGATCGTACTTATGTACATGCATAGTACGAAGATGGTTGGCAGTAGCTACTAGAACAGCTAGAAGTGGAGATCAGATGTAAAAAAAAAAACAACCATAGGAGTGGATAGCTATAATGTGTAAGGGTAGCTATTATATATTAGTACAAATAAGTAAAATAATACTTTAAAAAGAATCCTTAGATAATCAATCCAACTGGTTTATCTTTTATTTTTAGCTTCATCTTGTTCATTTATCCTGCATACTTAAATTAGTCTTCTACAGTAGCCCAATGCTACACCTTCCATCCATTTTCATTTCTTTCTACGGTAGCCTTTCCCTCCTACCTTCCCCTATATCCATGCACCATCCTCATCTGTTAGATACAAATCCTCCACCAATCTATAGTTCCATTTATCCTCTCCTTCCATCTCTCCTTCCCTCTTTTGTTCCTCCCTCTCATCCTCCTCTCCTTGCTCCCTCCACTCCCTCTCATCTCCATCCCAACAGGGGAGTTAAGACCCTATAGCTAGAGCTACAAACGACTTAAGTTGCAATGTAGCTTGAATTGCAATGCAACACAATCTACATAGCTTCAAATAGCCCCTAAAAGGAAAAGGATTTTCTAGTTGGACTCCTTGGACCTAAAAGTTTGGTAGGATTAGTTGACTTTCTTTTACCTTTTTGATCACGATCTTTAATATGGAAATTTAACAAGCAAAGGCTAAGGAGTTGCTCAACTGCTCCCCTTCCTCTAAAGGAGTGATGGCATGTCTTCATGTTTGACTTTCTTAAGGTTTGAGTTTTTATAAACCACGTCCTTCTTTTACACAATTTTGGTAGTTATGATGGAGATATTTTTACAGCTAGATCTATAGATATCATATTTTCTAGCCTCTTTATATTATTGGCTCACATCTTTTATAAATACAGCTCTTATTTTAAGTTTCTTCATGGAAGAAATGCAATAAATATGCATCCTTCAAAAGTAAAAATATATTCAACAAATTAATAAATAATATAAATCTATAGTTTGACTACATTTATTCATAATATGTGCTGTCATGTTAATCGACTTTATATTGTAAATGTTGGTTTAGTATAACATGTTTATGTACAAAACATGCAATACTTTATGCATCATTTGTTTTTATTTTCTTTCCATTTTATTCTATCTTGGATGAGGCTTATATGCTATTTAACTACATATAATTATTATAACATCAACTCTTGAGGTAGGACCAGCCCTTTTTAACACCATTTTCGCAATAACTACTAAACTGCCATGTTAATCTTCCCAAATGATTTGAGAGCATCGCAATGCTTTATATCTTTCTTCTTTCCCCTCATGGCCACATGCATCGCATATGCTTGAACACTAGTGCAAGTTAATTAGGACTGATAACAAGGTAAGAATCAATTTCAGGTTCCAATATAATCAGGTTTCATTACAGGACCTAGTACTTACGTTTAGTGCATTTGTTCTTTCTTTATTTCTTTCATCCAATTTTTTGTCTTCCTCAATGGTGAAATAGCATGCGTAGAGTTCATCTGAATATCTGAGCGAGGGGATCGAAATCTGGTTGACACTTTACCAAAGAAGTCTGATCGATAAATTTTTCTTGAGAAAAAAAAATATATCCATAACTAAACTATTATATATAACTAAGATGGAGGCTCAGCTTATGCTAAATAATGTTACTAGTAAATTTTTTATTTTAGATAATTAGTAGAGCTCTTATTTAATATGATTCTTTATTTTAAAGAATAAGTGGAGCTCTTATTTAAAGTTCTTTATTTGGGATGGTCTATCATATATATCTAAAATGACCACGGTCATTCGTTAAACTTGATCTCTACTCTTGACGAGAATTGATCATATTCATCATTTTTTTAATCGCTTAATAAGATTATAAATTCTTTCCCTCTTGATAATAACATATTATCAAATATGTTAATAAGTATATTTTAAATATTTAGATAAAATATCTAAAATATATAAGTATTATACTTATTTAAAATAATATTATTATATCAATTTAGATAATTGATGGAAGTTTATACTTGTCCGTTATTTAAGTTTATTGGTTAATGTGTAATAGTAATTTAACTACGAAGCCTGCCATTTATTATTATTTGCTTTATTGTTATACAACATTTCAAGAACAATTGGAAAAAAAAAAGGAGAAAAACCATGCCCTGCTCATTGCAAGGGATTAGCATTAATGATACTGCTATTAATAACAGAAGCTTTTGCTTAGTAATTATTAAAATTAATTGTTTACCTTCTATTATTTGTTATGAAGGATGAATTGAAGGAAGAATGGATGGAAGAGCAAGGATGGATAAAAGGAGATGATGGATGGATCTATCTATCCTCCCGTATATTTGATAAAACATAAAAAGATGGATGGACATGATTTCCTTCTTCTTAGTATAAAAGAAATGAAAGGGAGGACGCATGATAATGTATTACATTTTTACTAAACTATCCTTTGTTTTAAATACATTACTATTATTAATTTATAACACTTATTTATACCAAAGGAGCACAACAATATATAAATTTATAATCTTTATAATTTATAATTATATATAAAATTATATAAATATTTTATTTTGATTAATTTAATTAATAAATAACTTTATAAATTAGTTACATATAAATTATTTTATATATTAATTGTATAAATAAATAATTAGTTGTTAACTAAATTTAAATAATTGATTAATTTTATATAAACAATTAACTAAGAATTTTATAAAAAAATTAATAAGAAATAATTTTGTCAATGTAGAAATTCATCGTTTGCACGCTCCCTCCATCATTCTTTGCACCCTAATTTCTCCTTTTCATCCATCCTTCCTAAGATTTTTAGAACTAAATAGTAGATGGAAGCTATCACTCCTTCCAACTTGATCCATCATTGATCATCCATCTCATAATTCCAACCAAATACAAGGTTTATGTGCAATTGAAATTGGATTATTGAAATATTCTAATACAAAATTTATTATATTCTTATACTATATTTTAAAAATAGCTGGAAAAGAAAAAAATGCTGTACCAGGTGCGTCACACGAAATATATGCTTGTAGTATATATATATATTGAAAACGGTTTATGAAATACTAGGCCTGTAACTAGACACGTCGCACCATATTTTTACTCTCGTTTGGGTGGACGAGACGGACCACATTTGCCGCGGTCCTTTTCAAATGTGTTTTCAGTGTAAATTCCAAGGAACCTAGACTGCAAATCTGTGGCCAGAATGCATGGGAGCCGGCAAATTTATACAACGTGAAAATGATGAGGCAAACCTACGCAGGACAACAGTTCTTTTCACCATTAATGTGATAAGTCTCTGATCTTTGGATCTGTGCCGTGCTGGGTTGAAGGCGATATGGATGCCAATTGCATGCATCGACTGAAGTCACGGCTTCTGGGCCCGGATTATATTATTATATATTAAATCCATAATCCGTCCGAAAAATTTAAACCGTTATAATAAAATAAATTTATTTATATATTTTATATTTTCTTATACTCTTATCTACATGTGGACACTCAGAACCATCATGTTGAAATCATCACTTATCCTAAAAATTTAAGCTAATAGAATGAGATCGATTTATTTATATATTTTATATTTTTTTATATCATATATGCATGTAGGCATGAGGTCTAGAGTTGGATTGCATGAGGTTTGTTTCATTGCTATTGAATCTATAGTGATGTAGCTCGTAAGAAAATCTTATGTGATATTTGTTTATGGCACTGTAACTTTCATTTTTAGCATAGGTTTATATGAATTTATCTCATCTGCCATTTTTTTTCCCAATTTAACGCGATGCTTCAAAGATTGAGGCAACAGAAAAAAACTATAGATACGTGGCTTATTTCTTTTAGAATGTCAAAGATAACCCTCATCAGATAATTTTATTAAAAATTAGAATATCTTTGCAATATTTTTAACTTGATTTCTCTCCTAAAATGCGTAAACTATATTAGACTTCTATATATAAAAAAAATCTGAATTTTTAAAAATATTTGCATGAATAGACTTGGAAATTTTCCGAGGAAAGAGAGATTAAGATATTCTTGATGAAGCATAAACCTTAAAATATAAATTAATCTAATTTTATGCAACAATCCCTTTACGCTACCGTAACCGAGAAAGCATGGCACAACTGATGTATTCGATATCATCGCTTCGTCTTAAGGTCTATAAATTCTATATCCAAGCATTCTCTAATAAAAATAACGGATGACAACGACCACGGACACGTTCTTCTCGTGCCATTATTTTAAAGGTCGGTGGAATTAATTAATAGGAGTTTTGTCACAATTCACGTGAAATTTCTAGAAAAAGTGTCATTAGAAGAATGATATGTTTGGCACAACCACTTGAAGGAGCCCACAAACTTTGAATCACATTCTTTTTTTCTTTTTTTTCGCTACATGAATCACATTCTATTCGAAGTGACTTTAGTGTTCCACCAAAAAGAAGGGGCCTCATTAGCATTAGATGGAAGCTAATGCGAAGAACATATGAGTTCCGTCCTTGTGCTCGCATCACCGTGTCAAACGAGTGACAAGCAGAAGCCTAAAGTTCAGCTCGTAGATGGTGATTTATTTAATCAAGAGAGCCAATCTGCCTCACTAAATATATACAGGGGGAGTAGAGCTAATATATGGATGCTCCCAACAATCCAAATAAGATTTGTCCAAACAAGACGAATGGGGGGATCCTATGCCAATGATTTATGCCTTTAGATATGATCTACTATCTGTTAATTGTCCACTTCAACAAAAAAAATTTATATAATTTAAAAATCTCTATGCATCTAGTGGTCAAAAATGGATAATTTAACGCGTTCAACATCTTTTCCATTGGCCGAGGTTTCTCTTCATTCGCATCTCTTCCACCACTCTAGAACCGCTACTAGGCTTTGCTCTTGCCTCGAGACTGCTTGATCTACAATTTTTGGTCCAGCAAGGCCTCCACCCAACACCAAACTATTTTTCAACGTTCTAGCTCTACCTTTCTGCAAACCCGACACATCTATTGCATAGGCTCCAACACTGACAATCTATTACGAGACTCCCACTTGGAGACCCGCCGCCTGATCTAGCCTCACCTACTTTCACTTGCTTTATGGCTTGACAAAGATCTTTGTAAGGGTCCGGTCCATTAGGTTGGCCCGTCATGGCTTGGACTAGCCTAGGTTGGGCTAAACCAGCCAGTTGGGTCGCTTAGAATGTGCCATGCACGAGCTAGAGGAGAAAGACTCTCAATGAGAGTCTGCCACCCCTCCAAATTTTGGTGGAAGAGGGACTCCTAGGAATTTCTCAATGAGTTCACCCTCAATTGTCGCTGAATATCCTTGGTTCTCTATTGTGATTCCTCACCGTGCCTACTTCAATACCTCACTGGAGCTAAGGTAAGAGATTCTCATCTTGATGCTAATCCTTTTCCTAACCTACCTTAGTCTTAAGGCCCCATTGTCTGCCTGATTAGTACTGACTAGTCGTCGTGAAAAATCAGTTAGATAACAAACGGAAGGATGAAGAGAAAGAAAAGGAGAGACTGTATTGAGAATTTTTTATGTCTTGTTGTCCTGTACGTCGTCTTATTTATACACAAAATTGAGAAACAAATCACAAGACTATAGGAAGCAAATAAAGCAGGAATCATTGTGATTGAATCATTAATGAAATTGCTACCCGTTGTCCTTTAACCCTGTGATCCTGCCATATTCTTCGGGTCCATTACTGTTGTAATGGGAGGATCCTGATTCTTCGGGTCCTTTCTTAACAAACTCTGTAATCTTGCCATAATCTTCGAGTCCATTACTACCATGATGGGAGGATCCTGATTCTTTGGCTCCTTCCTTAACAGTCCCTCTCAAGTTGGAGTGGATATTGATGACACCCAACTTGTCAAGTGCATATTGAAACTGTGTTGGACCAAGTGCCTTAGTGAATAAATCTACTGGTTGCTGATATGTAGACATGTGCATAGTTTGAATGAGACCACTCTGAAGTTTCTTCCGAAGAAGATGGCAGTCAATCTCTATATGCTTTATCCACTCATGGAATACAGGATTGGAGGCTATATGGATTGCTGCCCTGTTGTCATAGTATTGACTAGTCGTTGGATTTAGTTGAATAGGACTTTCCCTATTTTTGCATTCTTTAATTTGATGGCTCCTTCCCTATCTTTGCTTTCTTTTGTCGTCCATCAACATCGATGTAATTGTTGTTGGAGTTCTCGCTGGAGGCCAGACCCCTAGCAAAGACAATTGTCACTTGGCTAGCCTCTTTCCATCATGAATTGACTTAGAGCCACCTCCTTTGTTCCCCCTTCCCTTCTACTAGATGACCACCATTGATGGCTATTGCCATGGTCTATCTCCTCCCAGGGCATTGCCTTTGATAACGACCAACTTTAGCCTAGGTTACCTTTCCCCTTCCTCAGTTTTGAAAGAAAACCAGTTGTGGTTCTCTTTCTTGCTCTCTCTCTCTCTCTCTCTCTTTTCTCTCTTTTTGCCTCTTGATCATTCTTTCTCTCTCTACATATTTTAATCGACCAACGAAGGGTCTAGACACCTATGCACTAGATCCCTGTTGATCTTATAGGAGGGATTTCAAACTGACATTGTGTGATCATCTATCGTGTCCTTCCATAACTTCCGACCATCAACCATGGTAATTTATGATTTTTCTGATAATTGATCCTGATTCTGTTAGGTGAGCAATCGTCCGGAAAAGAACATACCAAGTAGGGTACGGTACACGCTGTATCTGAGACTATCACTTACAAAGATAAGAATCCCTATACTCATTCATATGTATGTATATATATTTATTATGTATCATGTATTGATGATTTTCTAGTTTTGCATGGGATGATTGTTGTTTGGCACGTAATTGCTAATATGAATTTATAAATAAATAATTTCTTTGTTTAATACATGTATGAAATATTGATGATTTTTGGATGCTTGGAATATGGTACCGGTGGCTCTAAAATTTGGTATGGAATATAATATTAAATCATATTTTACTTGGCATGAATTAGATTTAATAAATTGATGATTAAAAAAGAGGTCTTTAGACTAGCCATGTTAATTTTGCACAGCCAACCACAACCTGAACACGGTGTATTGGTTTTCTAGTCATTAGCTGAAGCATGGGCATGATTAATCCAAAATCAAAAATTAACTATTGATGGATCTAAATCCAGTTAATAAGAAATGAATGATAACACATATGAAACAACTATTGAATAAAAAGGTTGCACTTGATGATTTTTGTGGTATATCTCTTTTGAATAAGGTGGATATTTGATGATTGATGATATATATTCCTGAATATATCTATCGGTTTAATTGAGCTATAATAGATGTTTGATATGAGAATTCATAATTTATGTTTTCACTCCAATATTATTTATTTACAAATTAATATTATTAATTTACTCTATTTATATATGTACGGGTGGGTAGGAATTTTTATTGGACAGTAAAGTTCATGGTACTCCTTTACTTTTTCTTTCAAAATCCCATGATGCTTAGAGCTTGGCTATAGGTTGGAATCCTAGTAAGATGATGAATTATTAGAATGCCACTGATACCATTCAAATAATTTAAATTTATAATTAGACAAGTCTTACTACTTATGAATGATGGATTATTTTATCTTGTTATAAAATGAGGTGGACATTGTTCAAAATTGTGATGAATTTATAGGTTTTACATATTGTCTCGGGCCTTATCCTAGAGCGTGTACAGACGTATCATATAGTCGGACTGGATGATAGGTTTAGGATGTGATACTCTTTTTTCATGATTATCCGTCCACTGTACCAGCTCTACCATCACCATTGTGCTCTTCTCTATTCCCTCCTCAAATCAAAGATCCAAGCTCTCCTAGCATAAGTCAGGCAAAAGGGTTCTACCAACTAAAATAGAGGGTGGAGAGGAGAGGGAGAGAGCGAAGAGAGAAACGAGGGAAGAAAGGTGAGAAGGGAGGGGAAGGGGGTTCTTGGTAATACATGGCCTAGGAACCCAGCCAAAAGCTCACAAAAACTGACTCTCTCTCTCTAATAATAATATATATATATATATACATACATACATATGTATGTATGTATATATGTAAGTATATGTGTATGTATGTCACTTTCTTGCTCTCAATTTCTCAAATCTTCGCTCTTTATTACAGGCTAGAGAGAGAAGCGGTTGGTAGGGTCACACTTAGATTATTTAGAATATTCATGCACCTTGTTTGGAAGGAAAAGAAGTGTTTCTCTAATTGATAAGACCTGTATTGACTATTATGACTCCTTTAAACAATAAAACATATTTGTTTTACTTACATTTCGTTTGGATCTTCTCAACTAATTAAATAAAGCTAGTATAACAAAAATAATGAGTAATTATAAAAGTAACAACATTATTTAATAATACCATTGTTGATAAAATAAAATAAAATATTTAACTAATGCAAAGATCTGAATTTAAAGTTTAATTAAATGATTGGTTAAAATATCAAATAATTATCATGATTTATATTATTTAATATTTTTAGGAGGAAATATTTACAATAAAATAGCAATAACTTAATGGTTTTTTTTCTAAAATTTTTTATCCATGACTGCATATTCTATGTAATGAGATCATTGATGCATCCATGTTCTCATGTTAGCGCATATTCTGTGTAATGGTTAGATCTCATAACCTCTTTGGCCATGTTTGGTTAACAAGAATTAGGAGGGGAATTAGGAGATGGAAATGGATACCAAATTGCCATCCAATCTACTCTTAGTTTGGTAACTCATTTAGACATTGGAATACCGATTCCCAAGGACATTGAATTCCTATAAAAAGGGATAAACACTATATCCAAGAGGGGGCTTGGATAAAAACTACATATTACCTCTCATATATGTGGGTGGAATTATAATATATATCTATATGGTGTAAAGTAAGAAATTTACACTACGCACTAAATTTAATGTTGGTGGTCGAAAACAAAAGGCCATTAGATATGATATAGAGGCCGTAAAATATCTACATACAATAGACATTATAATTTCTAGACTTCCTAAATTATGCATCACGCAACCCTGAAATCATTCACAGTATAACATCTATAGCACATATGATAGACTACACTCTACTCAGGAGAAGACAGAATCTTACTCTTGATTTCAAAACCAATAGCCGAGTATTCTAATCAAAGATTCACATCATTGATTATAATCTATACTAACTAAAATACTTGAAAACTAAAAAATCATATACTTTGATATTCTCTAACCTATATATTATTAGAAATAAAAATACGATTTTTGCTTTCTAGATATTTTTTAATGGCATAGATCATAATCAGGGTATACAGATCATCAGTTTGGATGTTTCATTATTGATTTTAGAGTTGAGTAATGTAGATACCTTCTCCTCTTGAGAGAAGTGTAATCAATCGCGCACACATATAATATATGATAAACTATGCTCCTCTCAAGAAGAGAGGGTATTTACCATCTTGATTCCAAAAATAGTAATCTAAAATGCCTAAAAATTATGCATTTTGATAGCCTCTAACATGTATATCATATGGACAAAAAAAATGATATTTTGTTTCTAAACATTTTTTCTAGATGTTTTTAATAACATAAATCATGACTAATGATTTGAATCTTTGATTTAAATGTTCCATTATTGATTTTGGACTCAAGCGGAGTAGCTACCCTCTTCTCTTGAGAAATTAGCAATATATTGGCAACAAATACTTGCAATGCGCATTAAAAGATAAATTAATAAAAAAAGCATTCATTAAAAAAAATGAATTAAATTAAGAATACTAATATTTTTATTTGTTTTTAATTTTAAAAAAAATGTCGAACCATTTGGAGATATGGATAAGGAATGAATAGAGATTTTATTTAAATAGAGTGCAACTACTTTTGGACCTTCAACGGACACTATGTACATGAAAAATCGAGGAAGATACGAAGCTGGACATAGTCTAATTTTTTATTTTTTTTAGATATTCATGAAGAGAGAAATTAAGGCTATTTGAATCATAAAATGGTTGATGAAACCAAAACTAGTATATTCCTCTCATTCAATAGCGTAATACAGATAAATGTCAATCATTTCAAATGAATATGAGTAGATCACACACACATATGTATACAAATACAAAAATACCCGAACGAGGACCCGTGCGAGCATATGTTTAGTCCCACATCGATTATTCGTTGGATAGATTTTGGATACTTATATAAGATCAAGGATCCTAAATAATATTTTTTGACTAGCCATTTTGAATGAGGTTATGGGTTGTTACAAATGATATCAGAGCGGACCTGGCCCATAACCTGTGTGCTAGAGGGCACTACAACATGGATTCATTGGGGCTGACCACAGGCCGATCGTGGTGTTTATGATTAGATTTGAACCCTTAGCCTGACAAGAACGTCAGAGCTTAAACAGAGAGTATATGAGGTTCCGTGCGGGCTTGTGTTTTATCCCACATCGATTGTTTGTTGGGTAGATTTTGGATACTTATACAGGATAAAGGAACCCAAATAATACCTTCCAACTAGCCATTTTGAGTAAGGTTCTCGATTGTTACAATCCGTATCCGGATTTATTCACTTGTTTGTCTTTTTGGGAAAGATTTATATTCACTTTTTTTTTTGGTAAACTAGAATTTATTAAATCAATCTAGTGTAAATACAACAATAGAAATCAGAAAATAAAATGTCTAACAATTGAGAAGAAAAAATAGGCACCACCAACCACAAAGTAGATTCTATATAAGCAACGATATATGATGCCATCCAACTCATAGTACTATTAACTTTTCTAAAAATATACCTTATCTCAAAACTGTGAATAGATACATCCATCCATACATATACATACATACATACATACATACATATATATATATATATATATATATAATCCTGCATCATGGGATATATAGCCCCTGAATTCCGGATTAAGAAGCTGAACTAGTGAGCCACTTAAAAACTGCTAATAAATTCCTCTATAAAACATATGACCCTTGTTTTTCAATAGCGATTGAGTGCCAATATTGTCCAAGCACACGCTCATCCACCTTCCATCGGAAGGCTGTTAGAACTGCATCGTTGCGTGACCTTTGCACGACGCGATTCACCCTGCCGACGCTGCTGTCGTGCGCTCCCTGCACATATTTCATGATTTTTGATTGCTTACGCAGGTAAATCCAATGTCTTTCTTCTTGTACACCGAAAATAAGTTTACATAAGGTATTTTTTACTTGAAAGCCTCCAACTGTGAGTTTCCTCAAGATCAATTTTGATAGCTCAGTCATTGAGAGAGATAAAAGGGGGTGGAGTTGGATTCGTCATCAGGGGATCGATCTCCAGTGCAGTGGCAGCAGGGAGCTGTCAGATTTTTGATACCTCGGTTTCTGGAGCAGAGTACGGATGGCTTGGATGGGCATGTGCTATGCGAGACGGGTGCTTCGAGCGAACTTAGTCATTCTAGAGGGTAACTCGGCCATAGTTATCAGTTGGGTCCGAAAGGGCCCAAGCAGTGTCGACGGAGTTCATCTTTTGCTCCGCGATATTTGAATGATGGTGAGTGAGGGTGTTACATTTCAGGCTATGCATGTACATCGCGAAACTAACGGGGCGGCCGACTGGATGACGATATATATTACGAGCCACTCTATAGATGGGGGAGGGAGGGATATCAGAGTTTTTCGGAAACTTTTGTTTTCTGATTTGATTAGGTGTATTTGTACTTATGTTGTAAGAAATGCTCGCTTATAAAATAAAAAAAAGAAAAAAAAAAAAAAGAAGGAGAAGAAAGAAAGAAGGAGAAGAAGAAAAAGAGGAGGCGGAGATTCGGAGGAGGAAGAAAAAACAAGAATAAAAAAAAAAGAGTTCAGCTTCCATGTCCATCCACCGCTTGACAACGATAATGCAGCAATAATTACTTTTCCAAGTTTTCAGTCTGGCTCCAATCAAGATCATGACGTCAAACACTGGCGACAAAAAAACTTCTAGTGGGCCCCTTACCTCAAAAAAAACAAAAAACGAAAACGTCTAGTGGCCCCCCAATTAGTAGACTTCTTTTTTTAAACTAAAACATCTTTACATGCGATATTATCAGCTTAGCCAAGCCAAGATCCCCACCCTATGCGCTGCACGGTTCCTTGGTCTTCTGTAATGGTTTTGGTGAAAAAAATATGGGTTGGTGGCCTTTAGTGGTTCAGTCATTCCAGATGTCATGTTTGCGTGCCAAAAATAGGAGGCCTTTATCTTTTCCCCTGTCACAACTCACTCAGAAGCCAAATTTAATATCTCAAAGTCTTTTAGCCTGAAAAGTCTTTAAGCCATTAGATTTGTTCGCATTACGTTCTTTTCTACCTCTGTCTAAGGTCACTTTTATTTTGGCAGAATTTAATTACCTTAGAATAATATGAAATACCGTTTTTATCAAAAAAAATCACTTTTATCATAAATTATTAGCATATCTGTCATTATGAAAATTTAGTCTGTTAATTGACTCATATGACTTGTGCAGGCAAAGAAGAAGCTACTCTAAATATCAAAACGGGCTGAGATAAAGCAATTTAGGGAAGCCCACGGGTTCGAGTTGGAGGCATTAATGATGCTATGCTGAACTATCATCTTGTGGAGCTATTTGGGCTGGGCTTCGAAATCATGGAGCAGAGAACTGTAGCTCTTTTATAATCACAAGCCAAATTTAGTGGAGCGGGTGCAGAGGATATCCCCTTCATTCGTTTGTAGTGGGGTTTTCACTACCCTGCTACCAAAAACACATTAAAAAATTTAGGTCGTTCAAGGTCGTAAAATATTTAGCTCATCTCATGCACATTAGGCTCTCTTCCATGCCAAAAATCTCTATTGTTTCTTCTGCCTAAGGTCAGTTTTATCACAAAGTACTAAGATATCTATCAATGTAGAACTTAGTCTATTGATGACTTATATGCGTTGTGGAGGCAAATGACAAGATACTCTAAATAAAAATACGGGCTCAGCACAAGCAATTAAGATTTATATTTGTTTAGGGAAGCTTATAGGTTAGAGTTAGAGGCATTCGGGACGTTATGCACACGTATTGTCTTGTTGAGCTATTTGGGTTCGGCTTCAAAAGCCGCCGGTTCTTTTGCACATCCATGAAGAATGGATACAACTCCATTCAATACATGTTGCGATGCCTCAGTTGTTTGGGTATTAAGCAAGAAATAAACAGCAACTCTAGACACTCCTAAAACCCAGTAAACGTTTATAATGTGTTTATACTTCACATGGTGAAGTATATGATGCTCGATTTCATATAAATCTTTTTATGCAGGTGATTGATGTTAAGACATAAAAAGACTGAAAAACATCATAAATGCTCCCTTCACCATTGCTTTCTTCTTTTTTTTTTTTTGAAGTAAAAAAACCTGCAATCTTTTCTTTAATTTTGATATCAAGACTACTTTTCATTTGACAAAAAAAATCTATATGGAAAAAATATTGGACACCTCAACCTCGAACGAGAGTACCTCGACCTCAGACAATTTTGGTCTTAGTCGAGGAGCCGACCGCCCAAGGTGAGCGACTTTAACCATGTTGCCCAAGGAGACAACCCAAGAAGGTGGATGAATTGGGTTTTAATTAATTATTGACAAATTAAAGCTTAATGAGTAATTAATTAAATCTACTGCAAGCAAGTTAATTAGATTACTAGATGTAGTGAATGGAGAGAGTGGAAGAGACAATTAATCAATACAAACACAAGAGAGTTTATAGTGGTTCGGAGCCAGCTCTTGCACCTACGCCCACTCCCCAAGCCACACTTGGGAGTTCACTATAATCCCTAGGATTACAGCCGGTTGTTTTACAAGTTTCCAACCCAACTTGTTGTTTTCGCAAGATCACAACGAACTCGGTCGGTTTTCATAGGTTCACCAACTAGAACCACCCGATTATTTTTTCGGGTTCACAATCAAACCCTTACACCGTTGGTTTTAACGTTGGGTCACCAACACACCTTACAACCTTTGATTCAATCCCCTGATTGAATCAAGTAAGAAAAATAGTTTGGAAAAATCACAAGGAAAACTTCTAAAAAGCAAATGTGTGAATCAATATAAACAAAGTAAGGTTAGAAGCCCTCAAACAGATTTCAGAAGGGGGAGTAGGAGCTTCTCGATTTCTGAGTCTCCTCTTGATGCACTGAAGATTGGATGACAGTAGTAGAGCCTTGAATGCGAAGGAAGTACTTGTCGGGTTGAGTTGAATGCACTT
>JAOXJJ010000551.1:107651-138034 GCA_025769935.1 Phoenix roebelenii
ATTCAGACTTTGGTTCAAATAGGGTTCAATACTTATCCAAATTACTTGAACCAAAACTCGAGATACTTAACTAAAAATATGCACACAAACAAATCTGAAATACTAGAGTGATTTCATTAGTATAATATAAGATATACTCAAATGCTTTGAGCTCATTAAAATCAACTGAGAGCTTAATCAATTACTCCACAATCCATTAATTATGATGTTCCAAACATCATAATCTTGGGCTTGGATACATATTCTCATTCTAGCCTTCCAATAGATATAATTGGCTCCATTAAACAATGGAGACCTATGAGTGGATTGCCCCTCCCTAAGGGAAGATCCAAAAGGGATTGTCATCTTAATCTTTGACTCTATTTAAGGATTGGAACACCAATCGATATGAAAGCACCTGCTCTGATACCACTTGTTGCCCAAGAAGACAACCCAAGAGGAGGGGGTGAATTGGGTTTTAATTAATTATTGACAAATTAAAGCTTAATGAGTAATTAATTAAATCTACTGCAAGCAGGTTAATTAGATTACTAGATGTAGTGAATGGAGAGAGTGGAAGAGATAATTAATCAATACAAATACAAGAAAGTTTATAGTGGTTTGGAGCCAACTCTTGCTCCTACGTCCACTTTCCAAGCCGCACTTGGGAGTTCACTATAATCCTTAAGATTACAGCCGGTTGTTTTATAAGTTCACAACCTAACTTGTTGTTTTCGCGAGATCACAACGAACTCGATCGATTTTCATAGGTTCACCGACTAGAACCATCCGATTGTTTTTCCGGGTTCACAATCAAATCCTTACACCGTTGGTTTTAACTTTGGATCATCAACAAACCTTACAACTCCTGATTCAATCCCCTGATTGAATCAAGTAAGAAAAATAGTTTGGAAAAATCATAAGGAAAGCTTCTAAAAAGCAAATGTGTGAATCAATATAAACAGAGTAAGGTTAGAAGCCCTCAAACAGATTTTAGAAGGAGTAGGGGCTTCTCGATTTTTGAGTCTCCTCTTGAATGCACTAAAGATTAGATGACAGTAGTTGAGCCTTGAATGCGAAGGAAGTACTTATCGGATTGAGTTGAATGCACTTCTTCCTTCTTTTGCTTGTATTTTCTCCCAAGAGGCACTTGGTAGTTGAAAAGCTTTAATGCACAAATGGAATGGCTCTACCATCCTCTACTACTGTTTACTCTGGCTATTTAAACTGTTCCCTACGAAAAATAGCCATTAGAGACTGATTTGTAGCCGTTCTGTCCAGTCTGCACATCCTGACAATGTATCCGTTGGGGTCGGAGTCGACCCACGCGATCTGGAGTCGACTCGGCTATTGCTAGAGTCGACTCATGCTTTACTGGAGACGACTCGCCTACTATTCAGGATTTTGAATTAAAGTGCTGTCCCGTCCTGGAGTCGACTCGGACCAAATCTGGAGTCGACTCACCAATATCTGGAGATTACTCGGCACTTTTGGAGACGGCTCGTTCTCAGGGTTCTAGAAATCCATTTATTTGCTTTTCTCTCTCGAGTTGACTCGGATTCTCTTGGAGTCGACTCGGCTCTCAGAGTCCGAAAAGCCGATCCTCTATCTGCTGATCTAAACTGCCTTGGAGTCGACTCGCACTTTGTTGGAGTCGCCTCGACTGACTTGGGGGTCGACTCTGAAATTCTTGGAGTCAACTCGTTCACAGGATTACTGAGTTTTATTCTCTGCCTTTCAGTCTGCTTTCCTCTAAAAGTCGACTCGAGCATAATTAGGAGTCGACTCGCATCCTTCTGGAGTCGACTTGGTAACAGGGTCTAAAATCTATCGCTCTGTCTTTCTGTCTGTTACTCATTGGAGTCGACTCGGCAAGCATCGGAGTCGACTCGAAGCCTTCTGGAGTCGACTCGCTGATAGAGTCTGAAAACCATCTTTCTGTCTTTCTTTCTGTTCTTAGACGGAGTTAACTCGTAGACTATCGGAGTCGACTCGAGCTCATGCTAGAAATTCTAAACCACTTGGAGTCGACTCGTAATATTCCGAAGTCGACTCGGAATTCAGACTTTGGTTCATATAGAGTCCAATACTTGTCCAAATTATTTTGAACCAAAGCTTGAGGCATTTAATTCGAAATACATAAATATTTGCATGTTACACTAGATTGAATTCATTAATATAATATAAAATATACTCAAATGCTTTGAGCTCATCAAAATCAAATAGGGGTTTAATCAATTACTCCACAAGCCCCGACCGAGGATCCGACCATCTGAGGTGAGCAACTTCGGTTCCGTCCAAGGATCCGACCACTCGAGGTGAGTAACTTCGGCCTCGACCAAGGAGTTCATCAGCACGTATCAACAAGGACTCATAAAACCCAACAAACGGCACCTCTGGCAATCCACAATCGTGGAGACACAACAATCTACACCTGACCAACGTTGCACATCGTCCACGCAGATAAACTCCACGCTATGATTGTATCAGCGGCCGTTACCTGGCCATCAGTAAATGCCATATTAGCACAGGTAGCGACAGTCCGACTCTCCTATATAAAGGGGCGACCTGGGGGACCTCAAGGAATATATTCATTTCACACAGAGCATTACACTCTACTGAAACTCTCTCCCTTCCACATTGTTGCATCTCTATTCTGGCTTAGGCATCAGAGGGTCCCCTACCGAAAACTCTCCGGCAAGTGGACATTTTACAAGCCATCCCCAAAGGAGATTGACGCCACTACCAGCCTACTCAGCTTGTCTCCAGCCAACCTCAGGGTCGTCTGAGCAGAACTCCGACCTCAGTTCGGATTCGGCAGCAACAGATTGGCGCTAGAGGAAAGGCCCTGCCCTAGTTACATCGATATTTAACAAAAGGAAAGACAATCAGCATGAGGTCATGAGAAGCCCGTAGTGCATCACATGCCTTGCAACACCGCACTCCAACCTTCTGAGGCTCATTGCAGACCTCGAAACCTGCCCCACTAGTTTAACTCGTTGCACTTGTGGAAAACAAGCAATTTGACTTGTTCATTTAACAGGTCCAGGCACTGACTGTGGTGATCCAAGACCTGCAATAGGCAGCAGCATGATCGGAGCCGGTCCAACTAAAGTTCGGCCAGCCCAGCCACCACTCTCAATCACTGAAGCACCACATGTGCCTGAACCAGTCACCACTCTCAACACCAAGATGCAGAGCGGTCTCACCAAAACTGGCATACTCGGCAAAAAAATCCCCATCAAGATAGGTAACAACGTACTCCAAGCCCCCATTCTGATAGAAACTTCATCCAAAGCCTCTCGCTTATTCACCTCGTAGAGTCTCGCTCTAGCAGGATGCCAACCTTGATAGGAGAATTGAGGAGATGGGCTGATAGATTCAGGCCTTCAAAGGATAGACTCGGAGGGCAAAAATGAAGGCATCTTTAGAAAGAGCTACTGAGCTTGAGCTCGGCATACCTCAAAGCCCTTCTTGAAGGCATCAGTCGCTTTCTTCAAGGCCTCCTTTGGGTACTCATTCGAGGTGCGGTAATCCTCGACCGCCTTTACGACCTTCGCCTCGGAACGGATGACCTATTCCTTGGCCCGCTAATCAACCTCAACAAGCCGTTGCTCCGCCTCACGGGCCCTCTAGTGAAGCTGGACCAACTTCGTAGAAAGCATGACTGCCCCCTGATCGGCAGCTTTGAAGGCCTCCCTGACAGCAGATAGTTGGGCCTCTTTCATTTTTGCCTAGGTATACGTGGCCAAGGTGCGGGCTTCTGCCGATTTGAACCAATCTCATCCTCGGCCAACTTCGCCTTCACCTAGGCTAGCTCGGCTCGATCCTTGGCAGCTCCCACTTCTTCCGGAGCATCGAGCTGCACTTCAAGAGCATCCTGGCCATCAAATATGCCTCGCTAATAGCATGGACATGCTGGAATGGAGAATGAAAGTCAGTAACCAAAGTAATGACTTAATGAAAGTTTACAAGTTAAAGGCCTACCCGGATGACCGTGGTGAAAGTCTCGTCGAAGAACTCAATGGCATTAACAGGGTGCATAGTCTCCTTGTCAGCCGGGAGCTACATGGTGGGACAACCTGCTTCACCACCTTAGGGTTTGCGAGAGCCAAATCTAACTCTCAGACAGACCAACCTAGGGAGTAAACCCTAGGGGGACGATCTAGAGCCAAAGGGCGCTCCTTACAGGCGGATGAGCCTAGATCAGACCAAGCCAAACCACGGGACTCAGGGGGTGACCGAAGTGGAGAACAACAGCGACAGAGGGCTGTGCCGGGCCAACCCCCTCCGGAGGGGCCGACGTGATAGGCAACACAACATTGGCCTCGATGTTAGGCCTCGCGGTCTCCCCTTAAGGTGCGGACAGCTTGGGGGATACCTCGAGGGATAGAACCTCGATGGAAGCCTCAGTGGTAGCAGTCGAGGAGGACTCCCCCCTTGGCCTTTTCTCTTGGGGGGCCATTGACCTCACCTTCTGTGGCTGACCTCTTCTTCATTTTCCTTCTCTAACAAATTAATGTGAGGTCAGTCTTCATGGCGGCGAGAACTGCAAAACCAAGGACGATGTCAGAAAAGAATGCAACAATGGAGGAAGAGTTCAGGAGGAGCTTACCAAGGGGGTCTGTGAGGCTCGGATTGATATTAATTAGAGTCTCTTCGAACAACAGCTCCCACAAGACAGAAATCTTCAACCAAGATTCCAGAAGCCTATCCAAGGCCTTTTGATCGCTACCAGACAACCTTGGAGGCCGATTTAGGTCTCTCCAAGGTGCCCTCCACTCGGTCTCAAACTCCTATAGCTGCTTAAAGTGAATAAAGAAGAACCTTCCTTTTCATCCATGAATGGAAGAGGGATTATCATGGAGCAATTGATGGTCTTTTCAAGAAGAAAAATACTACCAGCTATTATCCCGGGGGTGCTTCTCAAGGTAAAGCATACTCAAAAAAGAGACATCGAGGCTCGGATATTCTAAATAGAACAAAGAGAAGGGAAACTAACTAAGACCCGCCAAGAGCACAACATGAGCTAGTTCAAAATGAGGCTACAAGACCTCATCAGTTGTATAAAGAAGGATGGAGAGAAAGTCTCAGCCTGGCTCTTTGAATCTCTTCATATAAGCCGAGCCGGGAAGGATGAGGGTTGGTTACCTGATTACTAGGACCGGCGAGATCAAAGGTGAACTCGGAGGGCACAAAATGTTGAACTCGGATGAGATCCATTTTCTCTTGAATGAGGATGGATGCCTCATGATCCAAGTCTGACCGGACCTTGGACTCAGCCTCACCCAGAGGTGATAACTGCCGCGCTCAAGAGGAGCGTTCAGATGATTGACTCCCCTCTAGAGCATTGGCCTCAGCCCCGCTCATGGTGACAAGGAAAAGATGAAGGAAAAGACCAACAAAAAATCAAGAGAGGGACGCAAAAGAAGATAAAAGCAGAAAAGAAGATGAAGGAGAGTGGTCGAGCAACCAAGGAGCAAAAACCCATCAGAAATCAAAGAATGTAGAAAGCGCCAGAGCCAAAGATAAAGAACTTCATCGGAGCACCACTCGAGAGCTTGGACGCGTGGGCACTTGGGTGGCAAAGCAAGTGACACAAGAAGTATAAGCTGAAGGAAGGGTCCACCCTTATAGGGGTGCAGACGGCCCCGATCCAAGTGTCGGTTTGACTACTCGGGTCGTTTGAACCATGCATCATCTCAGGGTATGGCGCAGGCAATTCGCCAAGATTACTACAATAATGGCGCCTCAAGATATTCCTGCAGTAATGATGCATTGAAGTCATCCTATCATGATGACGTCTCGAGACACTCCGAATACGACAATGCTTCAAGAAGATTGATCGGCACATTTATTTCTCCCTAACAATGACTCTGTTCTCAGCCGAGGTGACAGCTCGACTTCCATCACCCGATACGAAATGCAGTTTGGCCTCAGAAGTGGGGGCAAGTGATGCAGAAAATAATAGACACCTCAATCTCGAATGTGACCAACCTCGACCTCATACAATTTTGGCCCCGACTGAGGAGCCGACTGCACGAGGTGAATGATTTCAGCCCCAACCGAGGATCCAACCATCCGAGGTGAGCGACTTCATCCCTGACTGAAGAGTCCATCAACATATGTTGACAAGCACCGCCAAAATCCAACAACCGTCAGCCCTGACAGCTTGCAATTATGGTGACACTACAATCTGCGCCCGACCAGCACTGCACGCCGCCCACGCGGACTAATTCCATGCCGTGGCCGTACCACCTGCCATTATCTAGCCATCAGTGCACACCATATTAGCCTAGATAATGACAAATCAAACTCTCCTATATAAAAGGGTGGCCTAGGGAACCTCAGAGAATATATTCATTTCACACAAAGAACTACACTCTACTAAAACGTTCTCTCTTCCACACTGTTGCCTATCTATTCTGACTTAGGCATCAGAGGATCCTCCACTGAAAACTTTCCGGCAAGTGAACTTTTTGCATACCATCCACGAAATCGATTGATGCCCGACGCCAACACCAACCTACTCAACTTGTCTCTAGCCGATCTCAAGGTCATCCGAGCTGAACTCCGACCTCGGTCCAAATTCGGAGGCGATACACTTCATTTTATAACCCTTTCCTTAACAATAATGCTTGGCATTTCTTATGGAGGCTATTAATTAGTCAAATCCGTCGAGCTCACATTGTTAGAAAAGAATGAAAAGTACATACAAAGTAACAGTTTAGTCAAATAGCTTTGAATACTGGATTTGTATAAATGAAAACAGTTGACTTAGTTTTCACATGTTTGATTATTGCTTGGACTTCTTTAATTACCTACAATAATTACTATCGCAAGTTTGTGTACATAATGTGGTAAGTAAAAACATAATCTATTTCCATAGTACATGTGCTAAAGAAGACTATTATGAAAAATGTTTTGTTATTCAAATTGAAGGATGCATGTTAGGCCCCAAACACTCAGGCTGGTGCGTGGCACGGCATTCCACAAGCATAACTCTATGAAACATGTAAAGCATAATGAATAATTAAAACATAAACCGGATTATTCTCCATTTTAAGGAATGAAGCAAGCAATTCTTCTTTTTTTTTTGAAAATAGAAATAGTACGATCACAATATCCAACATCCATTGGACTTAGAAATATTCTAAATTTTCTCCACCTCTCATTGGCAAGCCTCATACCTTAATCGAATGCTAAGCACCCTATTGCTCTATAAAGAAAAAGAAGAAATGAAATGAGCTAATGGCTCAATGAGAATTCTCAGGTACGCTCATCAACATAAACAATTTGAAGACATAAATAGCCAATGATCAATACCAACATTATGTGCAATTATCATGATATCACATATCAACAATTCATCATAACTCCAATAAACTGGAAAACACACTCATACATCATATGTCAAAACAATCGTTCCATTCTTAATATGCCACATATCATCAATTTAACCATTTGTCCAATAATGCTTTCAAATAGCTTATTTGCCATTTTCAAACAAATGATCTGGTTTCAATGTAGTTTATCTTCTTGATTTTGAGCCAATCCCAATCACATTTTCCACTCGTGATAAGGCAATCAATAGTATCACATTTTTCATCAATAACAAGTAAAACAATAATGCCACATTACCGGCCTATGACAGGACAATCAATAATAATGAGATCAGCCTCAAATCCATTCTCACCTAATAGATTCACATGCACATATCTAATATTTTATTTTCAGTTTTAGACTAACCATCATCATGTTTTATGCCCGTGATGGGGCAATCGCTCGTGCCATGTTTCTTGCCTATAGTGAAGCAATCAATAGTACCATATTGCCATTTGTCGCGAGGCAATCCACAATGTCTTGCTTTAGCCCGTGACCAGCAATCCATAATTAATGTGGTTAATCTAAAGCTATCACCCACCCATTCATTTCAAAATTGCATATTAATTATATTAAGTTATCTTCAGTTTTGGACTTAGCAACAATCACAATTTCCGTCTTTGATATGGCAACCTATAATCTCACATTTTCGGTCTATGATGAAGCAATCAATAATAACATAACCACTCCAAAGCACCCCACCTGATAATCCAATTATGCAAATCTCAATTTATAAATTAAATATATTAACATGCCCACACTATAGAATGCAAAATATTGTCACAATTTAATTCATTAATTTCTATAGCATGCATGCATATATCAAAATCACACATATATGTATCAAAATTAACATACAAGAAATATGCAAAGAGGATTGTTATCTCCACCAACGATAAATCTCAAGCAAGGTGTCTAATAGTCCACATGTACCCCTAACATATCTAATCAATTTTATACTTATATTTAATAAAATTTGAAAAACTAATGATCCTTATCAAAATCCAAAAAAAAGAACTCTTCCCAAACTACTTACCTAACTTAAAATAATTGAGAAGATCACATCTTTACCCATAATCAAAGGATTTAGGTATAGACCCCTCCTCACTGGACCGCCACTTCTTAATCAAATGATCATACCTCCTACAGGAAATTAAAACTAACGAATGAAAGACAGTGGTTAAAAAAATATAATAAGAGAGAAGAAAGCCAGCTAGCTGGCGGGCCCAGTAGCCCAGAATTGATTAGATCTGCATAGAGCTGCAAATGGGTCAGGTCGAGTCAGATCCTGAGTGACCCCGATCCGACCCGGTTTCTTGTTCGGGTCCAAATTTTAGACACAGACCCGACCCGGTTGAAAATCGAGTCAGGTCGGGTCCATGCCTACAAATTTTGACCCGACAGATCATTCGCGTCGGCTCGGGTCTAGGTAGGATTCAGATCTATATATTTTTATTTTCAAAGTTTCACTATATAATAGTAAATAACATCAAGCAATTATTGTCTTAATAGTAAAATTTGATCCAAAAAAAAATGGATCGGGTCGGGTTCGGATCCAGGTCGAGATTGGGTGGATCCGACCCGACCCGAAAAATAGAACATGTTCAAATTTAGAACCCGACCCAGTCCCGCGGGTCCTAAAATTCAAATTGGATCGGATCTTATGCAGGTCGGGTCACGGGTCGACTCGACCCATTCGCAACCCTAGATCTGCATTCAACAAGATCAGGGGCAGAGGTTTAACCAAAGTTGGATCAACATGATCATCACCTCATAAATTAAGGTCGGGTGAAGATCCAGTGGTTTAGGGGCATTAGGGAGAGGAGTTGGGGGGGGGGGGGGGGGGGGGGGTGGGGGGGGGGGGAAGAGGGGTCGGATCTTCTTCCATGGCGTGTGGCTTAGCAACAAGGTTGGCAGAGGATCCTATCTTGCTGGCCACAGGCGCTTGAGAGGGAAGGAAGGGACTGCTGGCTTGGTTGAGTGGCCAAGGGGAGAAACAGGGAGGTCATGAAGAGGAGGAAAAACAAGGGAACAAGATCTGGTGGTTGAGATGCTTGGGTCGACCACCGGCCGACCGGCGGGGTTCGACCGCTACACCGCCAAGCCGAGCAACATTAAGGAGAACGGAACGTGATCTGGTGAGAGGTCGATCGACAGGATAGGTTGTTTGGTCTCGGACAGGGTTTCAGGATGCAGGGGGCTCGATCAGCCGCCGAAAGGGGAGGAAGAGCCAGGGTTCTCAGGGCTCTGTCTCACAACAGCAAGAGATGCCCTGTTTCGAAACAGGGCCACCAAGCCATGCTTGCGATCAACAATCCACCACAAGGGAAGCAACAACAGAAGAAATGCTTTGGCTAGCTTACGTCGGTCCGAAAGAGCTTGAATGAAGACATAGGGGAGGAAGAAGCTCCAGCCACTCCCCGGATTCCAACGAAGAGACAGGGGCTGGCGAGCACAAACAAGGGATAAGCAGGCTAGAGGAGGAGGAGATCTCTTTTTTGGCAGTGGCGGCAAGGATTCAAGAGGAAGAGGGCGAGGAAAGATGGATGAAGCCACGGAATCGAGAAGGGAAGAAAGTAAAGAAGAGGGACTCCTTCCCAAATTGCAGGGAAAAACCGCTCGCCGGCGGTGATGGTCGACAGAAGTGGAAGGCAGGAGATTCCAGTGGATTCACAGCTCTGCCTTCTCGCTCATGGCCAGGCTGTCGATTTCCACAGGCTCAACCTAGCCTGGCCACGCCGAGTTGACTCGAGTCGACCGGGCCAAGACTCACAACACATTGCTAAATTTCTGCGGAAAAATAACTATTGATTAGAACAAAGATTCGGAAACATCACGTCTGGGGTTCCATTATCTGAAAATTCCATTAGCTCACCGGCGTCCTACCGGTGAACCTCCATTATGTTTCAGCTCTGAACTCATGACAATTGTCCAATGATCCATCACGAATAAAACCCATACAATCTTTCGTTGGAAACAACTAAATGCCGCAGAATGTCGTTCAAATTGCTAAAGTCTTATGATGTTTCAAAAATTATCCATTAAGAAAGGTACATATAGAGCAAGATGACATAATCTGGCAATGAAGATGAAATTAGATGAACTAACCTCAAAAAGTAGGGTTCTCATTACATTCATATTGCTATGAACATAGGCAACAGAGACTAAGAACAGCATTAGAAACAAGAATTAATGTTCGGATAGAGAAACTTTATGTTGTTCGTAGCTCTTTTTATTTTTTTGGTAGAAGTTCATAACTCAAATTTGAATAAGGAACAGCGGCAAAAAATTGAATATCCCCACTTCTAACAACTTGACAAAACCGCGATATCAGCCAGGGTTGGGAACTATGGTTGATGCTCTGCCAAGCTATCATCGTAAAACATGCCACAGCATGCAACATCCTCTTCAGGTACAAGATATTTCCAGTTGTGTACTAATCCAAGATTAATATATTCATTAATCATCTAGCATCATAATTATGTAAAAATTTGTACATAGAAGCTTACTGCAAGATCAGCAGGAATAATACTCGATGGGGAGAACGAGAGCTTTGACTGCTGATATTTCAAACTCGAAGAAGAACAGGGTACAGTGAGAAGAGTGCTTAATTCATGAGCTGTTCAGTACCATTATTTATCAACCTATATTTTGAAGGTTTTCTGTCATAAAATATAATTTATGTCAAATATAATTTACAGGTGGATAGGTTGGACAAGTACATTTCAGAAATGGAGATTATAATCAAGGTTGGACAAAATTAAAAGAGTGATACATATTCTTTTTCAATTCAAGTAAACCAAACTTGAATTATTTATTAAACAAAATCTATTCTCTGAAGAAAAATAATCAACCCTTTTGCGTCTTACTAAGCTCATATTGTGTATTATCTTATTTGGGAGACAAGAAGAATAAAATAAAATTATGACTGAACAGGCGATATATTATATGCTTTTTGATAAGCACCATATAAAGATGGAGGGCAAGACTTTGCTATATGATTACCCTTAAAGACAAGCACTATGTTCTATATATCTTGTTAATTAGTACAAATTGATTGTTATTCAGAAAATAACGAAACAAATAGTACCGTCAATCAGCTATTCTGAGGCTGAGAAGAGTTCTGTTGCTTCTTAAACATATTCTTTATTACTTCTTCTTTCTCATCAATGAAACTGAAGAATTTATAAATGGAATGAGAACAGCCCTTGCTTGACTGTCCATGGGAAGATGCAGGATCTCTTTGCTTCCTATTGAACTGAATGAACTGGCGGATTGCCCTTATAAGAAATAGCAGAAGAGAAATAAAGGTAGCAATCCCACAAACCAAAAATAGTCCCCAAAAGCTGCTTACATGAAGCTGGTTAGGATCAGAGCTCGTGCTTGTCTGAGTAACACAATTTGTCTTGCAAAACCACTTCCTGTGAATTTTCTGGAGTTCTCCATTCTCCGAAAGGTTTAGCATAGCTCTTGACATGTCAATCGCGAGGGGAGAATCTCTTGGAAATGCCTGTCATAGTTTGTCAGCAATGCAAAGCAGTTGTCATGAAGCATATAAGAAAACAGATAATCTGCTATTGCAAAAGAACAAGTATCAAACTATGTATTACATGCTAATAATAAATCTTATCGACATAATTGTTTCATCTGTTTCATCAAGGATATTTCTGTGATGTAATTTAAAGTTCTAGAAGGAATGTTAAATAATAAAACAGATAATCTTCTATTTTAAAGGAAAAGGTATCAAACTATGTATTACATGATAATAAGAAATCTCATCTACATAATCATTTCATCTGTTTCATCAAGGATATCTGTGTGTGTGTGTCCGTCGGCATGTGTTTATGTGCGTACGATAATTTATCTTTAGTAATGACAGTAGTCACATGATTTTGTTTCTTCTCTCTATGAACACAAACAACCACTCTTGTTGCTCAAGGGGTAACCAGAATAGCTGTCGTATGTCGCTGGAACTCGGTAGCTTAACAGACATGCCATCAGTCAGTTTACGCACAAATAAAACAACAGAAATCAAGAAGCCTAAGGTGATGTCTCCAGAACAGGTTTCTAATTTCATTTATTTCCTAACTCACTAAAAGTTACTGATAGAGGAAAAGGAAGAAAATTTTCTATTTAGAGAAAGAAGAACATCAACATATGAAGCTATTTCTTCAGAATTTTAATTCGGTGAATAAAATATAATCTCAGGGTTTTACCTTTCAACATGCAATTTGGCTTATTTTTTGCATGGTGGAGATGGATACAATTCCTTTAAGTAAACTTGACTACTAACCCTCTTTATCTAGACTCCTTCAAAGCCATAAGAACCATGGGCTCTTGTTCAGCTGCATGAGCATAACCGTAACAAAAAGGCAGATTCTCATTCCATGGTATTATAGGTTTTGTGGCAAACTCACCTGTTGTAACTTCCGCCAGTTCCCCAACTAACCTGCAGAGTTGTTGTTTCGGGTAGGAAGCTATTCAAGCCACTTTTCAGTATTTGACTGTTCTTGTTTGGTCGATAGAGTTGATCATATGGATGGGATGAGCATGTTTGTTTCATATCAATTGACTTGTTATTGACATACTCCTTCTAATTCACAATACTTTCAAGTTAAGTCCATTTCTTACTCCCTGTTATCCAACAGGAAACTTAGATGCAACTACAGTAGAATTGGTAATATCTTCTCATAGACCATGCGTTTGTTTCTTTAACATCCACTGCATCTTAACTTTTTCCTAAATTGTGACATGCCATGGTAAGCTGTTCATCTAGAAATACATTATGTAATTTAGTTGGTCTAGGTGCCTTTCTATGTATCCCAGCTCTTTGGGGCACTCCATATACACTAGAATGTTGGTAATTTTTCAAGTCTTCCTTTCGATGCTAGCATCACTATCAATAGTATATCTGATGTATAAATTTTCAACATCACCAGAAGTGGTGTAAGTAGAAATTTCTTTCAACTAGTTAATTGCATATTCATTATAGACTGTTATTTCTGTTCAAATATGTAGGGACTTCACTATTATGACTAGTAACCATCGGATATCAATAAGATATACCATTGTAAGCCAAGAATATTTGTCCTCTAAATTTCTGCCACTCCCAAATATTGGTAAGGCTTATGTATTCATTTGCATCAATGGATTAGTAATATTAAATGCAAATGCATCATTTACACTGTTCCTCCTTTTCCTTTTTTTCTATCATTACCTAGTTTTTGAATGGAAATTGTCCATACTGCAAGTTGATCCTCATTGCTTCTAGTAGGCATATCTTAACTAGCCAAAAATCTCAAATAATATAAATCTACAATAAACAGTTGTTGAAATCACAAATTATGCCAAATTTAGATTTATAGCAGCTAATGAGTACATATCAGATTGCATGGTAGATCATAAATATGGTCCAGGAAAAGTGACCAAGCTTGTTCTTCATGTATTATACACCAAAAAAATTCAAAGAGCTTCATGATTTTGTTACCCCTCATCAGATTTGCTATTGTCAGCAGAATTCTGAAATCTAATCATTTACTTCTCTACACTCATAAGGATAACATAACAAGGAACTCTAAGGGCATGACCACAAGTCTACAATTCTCATGCAATAAATGATATTGGCCCAGAAAACCATCATTTCTTTTCCTTTTTGAGAACTACAAAGGGATGAAACCGGTAGAAATTGGATGAGGTCGAGATTCGAACCAGGGTCACTTGTCTTAACACACTGTGACTTTATCAACTAAGCCAGTGGGCGCCTTCAGAAAGCAAGCAATTTTTTAAGATTAGCAAAGTAGTATATCTTATATAGGTAAAGAACAATGAAAGTGATAGAAAAAAATAGTTAATAAATGATTCAGTGATTCGTAGATTTTGATATGATGTAAAATTTTACAAGGTTACCATTACATAAAGGAAAAGGAAATAGCATACAAACACAAACATGAAGATAGTGGAAGGAAAAGGAAAAGGTGGTGCCAATAGGGTTATATGATCTCGCCCTCTATACAAACACAAACACATACAAGCATGCATGAGGGTGGCCTAGGCACGAGGCTCCTGCCACTGCGGTATTTGGGGAGGGTCAGAAGTACACAACCTTACATTGTATGCAGAGAGGTTGTTTCTATATTTCAAATATGTGACAACTAGGTCACAATGGAGCAACCTTACCATTGCGCCAAAGCTCACCCTTACATGCAAACATGCATACATACAACCAACCAAACTAGGCTTTGTACTAGAGTCCAAGGAACCACTGCCTCGACCATAGGTGGAACAGCTATGGTGGTTGGGTTCAACATGTCTATGTTACTCACCCTCCACCATTTCATAAATGGCCTATAAATCAATCATAGAGGGCCAAAATTCCTCAGGCAAAATCAACTTTATATAAATTGTGGAGATGTTGAAATAACTTCGATGTGAGAGTTGTGCGAGCACCAAAGGTGTGGGTGCCATTGATGTGAAGAGACAATGAAGAGATAAACAATTTAATTAAATATTACAACTCGACTTCAATTATTCTCTTTCGGATGTGGATAGAATCATAAGAAAATTACATTGCCTTTATTCCTAATAGGTTATGCACATTATGTTGAAACTACAGTTTGATTCAAAAAAAGATTATCTTTTAGTTTAATATTACTTGGAGAACAACAATGTGTGGATGTCATAGAAACTACCGATAATTGTTTTCAGACTAATAATTTTTTCAATAGCATATTAACTTTATACATTATGAGTACAATAACGTGCGCTTGAATTCAAATAATATACTTACAAATCCCCATCCACTCCTTGTGAATGGCTGCCCAACAATGCCAAACCCACTTCTTTTTGACAGAAATATTTCAACATAGGGAAGCTCATCTACAATTGCGACCACACCTCCATTTTTGGGCCCACGTTGCAGTGCTACTTCATAAGCTTCAGGAGAACCAAGAGAAACAAGCCTTGATGGATGTACATTAAGACCATAGATCAGATAGCTCTGAGCAAAAGATCCTACTTGATAACCAATAGGCTGATTACTAGCTATCAAGCTATCAAACCCTTTTATTGGAGATGAAAGCTGCTGGACGGTAAGAAAAGATGTCAAGCTTGCAGTGTAGCTTGATGTTATCACCATCAGCAGAAATAGCCACACCATCATCACAAATCGCCCAAGTGTGCTCAAAGTATCTTCTTCTGAGACCAAAGAGAGAGCATTTTTTAGTTATATACACAAACTTGTGCCAGGTTATTTGGTTGCAAGACCATGGCTACTGCAAAGAAATAAAATATTAAATTATTGAGAATGCCTGAGTTAAAATGTCACTCACGCTGTGACTGGAAAGGTGTTGAGAAACTAAACCTGCATAACAGAAACAGAGAAGTGTTAGTTTCTAAATATTATGAAAATGGAAAACAAACAAATCATCAAAAGTTAATGAAGAAATATTACCAGATTCTACTACATAGTCATGTTGCCAGTCTTCCAGAAATTCTAGTGATGCTTTTACCATGCGTAAACTAGGGCCAACTTTTGTCAGGATAGTGAATTGTTTCTTAGTGAAATTTCTACTAATGCAATAATTTACTTGCATGGCACAGGTACAAAATCAGGTCCTTTTTAGATACCCCCCCGCCTGCCCCTACCAAAAAAAAAAAGAAAGGAAAAAGAAATCAGGTCACTTAAGGTGACCTTTTTAAAACATTCTGCAGATACTGTACATTCTTTTTATCTATGGCTATGTTTTTTCTCTTTTTCCTTGAGAGGAAATCTATGGCAGTACTGCATTATCTATAATCAATTCGAGTAAATAAACCAAGTTCTTCAATTAAGATTTTCCTTACCATCATACTTTCTGTCATGGATAACAACAGGAAATTCCAAGTTCACAATGAATTCAGTGCTGCTAAAGTAACATGTGACCAAATGTCTACCAGCTATAAGACTATTTGTCAATGAGGGTGAGAAGAATATATTATTTTCCCATGGACCACCACTACTGAAATCCCAAATCAACTAAACACAAATCAGTTTATTATCTTAAACAAGGTGCGTACTCCAATAGAGCATGACATTCACAAGAGGAAAGGCCCTACATAGTGTCTTACAAATATCAGTAAAACTAATATTGTAAACATTTAAAAGAGATTGCTAGGGCAAGAGTATTATTAGAAATCAGTTGCAATTATAATATAATTGTACCATTCATTTAAGCATCTAGAAAGGCTTACAAGAACATAGTTATGCACTGCCGCTTGGGTGGACCTCGAAAAGCACTATTTACCCGATGCTCAAGCATCCAGATAACCACCCCAATTAAGAAGAAAAATGCTCCAGTCATGCACCACATTCCCATAGTAAAAGGCCTGAGAAAAACCCAAGCATTTGACTTGATACTTTTAATAGATGCCAGTATTACAAGGCCAGTAGAGATATAAGGCTGGGTGAAATCCACTATTTTAGTCCGATTTGTAACTATGGCAATATCCCCGATGGCTGCATCAATGACCTAACATAAATTTCATTGTAAGTATCCTAATAATGTGAAATGAAAACAACAAAAATGGAACAAATTAAAGAGGTTGCCAGTAGGTAATTACATCTTCTGCAACCATGCCCACAAGTTCATCATAATTTGGATTGGAGCGACCATTGCCAAAAGGCACAAATTGATATGAAACATCATAAGGAATTATCTTAATTATGGCCTTGAATACATCAATACAATATCCACTAACATTAACAATATTGCTTTTGTTCGTTACTGTCACAAATTCAAGATAACTCGCTCTGAAAGGAACTCCAATTCTCAGTGGCTTCTCATTATTTGCAACAACCCATCCCTGTGGCTTTTCTGTTTTTCCACCAGGCCACACAATTCTGCCAAGAACTTGATTGAAACTTAAATTTCTCTGTCCATTCCTATAAGAACTTTCAGGTATAGAAATGGAGAGACCCAAATAATTAGACCAGTATCCAACTGTATGGACCATTGAACCATTAACATTAATGATTTCATAAATACCATTGATGAGGTTGTTATCACTATCAAACTGAACTGGACCAGATAAGCCAGTAAACATCAAGCTTAATAATTTCTTATGTAACAGGGAACCACCATCAAAGGTTTTAAGCTTTCCCAGCTGCATCTTTCCTTTTGAAGTTGGAAGCTTGCTGTTAGAAGAAAAAGTTACATTTCCAGATTCACTAAGGAAGTCATTGATGGCATGAGCAACTGCCCAGACTGTATCATATGCATAAAACCCATATGTATTTAGTTTGAAATTTACCAACCCTTCTTTGTTCAGTTCATTCCATCTAGACACGAAAGCATCTTTTTCATTTGATTGTGGAACATACTGACGAAAACTGACTACTCCTTGCAGATAACCGAGCGAGTTGCGGCTGATTGATTCAGATGTATCTAGAGTGGTAGAAAGCCAGTCAGTTGCCAGCCATACATATTCTTCCGTCAACATCTGAAGATCTCGAGCTGCAGAGAAAATCTCAAGTCCAGAGTCTGGAGTAACATGTACAACATAAACTCGTGGTCCAATCATTCTGGATTTTTGCAGCACATCCAGAATCTTATCACGGGTGGCTTTGACTGGCAGAGCAATTTTGTATATCTTTGACATTTTCTTTGTAAGTTCGTCATCTAGATGGTATATTCCATTTCTTCCATAATCATCATCCACAAAAATTGCAATGACCCGTCTCCACCCATAATAATCAATTACATCTGCCACTGCAGCCATCTGGTAAGAATCACTATGTGTCGTGCGAAGAAAGAAAGGATATTCAAGAGAAGAGAGAGTTGGATCTGTGGCAGCAAAGGATATGAGTGGTATTTGCAGTCCATTAGATATGGATGAGATCATATGAGCCACTGCAGAGCTTTGTGGCCCAATTATTGCAATTGCTTGCTTCTCAAGAACACTAAAGGCTGCAGCAAGAAGGAAAATACAAATACCATCATGTTTCAAGATACATATCCTACAGCAATTACTCTGAAGAAAAGAATCACTTTATAAGTCAAAAGAAAGAAATTTTAAGGTTCATTCGTTTTATGATTTATCATAATTTCCCAAGATAGTGGTTGTAAATATTTTATTCTTCTAAAATTGTACCTAAAGTAAGATATAACTTTTAAATTTAAAAAATGAATATAATTTATCTATCTATTGCTATGTACAACAAAAAGCATATTTAGTCTTGAAGAAATATTTTAGCAGCTATATGCGACATCACTTCATGTAAAACTTATTAATCCATTGGTAGTTCATCCCTGGAATACTTCATATGGTAACTGAAATGTGCATCTTTTCATAAGCTATATTGAAACAAACACTAATCAGTTTACATTATAGTTGAATCATAATGACAAGATTTCACAAATAGTGACACCTATTACAGTATAACAAGTAAGGCCCATGTGCAGATTGTTTACTTGAACACTATGCTTAGTAAAGGTGACTATTTGCCAGCTTCTGACCATATGTTCAAAAAAGGATGAGAATAATTTCACTGTTCTTGATATTCTGTTCTTTGTCCATTTTTAGACATTTTATAAATCCTTGAGCTAGATATGCTTAAGCCACAGTTCTACCTGGAATGTCCTGACACTTAAGCTCAAAACTTTGAAGGATTCTGTGCTATTAGATGCAGGAGTTTTCAGTTGATATCGACAAGGATATCCTTGGTTTGCTGCAGGCATTGGACTAGCATGGTTAACATTAAACGCTTTTGTTTTCATGTCACACTGCTCTTCTGAAATTGACTAGTTGTTAAACTACAAGCTCATTGAACTTCTGTCTTTTCCTTGATCTGGTCTGCAAGAACACTTAAATATTACCTGGAAAAATTATTTTGAAACAAACAAGCACGTTACATGGGATAAAGTGAAGCTCAATGTGCTAAAAAAATTTGAAGCTTTGAAGGGTAGTCATGGAAGTAATGAACTCAACTGAAAATTTTCAAGAATGCTGACCCTATTCTGCCATGTAATGAGCCAATAATTCCATCTCTTTGCAGACTTGATGAGATTTAACTATCTAGAACATGGAAGAAACAGAACAACTGGTTTGTTCATCATGATTAAATAAATTTCTAGTTTTTTGAAAAAGCAAAAGAATCCACTAAAGATGAGGGGGGAGCACCATCGAACAGTAAGTGGTACCCTTACAAATGTTTCCACTAAAGAAATCATTCTCGGATCAAATGGCCGACTCTCATGCATTTCAGTATGGCCCTCTTTGACATTCGTAGCACTTTTTTAGCAATCTTTTCAATTTAACAAGAAAGGACAATTCTTGTGGATGAGCTACTAAGTAAGTGGAAGGAATATGAAGGGACTTTCAACTCTTGAATGTTTGATGTTGCTGAGAAGACTTGGGGGACTGGAAGGAGTGTTTAAAAAAAGAAAAATGAAATATCTTTGCCCTGAGGACAAGTGACCATTTTTATATAAATGATGTTTGTTAATTTATAGTTGCACGGTTTCAATTTCAAACGAATGAAAATAGGTGTTCCTAGCTCCTTTCACTATTTGGATTATTCAAAAATTCTTCAATGCCTTGACAGATCTATCATTATTCACTAACTCACCTTCTCTTCCATCTTGACTAGAGGTTTGTGACTCTGACAATGTTGATTAGCCCATTGTTCTTACTGATCATCTATTATTTACTTCTATAATTTATGATGCTTTCATCTCTTGAAGAGTAAGAAAGGAGATTCCACTACTTCCTACACTATGAGCATTGAGAGTCATGCGATGGCTTAAGTATTATGGAGGTTCCCAAGTTTTGTCTCCTTCTCACCAAATTGGACCTCATATTTTTTACTCGCACCTATACTAAGATTACTAGTAAGTAGACCATGTATCTGATGTTGCAATTTAGTGTTTTATTTTTAGAATCTTGTTGATTTCTGCCAAACTCAAAACTTATGTTGTACAAAGCCAGTCCCAGCACTGGATAAAGGAGGACGGTTGCAGTAGGTTGATAGTTAGAAATTTATAGTTGCATCCTGAACATGAATCCTAAAGGGAAAAATGTTGGGGTGTTCCCTGCCCTAAACCGAGAGGAATGAAGAAAAGGGTTAATGTGGCCAACCCCAAATAAATTGGGATTAAGGCTTAGTTGAGTTGAGTTGAATTGAATTGTTTATTTCTGCTAATTTTTTCATTGTATATATATAATCAGTCAATGTTTCATGTCTCAGTACCAAGTCCCGCACCACTAACACCCCAAACTACCTGAATGATACAATACTTAACATGCTACGATAAGTTAAGTTAGTCTTTTGTGGTTCCGCACTACACCAAATCCTTTTGTTATGGAAAAGAATAAAAAACTTTATGCTCTTCGTTCAGTTTTCTATCCCATAAATTATACCTGATTGTGACTGTGTTTGTGTGTGTACGCATACATATGTATACATATACATATGTACATGTGTGTGTATAACGCCACAATTGCTGGTCCTCTATGCTTGGATGAAAAAGGTGAAGGTTTGATTTTAGGATGGCAGCCTGTCGCAAAAAGCACATCAAACTCTAAAAATTAATCCTAATTCAGTCTTCATGAATGCAAGGGTGTTGGTAGCCCTCAATAGGAATAACTGGCAAAAGAGGCATCATAAAGCCAACCCAAGAGAAGAAGGCATGATGGTTCTATTTGTTTGTTTATCTTTGCATTTCCTCCTTTCCTTTCTCGGACTTGTAACTAGGCTTTAAAATAAAAACTGAATACAATGCACATTCTCCATTCTAAGTGTGCCATGCCTACACGCCTTCTGTAGGAAATCGATAAAGGAGAATGATTTGAGAGATCATTTGCTTCTTTGCAGGCATCCGCAAAAACCTTGGCACAAAGCTATCTGAGAACAAAATCAAAGCATCTAGACTTTGTAGTTTTGAGGTTTATTGCACCTCAAAGCTCTAAAAATTCTACAATTTTTTCATTATTTCCTTTTTTAGTCACATCGCACAAAAGGATCAAGGAACTTTTGGGCTTGGCAAGGACTTGCACATAGAGGAGTACGATCGAATTCAAGTTTGTCATACCTCAAGATTTCAAATACTGCATAACTACATGTAGGAGGCAAGTAAAAACTTAGGGCAGTAATTACATAACTCAATACCTAGGCCAATGGGCTCGAAATTCATTCATACATTATCTTGTATTTCTTTGTTTATTGGAAAATTTTGATATGAAAAAGCTAATGAAATACATTTAATAGAGTTTCATGAGTAATTTTTATTTATAAATTCTGTTTTTCTCTTTTCTTAGAGAGAGAGAAAGGGAGGAAAGATCTCCTAGAATAAATTTCCCAGTTTCAAATACTTAGGAACTGACCTCCCAAGCTTCGAACTTGAGACCTCCTCCAATTGGAGGAGGGGTATGAAAACTGGGGCATTTCCCAATTCACTCTATCACTATGCATGACATTTATAGATCAGCAACATACTGCTTAGCTTATAATTTGTATTCCTGCCCATGCAATAATATGATTGTTAGATTGTGAAGGTATACAGTAGAAACAGAAAGAGAGATGAAGCCAACTGGGGCACCCAAAACTAATCCCTATGTACTCACCCAAAAAAGAAAAAAGAAAAGTTGTTTTAATCGGTATCTGAAAGTATCTCAGGAGTGTCCAAGAAGTATCCAAAGCCTTCTTAAATTTTAAAAAACAGGATTGTTAAAACAAGTAACACATATCCTAGAAATACCCAACGAGTACCAGTGTCTAATATGTACCCGATATGGACATAACATGCAATTTGAAGTATCCATGCTTCTTAGCACCATCCAGGTTTTCTCTCGCTCATTTCTAGTAATATATGTACAGTTCTTCACAGAGCATTGCATTAACAAGAAGCACTGTGTATACAATATCCTATACTAGCACTGTTGATGCATATATGCCATCAGTTACTATGTTTTATGTTATGAAACTCAGGCTCAACCCACCCTCCACCGCCACCAAACAAAAAAATAAAAAAAGAGGAAAAAGAGAGAGAGATAAAGAGAAAAGAAAGGCAGGAAAAAACTGAAGAAAACAATTACCGCCATCATCCTCTTTTGGTGGCTTGTTATTGCATTATGGCATCTTTCCAACTCTTGATGCCAGAGTTTTAACGTATAATAATGCTGGAAGGCAATGGAGAGAGAAAGAGCTAGAACGGATAGGAGGAAAGTCTCTTTTCTCAGCCCTAGAAATGTAACAAGGGGGCTACTTTATATAAAGTCATAAACATCCAGATGAAGTCTCAAAAAAGAAAGACCAAGAAAAAAATTCTATTGAGAAATATGGTTATTTGCCACCCCAACGGATCAAACTGAGAAAAACATTAGATGTTGTATAAACTATTTGCCATGAAGAGTGTGGAAAAAACTACGTGATCGACATGAATGAGAAAAGGAAAAAATCAAAATAATCAGTATAGGACTATATAGAATGTTCTTGAATCCATGCTTAGGAGCAGAAAACAGATGTCTTGGTCTCTTTGAGTTCTAGTAAATGTTCCAAAAAGTCATTAATAAAATATTACATGTCACAAAAGTTAAAAAAAAAGAAAAAAAAAAGAAAATGGAGATAAGATCTTTGCTTCCATTGAATCAGCTTTAAGTTAACTGAAGTATAAAAGAGCAAACAAATCAAAGGATTGTTTATTTCCATTTCCAACAATGATGCAACACCTATAACAATCATACTTTCCACAGCCTTTTTTGTTTCTGGGATGAAACCTTCTTATAACATTACTTCCCCAGAATTTGCAGTTGTATAAAACAGAACCTTAAAAGCTATAAAAGGCATACCATGATACAAAACCATAAACATTAAGCTTTTTTCCCCAACAATCTAGGTTGATATTGCGAATCCTTCTAGGTTCCATGTAGATCTAAGGACCAGAGAGACATAAAAATTTTGTGCAAAGGATATGACGATTACCTCCAAGGGATCCAACAAAAACACTACAATTCGAGTTCTCCATAATCAGGTTCAGTCGGGTTCCACCAAGAACACTCTTATTTGAATTGACATCAGCCACAGCAGCTTCGATTGCAGCCTTCGCGACACCACCGATAAATGAATCATAAGTTAAAACAGCACCAACGTTAACAACAGCAGGCCTCTCACAGATGACGAGATTAGTAAACCCTGAAACCAAAACAAACACCAGAACCAGCACTCCAGGTTCCATGATTGAACCCCAGCTGCTGCGGGAGGCCAGTTATACTTATCCCGCAACTAATTGTGATCTTCGATCTAATAATTCCAGATTATATGCGCGGTATCTTCACCAAATAGTTTACAACAACTCTAAATCATCATCACGAGGAAATCCCATTTCAGACTGAAGCTTGGATCTGCAGTTTTTTAGAAAGCAAAATCAACTCCCAAGTGTAAAATCCCAAACTAACCAATGCTAAGTAAAGACAGAGGCGAAGATGGAGAATTCAAGTAATGATTGAACCTAAACTATCCCATGCCCTACGCCACCCTCGTTCGTCCTGGGCGTTGATTGACCCAAAAAAGCTTAAAAGAGACCCATAAAAGAAAGACTCGGAAAAGTTGGTAAGACGGCCCTCTAGCCCAAGGCATGGCAGGAGCATCACGGGCTTGTGAAAAATGTGCAGCGGATTACCTTTCCCAACCCCCGTTAAACCATTTATATTTTATTTCCACGGCTGCAGACTGATTTCCATCCCACAGGTTTGGTGTAATTTAGGGCTGGCATGGTCGTACCCGCCTACATGGATCTCGTGTCTTAATACTTTTGTCCGGTTCCTTTCGGCGATGTCGACGCAGATTGGACCCTGTCCGCATGACGTCCGCCTCACCTATCACCCGTATGCTGCTGCACTGACCCCTCGCTATCACATGGGACTGGCGACCCACGTCGCGATTGCCGCCAATTTAGGATTGATGATACGAGTTGGTTCCGTAAATTTGTAAGACTAGCAGAAGAAGATCAAAGGCCTACCAAATTAGTTTCAGTTAGATTTCTAAGTCATGAGGATTTTTAGTGAGAGATAAGAAAGAGGAAGAATCAAAAAGACAGAATATCATTTAGGATTTTTCTGGTTCTTGAAAGATTACCACTCATGGCCTCTGAATGTATTTATAGATGAGATCATAAATTTTTTGAGGATCATAACTTAACAAACTCGAAGTCCTATTATAACAATCTGCTGATGTGACGTAATAAATCAGGAATATACCATAAGTGTCTAACAATTAATGTGCATGGTCTTCGCTGATATCTGGCTCACTCAACAATTAATGCGTATGGCCTCCGCTGATCTTCGGCTCACTCAATAATTAATGTGTATGGCCTCCCCTAATCTCCGGCTCACTCAACAATCAATGCACATGCTATCTACGGATCTCAAACCCTCCACGGCAAACACTTGACCCACTCGGCTACATCTGATCAGCCACGATGACTCACCGGCTCCGGCCTGATCCCCCACAGCAGTACATCAATTCACACGATCGTGCATTAATTCATAAAATTGTCCTCAATCATGACAGTAACTCATTCGTCCCGTCACATCACAGGTACACATGTACCTCTCTATAAAAGAAAAACCCCTCCCTCTTAGAGAGGGCTGGACTCTGAAACCCTAGAAAATACTTTCTCTCCTTCTACACATTAGCCTCCTCTAACTTAAGCATCGGAAAGTCGGCGCCGAAAACCCCGGCCACCGGCTTTTTGCAGGTCCTCCGGAGGACGCCGCCCACCGACGGACCACCACCCGCCATCTCACGCCGGAGCTCCTCCTTCTCAGCCACTAGCCGCCCTCGAGTTCAATTTCCAGCAACAGTTGGTGCTAGAGGAAAGGACCGAGTTGTGGCCATGAAGTTAAGAAGCAAAGGAGCCTCCAATGCCTCCCAGCATCCCCCACCAAGCCCTGGGTACTCTGTTCAAAACTCACCACCAAGATCTCCGGCAGACTCAGTCCCCTAAGTCCAGCCGGAACAGTTCAACTGCCTGGTGCAACAAGTTCAAACCTTGGTCACAGCCGTCCAAGGCCTGCAACATGCGGAGGCTCCGCTTATGCCGCCTCCACAGGCCCAAGTCTAGCCAGTGCTTCCTCCAAACGAACCGGCGCCCTAGGGCCAGAATCTCTATGGCTCCTCGAGAGCCAACAATGAAGAACGGTGCTTTTACCCAGGCTCAGCCCGAGCAACTCCCCGGAGAGAACTGCCAGGGAGGAGCATAGATAGAAGGCCGCAGCACTCAGAAACTGAGTCGGCTCCGGACCAACCCGAATCGGAGCAGACTACCGTGGCAATCCCCCAGGGTGGAAAACTCGATAGGAAGGTCGAGAAGCTCGAGCGCCAGATTGAGACGCTCCACAGCAGGAAGGCAAGGCGCGAGGGCGACTTTGAGTTCACCACTAAGTCTCCCTTTTTCCGCCAGATCGAGGACGAGTCGGTCCCACCGAGGTTCAAAATACCCCAGGTGGAGCCCTACAATGGAACTGCCGACCTCCTCGACCATTTGGAAAGTTACCGAACCCTCATGGCATTACAGAGGTCCTCGGAAGCTGTGCTCTGCAAGGCCTTCCCAGCAACTCTTCGAGGAACGGTACGGCTCTGGTTCTCTAGACTGAAGCCGAACACGGTATCCTCTTTCGAGCAGCTCGGAAGAAAGTTTGCCACCAACTTTGCTGCTAGCCAACGTCAGCGGCGAACATCGGATTTCCTCCTTGACATCAAACAAAAAGAGGGAGAGTCCCTCAAAGATTACCTCGACCGCTTTACCGCTGCAACCTGAGAGGTCCGCGAGCTCGACCAGTCGATAGCCATGTCGGCACTGAAGACTGAGGCTCGATCCTACAGGTTCCTCTTCTTCATTGAGAAGAGCTTCCCCGCCGACTTCACTAAAATGTTGGTCCGAGCTCGGAAGTATGCGAAGGCCGAAGAGGCTATCGCCTCCAGGCGACGCGCGACCGAGCAGGCTTCAAAGAAGCAGAAGAAACGCAGCGAGGAGCGTGGCCGCTTGAGAAGCCGATCTCTCCGCCGAGATAAGAACCTGCCTCGGCTAAGGAGTCCACCTCGACAGCGGGGACAGCTTCGACCAAGGTCCCCACCTCGATCAAGATCTCCGCTGTGGCCATGAATGCCCTCGAAAAGTACGAGAACTACACTCCCCTCAGTGTTCCTCGGGTAGAGATTCTAATGAAGATAGAAGGTCGAGACTACTTCCGACCTCCACCCCCGATGCGGGATACAGGAGCTCGGTGCAATCCTAGGAAGTATTGCCACTTCCACCGGGACCGTGGCCACGACACGGAGGATTGCTTCCAGCTCCGAGATGAGATCGAGGCGTTCATCCACCATGGAGTACTCAACCGGCTTGTGCTGAACCGGCGCGAGGAAAGGAGCCAGTAGAAAATGCCGTACTGCCCGAAGATCCAAATGACAACAGGCCTATCGCCGGCACCATCAACACCATCGGAGGAGGAAGCTCAGTTGAAGAACCAACCAGGGGAAGGATCCCCCGAAGCGTCCGCATACCTCCGAAGTCATCTCATTCTCGGACAAGGACTTGGAAGGAGTTGAGACTCCTCATGATGACGCTGTAGTCATCTCCATGATTGTAAATAAATTTGATGTAAAGCGCGTCTTAGTTGATAATGGAAGCTCGACAAATATTTTGTACTACGATGCCTATCAGAAAATGGGGATGACGGAAAGCCAACTCCGAAGAATGAATGCTCCACTGGTCGGATTCACCGAAGATTCGGTCCCGATTGAGGGCGAGGTCGGCCTTCTTGTCACGGTCGGGCTTGCCCCTCGAGAAAGCACCATGAGGATGGACTTCCTTGTGGTTCGTCTGTCTTCGGCCTACAATGCCATTCTTGGACGATCAAGGCTCAACGCCCTTCGAGCTGTGGTCCCAACTATCACCTGCTCATGCGGTTCCCCACCGACCGAGGCATAGGCGAAGTTCGTGGGGACCAGTTAATAGCTAAGCGGTGCTATATGGCGACTTTCAAAGCAAAGCAACTAGCTAAGGCACCAAGCCAAGAGGAGCAACCGGCCAAGGCACCAACCCAAACATCAGATCAGACGCTGCCCATCGAAACCTTGGAAATGCGGGACGACCTCCGGAAGGAACGGGCAGAACCTGGTAAGCTTCTTACCCAGATTTCCTTAAAAGAAAACTACCCAAAACTAACCGTGCAGGTCAGCTCCGGCCTGAGCTCCCACGAAAGAGACCACCTGATCGAGTTCCTCCGGTCCAATATAGACGTCTTCGTCTGGTCGTCCACCGATATGTCGGGGATAGATCCTGAGGTCATGGTTCACCGACTCCAGGTAAAACTGACTTGCAGACCTATGGGGCAGAAGAAACGGGGCTCCGCCCCGAAACGACAACGAGCAGCGGCCGAGAAAGTGGACAAATTTCTCAACGTCGGCTTCATCCGGAAGGTCTCCTATCTAGACTGGCTCACCAACGTGATCCTCGTGAAGAAAGCTAACGAAAAGTGGTGCATGTGCATGTACTATACCGACTTGAACAAGGCTTGCCCAAAGGACAGCTTTCCTCTCCCCAGCATCGACCGGCTCGTTGACTCCACCTCAGGACATCAGTTGCTAACATTCATGGACGCCTTCTCGGGATACGATCAAATTTGAATGGCGCCAGAAGACGAGGAGAAGACGGCCTTCATCACTAACAAGAGCATTTATTGTTACAAAGTGATGTCGTTCGGGTTGAAGAATGTTGGAACAACATATCAAAGGCTGGTTAGCCAGATCTTCAAAAATCAAATAGGCCAAAATATGGAGGTCTATGTGGATGACATACTGGTGAAGAGCCTGCCAAGTGCGCATTCGGAGTCACCTCGGATAAATTTCTCGGCTTCGTAGTAACCCAGCGCGGAATCAAAGCAAACCCTGAGAAGATTCAAGCGCTGCAAGAGATGGTACCGCCAAAGACGGTCAAGGAGGTACAATGGCTCACTGGGCGGGTCGCAACCCTGGGAAGATTTGTTTTTATGTCGGCCGAGCGGTGCCTCCCATTCTTCAAAATCCTCAAGCGGCCAAAGAACTTCCTGTGATCGAAGGAATGTCAGCAAGCTTTTGAAGAGCTCGGGCATCTTCTTGCTTCCCCTCCATTACTCACAAAACCCCAGCAGGGTGAGCTCCTCTATTTGTACCTGGCTGTCTCCCCGGTTGCGGTCAGCTCGGTCCTGATTCGAGAAGAGAACAAGCTTCAAAAACCAGTGTATTATGCCAGCCAGATCCTGAGAGATGCTGAGACCCGATATTTCAAACTGGATAAAACAATCTTTGCCCTGGTCATCTCAGTTCGAAGGCTCCGGCCCTACTTTCAGGCCCACACTATGGCCATACTGACCGACCAGCCTATGAAGCAAATTATGCAACGATCGGATCGCGCTGGGAGGATTGCGAAGTGGGCAGTCAAGCTCGGAAAGTTCGACCTTGAATACCGTCTGAGGCCAGCGATCAAAGACCAAGCGCTCGCTGACTTTCTCGTGGAGTGCACTTTGCCGGACGATCCCGAGCTCTCACTCATTTACATCTAATATAACCATCTACCCCATACCATATGTCATTCGATTTAGATCTTATATAAATATCACATTGGTTCAAGTTTACATCCTATGTAATTATGAAACTCTTTCATATATTTTGTGATTACATCTTATGTAAATGTCCTATTGTTTAAGGGTTTTATTTATATCTCATGCAAAAAAAAAATATTTAACTAATACATACATCTCATGCATACATTATTTTAAACATAACCTTAAACAAGTATGAACATTATGATTACCACATGCATCTCATGCATAATTTTTTAGATCTGTAACTTTTAAGCTATTATGCTTACTCTAAATTTTGGATCATGCGTTAATTGATTTTAAACATTATAATCTAATTGTAATTCAAAAATAATTTGCAAGATCAAAGCAAATAAAAATCTGCAAACTGAAAATTTTAACAACCTGAAATTTCAACATGCAGAAAATCCAGCAAGCATAATTCTTTTAAAAATCAGATTAAAAATATGGTAATTAATCCTCAAGTCCTAATCATGCTTCCTAGAACCATGGCTCTGATACCGCTGCTGAGATACGCCCCATTCGATGTGACATTCGCAGCGGAATTCAAACGGAACGTCGTTCGTCGTATGAATGCGCCTCGGATCGTAGAATTTAAAAAATTTTCTGGATCCAATCCAGAAAATCTTTGAACTCATTAGGGAGGGGAGATTAGGATCTGAGGAATGTTAATTAAGATTCATAAAACTGAAACAAAAATTAGAAGTTATAAATTTAAAAATCTCATCTTCAAAAATTCTGCAAGTGTAGAACACCGCATCCTAATGATCTTTCTAGGTTCCTGGTTAAGCTGTACATGTGTCCGACCTCTACAGGTATCCACACGAGGAACTAATCATCTAAGATAGGGTCTTACTGGAGTGCTAGCTAAAGGAAAAAGCCGATTTTTTGCATGCATGTAATTTTAAAAAATTTCAAAAAAATGCAGCGGAAAGATAGAATTAAACTCTTTAATTCCGATCATGCAAGGAAGATCATATCTCAAAAATAAATTACAGAAATGTTTAAACTATTTATGTAAAAATAACTATAAGCATGATTAATCATAGAATTAAAAAATCAACAATCCTTGTTAAGTTCTAAACCTAACTAAGATAAAATAAATCCCATACCTAATGATAAAGAGGTTGGATTTGAAGATCTGAAAGTTGAGCCTCGTAGCCACACACGTATCTGGCTTCTACGGATGATCCACGCGAAGCTCTGAGTTGATCTGATCCCGCAGAAGTGCTAGCTTGCGTGGAACCCTACTGTGGCTGATTTTGTTCTTCCTAAAATCAATCAACCTTTGATTGATCTTATGAGATGGAGGAAGAAGATGAATAAGGAGAAGAGAAGTAATGAAGTGACCCTTTTCTGAATTTTTCAGAACTCTAAGTTCTTAAAAAAAATCATAATCACTAAACCCT
>JAOXJJ010000551.1:139418-160471 GCA_025769935.1 Phoenix roebelenii
TAATATTGGAAGATAAAAATCTGCAGCATACCTCTTTGAAGAAGAACGCTTTCTTCTTCAACCTTGCTCGCAATTAAATGAGAGATGGAGGTAGCTTTAATCATGGATCTTCTTTGCTTTGATGCCGTGGAAGAAGAGGATCCAAAGGACCCTCTTGCTGCCGTGGGAAGAAAGAAGAAGGGGGCTTGGTGTGAGGAAGAACTCCTTCTTCCTTGCTGCCATGTGGTGTGCTCTTCCCTTGCTTCTTCTTCTTTTCTTTCCAACGCCTTGGAGGAAGAAGAAGGGCCTTCACCTTGCTACCATGAGAGAGGAGAAGGTCTCCTCTTGCTGCCGTGGAGAAGGAGAGGAAGAGGATGGAGGCGTGGGGAGGAATTTCATAAAGAAGGCTCGCACACGCCTCCTATTTATAGATGAGGGCCGTGGGATTTTTCAATTCCTAATCACATTAGAACTTGATTAATCTCCAATTCCTAATCATACTAGAACTTGATTAATCCCCAATTCCTAATCACATTAGGACTTAGGCTAACTCCTAATCACATTAGGAGAATTAATTGGGAGCATGCATCCTACAACGCCATATGGACTTTAAAGTCTGCATAGTGTGAACACGACTTAAGTCATATTCATCTTCCGCACAAATATAAGGTCATCCATGCTTAGGAAAGATGCAGTGTCCTGCCACATTAGTTTAGGGTAGACATTTCATGCCAACTGAAGATGGATGTTCCTAAATTACTTTTATGAAATTTTATTTGAATGCTTATTAGGCTTATAGCCAATTTGCATGTTAATACAAGAATAAATTAAATTACAATTAATCCTTGTTGCCATGTTAATGGTGAATTTCTTGCCCTAGGTTCTCTCAACTGATATCATTTTAATTGCATTTCTTATTAAATTATTTAGTTCAATAGTCTTCATAAACTCTCTTTTTCAAATATTTTTATGAAAATAATTGTATCCTAATTCCTGTGGATCGATATCCATAATCACTATCCTATAGGGTACGTGCTATTGTATGGTCTTTAAAACTATCCTGCTTTCCCTCCCTTACCAACTCAAAGGGGTGGCCATCCTCTCTTAATGTCATTCCTTACATTGTCACAAGTTGTACAAGGCACCACCGCCTTCTCCCGTCTGCCTCTTCCGTGCTCTGTTTGTCCCCCATGACCTTCCCTTGTGTTGAAGACATAACGCTATCCCATGTTCAAAGCTGAGCCAGGCCAAAGCTTGGGCCTAAGTCTGAGCCCTTAATCCCATGCTTAGTCTTGGCCAAAACCTGGCTTAGTCCAGCTGATGCTCATGTCAAGGGTGGAAAAATGGGAAGGATGTATCTAGGTTGGGTTGGGTTCAAATACAACAAGTGGAGAGAGCATGAGAGAATTTGGGCAAAAGAATGGAAGGAAAATAAGATGGATCTACATTGTCTTAAATTATGATGATTAATGTTAGAACAAAGGGTAGTTTAGTCCAAATATAATAACAATTGCACTCTAATGTTGGAAATAACATTTGTTTCTCAACCAACTAATGGAATTTTAACTAGGTAGCCATTGATAAACCATTCGAGGTTTTTTGGTGACAAGTTGCAAATATGGATAAAGCCGGACTCGTGCATAAAAGGCAAAATACGGGAAACCTATGGTATTTGGATGAAAATATTAAATTGAAAAAATAATTTAGAGCACTAAAGAGTTCTACTTGAGATTTGACCACCGGAGAACTTGGTCATTTTTAGATAAGGTATAGAAGACCTAGTAAGATAGAATATCAAATTGATGGCGGACCGCTACAGGGAGGAAGAGAGAAAGAGGAAGAAGAAGGGAAGGAGAAGGAAGAAGAGGTTATAGAGACGCGGGAAGATGAGAAGATAAGGAGGAAGAAGAAAAATAAGAAAGAGGCAAGAATTTTTTTCATTCAACCATTAATTGCCTCATACATGAGAGGGGTGGTCTTTATATAGACCTTATATCTTGATCAAGTCAAGTAATCAATTGACCAAATCAATTAATTGACACTGATCAAATTTGAACCCTTACATCAATTAATCCCTTACCAAAATTGGTCCACTAAATTGACCCAATTACATAAACCCAATTGACTAGTCTAATAATAAAACAACTGACCAAATTGACTTGACTAAGATAAAAACAAATAATGCAATAAAATAAAAGTGACTCAGACTCAAATAGACCCAATCTAGGTTTGACTCAATCCGGTGGCTTAAGATCATCTGAGTGAAGGGCTCTGATGTTCCCATCAACTTTTTTTGGATAAAAAAACTTGATCCCATCGAGTACAGGTCTGGCCGGCTATCGTACTGCTCTAGAAGATCGGAGTCAAGGTGCTGCAACTCGGCTCTGAAAATCTACATCACGTCAGACTTTGGTCGATCTTTTCACCGAACAAGATAACGTTGATAACCACCATTCATGGTTGACATAACCTGATCATATAATATATGTTCTATTTACTTTCTGCGTACATGACAATTTGGAGGTGGCGGCTCAATAGCAGGTAACGGATCAGGGTGATCAATAAGGGCAGGTGTGTAAATCAGCAAGTGAGTTATATTTTAAGTTATTAAAGTGAATACATTTGCTGATTTCTTGATGCAATGAATGTGGGTGCAATGTGAATAACTGTGCAGACTCAGACACTATATGATGAGATATGAAGATTAGGTCTATGGGTTACCTAGGTTTGCAACTATGCACTACATCGAATGGACTCATGCCTATGGACTTATTGATCGAACTATTATATGCAAACTTAGAGATCGTTAACACTAAATTTCAGGTTCCAGCATGTTCACCTACTAGATATTTTAACAGATTTTTAAGGCTACAGTTGACAACTTCAGTCTGGCTGCCGGTTTGAGAATGATAGCCAGAAGAAAATTTTAGTTTGGTGCCTATCATATACAATAAGATTTTTCTAAAGTAGTTCATGAATCTAACATCCCTATCAGGCATAATAAATTTTGGAGGGTCAGGGGGTCTAACGACTTCATCGACATAAAGTTTGGTCATTCTAGAAGCATCAGAGTCATAGAATAGAGAAGAAAATGAGTCATCTTTGAAAATCGGTTCACAACCACAAAAATCAAATCATGCTTGGTAGAAGTATGTGGAAGCCCTAACACGCAATCCAAAACGACATCTGGCCATGGGCATTCGGGACGAATCCGAATCTGGTGGTACCAACTCTTCAAATCAATCCTAGACAGGATCGTGGCACCAGACATAGAATCTAAAAGGTCGTTTAGACTAGGAATGGGAAAGCGATACTTAACCATGAGTTTGTTGATGGCATGGCTATCAACGCACATCCTCCAGAAACTAACTTTTGCGGGGTTGAGGAGTGCAGACACATTATAGGGGCTTAGGCTCTCACAATCATACCCTCTTGCGAAGAGTTCGTCAACTTGATGCTTCAACTCAGCACATGCATTTGGGTTGAGCCTATGATAAGGAAGGGTATGCAGAGGTGCTCGAGGGACTAACTCAATTGCGTGATGGATATCACGCATCGGAGGAAGTGCATCCGGAAGATCATCAGGTACTATAGAATGAAACTCCTCTAGAAGGAGAGCTATCATAGGAGAATGATCCGGGTTGGATTCCTTATTGATAGCTTAGCTACATGTGCCAATATAGGAGACTGGCTCTCGATATCTTTTACTACCTCTTTCGAAATAGTGATGTGAAGTGGTGTATTTGTACTCAGATCGATAAATTTTTTTTGGAGATCATTCTGGACAAATTCTAATCTGGTGGATTCGTCTTCAAAGTCTTCTACATAATCTTCTATATTTGGGTCATAGACGTCTTCGACATATTTGGCTTCTTGATTTTCAACTTTTGGTTTAGTAATCAGGCAAGTCTTGGAAGGGCATTGGGACGCAATGTGGCCGAACTTTTGGCACCGGAAGCATTGGGTTTGGTTTTGAAAAGGAGGGTTGAAACCTAATATTCATTTTTTCTTATCATTCGAAGGATTCGGGATAGGCATCAGGAAGGCCCTAGTCGGTGCTTGGGTTGGGCAGGTTGATTGGGAGGATGAGGAAGCGGTCTAGGTTGTAGAAAATAATTTTGGTTAGGTCGGGCTCCTAAGACCAGTGGTCGAGGGTCGATGCGCCTCACCACAGGTGGTCTTAAGAAACTATCCACATCTTGAGCCAACTGATATGCTTTGCTAAGGATGGTAATCTCTCGAAGGATTAGCTCTTTCTGGATCTCCTTACGAAGTTCTATCCGAAACCTAGAGAGGGTAACAGTCTCCTCTTCTATTACACTGCACCTCATATGAAACTCCTCAAATCGTGCGATGTAATCAGCAACTGGCGATGTCCCTTGAGTTAGTTTTCGCCACCTATCCATAAGGCGTTGTCGATAAGAAAATGGTAGATACTTCTCATTCAGCTTTTTCTTCATATCCTCCTATGTGGTGATACGAGAAAGCCTTTGGGTCTCACGCATATGTTCAACATTATGCCAGTACCAGCGATCTTGTCCAATAAGCTTCATTTTGGCAAATCTCACTTTCCAATCGTTTGTCATCTCGTACCACTAAAAGTAATTGTCCATGGCAGCTCTCCAATCGAGATACAATGCTTGGCTCGAGTTGACCAGCAAAATTAGAGGCCTCTACTCTTACGATATGCAACAGCCTCTCATCTAGATCGTGCTGGTGATCGGGAGGTGGTTGGTTCCAAGAGGGATAGGGAAGGGCTACATGTGGTGCAGCCAAACCGAATTTCGATTGTATTGCACCAGGTGTAGGTGGGTTTGGGGTCCTAATGTTTCACACTAACTCACGGATCTCTTGTTTGAATTCTTCATTTGCAGCTCGCATGGTAGCGAACTATTCCAAAAGAGACTTCAAAGCATCAGAATCCATGGTAGCTACGGGAATTTTAGGTTGATTGAGATAGTAGTCCCTACCGCTATGGGTTGGCATGTAATGACAATACTTGATGATGGTGTGAATGTAATGTTACTAATGAAATTCTAATAAATAGGATGCAGGACAACCTACTAATACAATCTATTATGATTTCAGGGATCAGCAAGTTTTCACAAGAATAACTTAAAATTTAAATATTGCTAATTTTTACTTCGGTTATTCGAAATTAAAGATTAAGATTATTCAATTTAAAAAATTAGATTGCAATCAAATAGTACAGTTGTTCTAGTTGTTCTGATCCTAAAGTAATCTGATCGAATAATGTTAAGAAGCCTGTTACTAGGGTGTGCTAATTTAATATCAAGATTTAATGAGTAATAGGATGGGTTCGGAAGTGAAAAGTTCAATGTTCTGAATTTTGACGGTAATATAAGTTTTCAAAATGTAGCTATCATGCAAGAGAACTAAAACATAATTAAATGAATAAGCCTATAAATAGAAACCTTATTACTTGTCATGGAGCAATCGATCAGAATCGTTCGCTCGTAGGCTGGGGCGACGATCAGGGACACGGCACAGCAAGTAGGCTTGTCGAAGGCGTGAATTGGGTGGCCGAAGCAGCTTGTGGGCCTGAGGGACCTGCCAATTATGGGGTGTGCTGTGTGGTGTGGCTGGCGGGCCTGTAAAGGAAGAGGAGGCCTGTGAATTGGCCTTTGAAGCAGTGGGCAGGCCCTGCAGTCGGCTGGGCCGCAGGTGATGCGGTGGGCCTTGGATCGACCGCAGGCATGGGCGCGGCCTGTGGACTGGGCGCGGGAGTGAGTTGCGGTCTTTTGGGCCATGAGGGGCTCGGCTCGGTTGATGGGGCTTGTGAGGCCGATGGTGGATGGAAGGGGGCAGTGAAAGGGCTTTGACCGAAACCCTAGGGAGCTATGCTTTGGGAAGGGGACGAAGGGGAAGGTAGATGAGTGAGAGATGGGAGGTCGGTGCCGAGGGAGATGAGGGATGAGATGTGGGTACGACCGGAAGGGGACATGGAGTGGCATATGGGACTCAGTGGCGGCAAGGAACCAAGCGATAGTGGCTTGATGTGGCAGCTGAAAAGTAGCGGCAGTGTGGGAGGCCGAGGTGGCGGTTCTCGACGGCACAGGTGGAGGATGGAGGAGGTGGCGGCGCTCGACTGTGGAGCTCATCGGGGCTCAGCGGCGATCGGCTTCAGTCCTCTGCGGTCGACCGCGAGAAGGAGACGGCCAAAGGAGGTGGCGCACAGCAGGGAGGCCACGGGAAGAGATCGGCGCTCAGCGACGGTGGCAGTGGCGAAGCGGAGACGGCGCGATGCGGAAGGAGCTTGGCGACACGAATGAGGCGACGGCGGAGCAGGGCAGTTGCAGGGAGGGAGAAGACAAACAGGTACTTTTTTCAACTTTTTTTTTGGGCACGCACATGCGGGGGACTTTTCTTTTTTTTCTTTTTTTTTGTAACCCGGTTGGATTCAAGTTAACGGGTTGTGGGTTAACGGGTTCGGCACTTAGCCATAAACTTGATCCCAACCTCCCGACAGTTTCGAGAGGGTTTGCCTACCCTCGTGGTGGTTGCGGGGGAGAGGGGAGGGCGGCGGTTGTGGTTTGGCCGAAGGAGGGGGGTGGCATCAGAGATCGAGCGTGAGGGTGGCCGCAGGTGTGATGGCGGGTGGGAAGGATCCGGCGGCGGGGGCCTTCCCTTTCTATTTCGATGAAAATCAAGAGGGAAAAATGGACCCGTCTTTCTAGTGAGCACCGAGGGAGAGAGAAGAGAGAAGGAAAATCAGGCTTCCCTTCCTCTTTGCACTGTGCATTGTACGTCATACTTTAGCGCGTTCCGAGGTTCACGGTGCAATAGATTCAGTGAAGAACTCATGTGGCAGATATGGCAAAGGTATCGGAGGTGGTCCGTCCATAAACAAAATCCCAGAACTTTGGCAATAGAGGCAAAGCCGGCTTGCTCTGATACCAAAATGATTGTGGACCGCTGCAGGGAGGAAGAGAGAAAGAGGAAGAAAAAGGGAAGAAGGAAGAAAAGGTTATAGAGACGCAGAAAGAAGAGAAGAGGAGGAGGAAGAACAAGAAGGATGCTAGGATTTTTTTATTCAATTATCAATTTTCTCATACATGAAAGGGGTGGTCTTTATATAAACCCTACATCTTAACCAAGTCAAGTAATCAATTAACCAAATCAATCAATTGACACTAACCAAATTTAGACCCTTACATCAATTAATCTCTTACCAAAATTGGTCCACTAAATTAACCCAATTACATAAATCCAATTAACTAGTCTAATAACAAAACAACTAACTGAATTGACTTGACTAAAACAAAAGCAAATAATGCAATAAAATAAAAGTGACTCAGATTCAAATGGACTCAATCTGGGTCTGACTCAATCCAGTGGCTCAAGATCATCTGAATGAAGGGCTCTAATGTCCCCATCAAAAATTCTAATCCAAAATTGTTTTATATAACTAAAAACTTTGCCTTAGAAACTATTTGATGATATCAAAATGACTTTGTTTATAATCTAATAACTCAAGGAAGAAAATATAATAAAGTAGTAAATTATGTAAAAGCAAATTCAAATGAAACCTTCTCTTAATACACTAAAATTAGCTTAATAATTTCAATTATCTTTTCCATCAAAACGGTTTCCATTTTCTTCTTCCAAATCTGGAGCATATTGCAGTTTTTCTCTAAACAAAAAGGAAAAGAAATAAAAGATAGTTTTTATGTGAACGAACATAATGAGATACGTGGCTGCATCAGAGTGAAAGAGGAAGCCACGTGTTGTTTCTCATTTGCGTCGGAACAAAGATTTTTCTTGATTTATCAGTTACATCTTTTACAATGGCTACTTTAGAAGTAATGGAGAAGCCACGTGTAATTTATTATATGCATGCTAGGGCAAAAGACACCATGTTTTGTTTTTTCCTACAATTTTTTAACTCTACTTAATTACTAAACGAATCAAGCTAGAACTAAGCTTGCTTGCTCAAACTTGGCTTAGTTAAGCTTGAAATAGAAATAAACAAATAATTAGTATATTGTATCATTTTAAATATTTATCAATAAAAATTTATTTTTACATTATAATTTTTAAGTGACTAAATATGCTCAATTAGAACAAGCCAAGCCTAGTTTAAGCTTGATTCATTCTGGTGCTATACAAATTATGGTGCGAGCCGGCTTAGTTAGTTTCAAGTTGAACTCAAGCTAATGAAAAATAGCTAAAAGCTAGAGGGCATTATTTCTTACCAAAAAGAAAATAGAAAAGAGAAAAAGATAAAGGGTAGTACTAGAATTTGTCGGTCTCTCTCTCTCTCACCTCCATCCTCGTCTCCCCTTTCTCTCTCCCCTGCCATATTCCCAATCCCACTCGTACATTGCTTCTTGACAGATAAAACTTCCAATTCGAGGAAGAGTGCCTGTGGAAGTGATACGCAAATGGAGAGAGCGGTACGAGCAATGGCTGACAAAGTGTTCGAGGAAGTGATTAAAGAGTATCTGCCCCACGTTCACATCGCTGTGGCATCCTTGTCGGTCGGTCTTGTGGTCGGAAAGTTCATCATTTGTGTTATGGACTTTCTCGTTCCACAATACCAGATGATTGTTGCAAGGAGGAGGGTGAAGAAAATTGTGATCGAGTCCAAATCGATGTCCGAGTCCTGTGCAGTTTGTCTTGAGCAGTTTGAGGTGGGGAGCGAGGCCACAGAGCTTAATTGCACTCACAAATTCCATAAGAAATGTATCTTTGGATGGCTTAAGATGAGCAGATCTTGTCCCCTATGCCGTTTCCAGGTAGCTTGAATCGATGAAAGATTGCAGTAAAGATGGTTACATTACTAAAGTTATACTTTTAGTAGAAAATAATTAAACTTGTCTAGTATTCATCTCAATAAGTTATTTCTATGCATATGCTTTGTTGTCATTTGTTAAATTATGATGGAAGTGAGCTGGCTCCTTTGAATATCAAGAATGTAAGTATTTCAATAGTTCTACTGCTTAATATTTTTTCTTTTATTTTTGTGTGAGTTGTTATAGTATAAATTTTAATGTCCTCAACCTTCTTGATCCGTAATGTCCAACCCGTCACCCACCAGAATTTTGCTGGTGGGTTGGACAAAAAACTAGAATTTTACCAAATCTGTTCGATTTGCCCATCCAAGCTACCAAATTGCATGTAAATTGAGATGCAGGCGATCAGATTTCAACAAGAACGGAAGTGTGGCTAGATATCACATGGATGGAGAAGAGGTTGCAAGATCTCATCATCTCATGATAACTAAGGCATGGGAGGTCAAAACTTGAGGAGAAGAAGGCAACAACAACCAAATCTAGTAAGGATGGGGGTGAGGCTGCTCAACCTCACTAGGTTAGAGCCAAGGCCACTGGATCTCGCAAGGATGGAGGCATCACCACTAGATTTTGTAGGGATAGATATGTTATTGTACAACCTAAGCCTCTTCCTCCTCCTACTAATCAGTTATACTTGTGATGTGGTGAGGGGAGCAAGGGTAGGGGTGGAGGGAAGGAAACAGAGTAGGCAATGTACTCGGAGAAAGAAGGTTTTGCTTATAATTGATCTAGAGAGCAAAGGAAGAAGCCCTCCAATTCATTTAGGGTTAGATAGAAAGCCCCTACTATTTCATCAAAGGAATCTAGCCACCATATAGTTTGGTCCAAATCATCTAGTTGAAAACATTAATAGACTTCAAGGCCTTTGCTGAGGATCATGTGTGAGGTTTAATCCCACATGGAATCATTAGTGAGAAGTAAATAGATTGAGGTTTAGTCCTACATGGTTTAATCTTGTTTCTTCGTATCAAATGATATTAGAGTGGATGGCTGACACCCCTCAAATTGGCAGCTCCTATGAAAAACTCTAACATGAAAGATGGTAGATCTGAGCCATGGTGGCTATGGTATGCCGAGAGAGTGCAGCAAGTGGACTCTTGTAAGAGTGTGGTAAAATATGGCTCTCAAAAAATAGAACTCGTGGTCTAAACGGTAACACATGAGGTGAGGTGTACAATGGCTCATAGAGAGTAGGGTCTTGGGAAATTAAGTTCAAGTCAAAATTGATGTCGAAGTCCTGCATGGTTTGTCTCAAGCAGTTTGAGGTGGGAAGCGAGGCCACAGCTTTGAACTACACTCGCAAGCACCATTAGAAGTGTATCTTTAGATGGCTTAAGATGAGCAGATCTTGTCCTCTCTACCATTTTCAGGTAGCTTGAATAGATGAAGGATTGCAGTAGAGATGGTTTCATTATTGGAATTATACTTTTGGCAGAAAATAATTAAAATCCTCCGATATTCATCTCAATAAGTTATTTCTATGTATATTCTTTGTTGTCATTTGTTAAATTATGGTGGAAGTGAGCTAGCTGCTTTGAATAACAGGAATGTAAGTGTTTCAATAGTTCTTGTATTTAATATTCTTTCTTTTTGTTCTTTCATAAGTTTTTAAAGTTTAAATTTCAATATCCTAAACGTGCTTGATCCGCAATATCCAACCCGTCACCTACAAACATTTTGGGCCGGACAAAAAACAAAAATTTTACCATATCCATTCTATTTGCCCATCCAAGCTACAAAATTTCATGCAAATTGAGGTGCAGGAGATTAGATTTCGATAAGAGAGATGGAAGTGTAGCTAGATCTCACATGGATGGAGAAGAGATTGCAAGATCTCATGATAACTAAGGCATAGGCGGCAATGCCATCCAAATCTAGCAAGAATGAAGGGGAGGTTGCTCAACCTCATAAGGTTGAAGCCAAGGCCACTAGATCTCGCATGGATGGAGGAGGCACCACCGCTAGATTTTATAGTGATGGATATGTCATTATACAATCTAGGTCTCTTCCTCCTCCTATTAATCAATTATATTTAGAGAAAGAAAATAGAGTAGGCAATATACTTGGAGAAAGAAGGTTTTGCTTATAGTTGATTCAGAGAGGAAAGGAACAAGTTCTCCGATCCATTTAGGGTTAGATAAAAAGCCCCTACTATTTCATAAAAGGAGCCTAGCCACCATAGTAGTTTGGTCCAAATCAACTGATTGAAAACATTAATAGATTTTCAAGGCCTTTGTTAAGGATCATGTGTGAGGTTAAGTCCCACATGGAATCATTAGTGAGAGATAGATGGATTGAGGTTTAGTCCTACATGATTTAGTCATGTTTCTTCACATCAAATGATATTAGAGCCGATGGCTAACACCCCTTAGAGAAGCTACAAAGGCACTCAAATTGGTAGCTCTTATGAAAAACTCTTAACATCAGAAATGGTAGATCTAAGCTATGGTCGCTATGGAATGCCGAGTGAGTGCAGCAAGTGAACTCATTTAATAGTGTGGTAAAATATGGCTCTTGAAAAATGAGACTAATAGGCTAGAGCGGTAACACACGAGATGCTGTGTATCATAGGTCTTAGAGAGTAAGGTCTTGGGAAAAAAGTAATTAGGTACGAAACTTGATTGGCGAGCAATAACAAATTGGACTCAAGGGATAGTTAAATTGACTCACAAGGATCATGCATGAAATTTTGTCCCACATAGAACAATTAGTGAAGAGTAGATGGATTGAGCTTTTAAAATTGAATTAGGTTTCAACTTGTCTATCAAGCCTCTCCAAGTGGGACTCAAAACTCCCCATTCATCCCCTTATCAAATGATATCATAATTTGATTTGCCTCCATGTGCATCATCCACGCCACATACAATTGAGAGTGTTAAGCCTGAGATATATTATTGACCCATCCCCTATTAGCTCAATTTTTTGTTGTCAGTTGATTGGCCAACATGGTATCGGAGCTCAGGTTTGCCAGATATCATGGGTCCAATTCCCACCATATTTGCTAGATATCATGGGTTCAATTCCCGCCATATCAAGTATCTTGGTTATTGTATTGACTCATTTGGGGAGGGGGGCGCTACGCTTGATATACTTCGCGGTCCTTTCACGTGTTATATTACGAGCGAGAATTATTTGTATTAAAGAGAAATCAAATAGATATAAACCACAAGAGTATAGCCACTACCAGCACGTTAGAGTGGAGCAAAATCCCTAAACCCAAGTTTGATTAGGTTGTTGGATGCAGCAAACTTATCTCATTTCAATACGTCTGATAAAACCACCAACCACTTGCTCGGATGATATCACCCTTGCCACCTAGGTAAAAGGGCGGGGGTTCAATTCCAGTTGCGGTCATCTTTAGAATAGAAGGGTAGGAATCCATCCCCCCCAATCTCTAAGATAAAGAAGTTTGATCCAAACTGAGTCTAGCAAGCTTCTTAGAGGCAATTGGTGTATGGTATCATAGGCCAAAAAGAAATCGGTTTGCCCTGTCGCTAGTGCAAGCATACCCTCAAGCAGTGCTAAAGTAACCAGCGTTACGAATCTCACAAACAGCCCCAATCACCATTCAACTTGGGTTGCACTCGCCAGCAGCGAAGCGAACCTGTTCCTCAGCCTAAAATGATTTGGCTGCTAACACTTCGAAGGGGACATGGTTCACCTTACAGGTTCCAGTGAACCACAGGAACCTGCATGACAGTCCCATACGATACCTATGACTCGTATGGGTACTTAACAGAAATCAAGGAAGGTATTGATCAGGGCAATCACTGGATACTTGTCCGACAGCCCCTGCAGTTCACCGGAACCAGCCAGGCATACTGCATCCAGGGGCAGGCCAACTGGTCAACAGAGGTAGGAGAAAAACCACAGACAAGCGACCTTGAGCTCTCTACAGGTTTCCAAGTAACATGAACCTGATATGAAGATCCTTATTAACATCTTTGGAACTATCCAACACCTCTTTGAATTCAGTTTTTAACATTATTGAATCTTATAATTAAATTTGTCTGAAACCGAACAAGCCCACCCCAGATAGTATTACCAACAATCATAATCCCTGGATGCCATGATGAACCAAGAGGGCATCCTCCCTGTTTGTTGCATCTGAATTTGTTGTTCCACAAACACTCAATTTTGTGCCACTGGGGCAACAAACTAGGTGCTTGAAACCTGTGCAAGCCTGCACCCATGGTTCAGTCTTCTTTTTTTTTTTTTTGTGAATATTCCGTCATATAAAATACAAAAGCAAAAATGATATGAATATTTCAGAATGGAAACATGCTATATATTAAAAATTGTGATGTATAATATGTTTTAATGATATGAATCCGAATTTACCACCATGTATTTCACATCTGCTAGCGCCGAGAAAATTCAACTCTTCTCTGAGTTGTTCTCCAGCTCCCTCCTCAGCTGCAGAGAGAAGTCATCATTGGTATCATCGTCGTCCCAATCATCCTCCCACTGCTGCAAGGCTTCTTTACCTCCTTCCTTGTCATCCCACTCTGCAAAATACATAACTGAACAAATTAGAACGCATGGTTCAACCAGCTCCTTTTAGAAACTAGCGGAATGCTGGATCTAAACGTGCAGTCTGCTATTAGCTATTAAGGCATTTGACCACCACCACTACCACCAACGCAGCAACAAGAACAATAACAGCAACAATGACGACAGGAGCAGCAACAAGAATAACAACTTCCATTTCTGGTCTAGAAGCGGCAGCAGCAACAACAGTAATTTTCATTTCTGGTCTAGAAAAAGCAGTCAATTTTCATCACGGTATGTAGATGTCATGTTTTGAAGTATATCAAGAACATAACAAATATTGGAATTTAAAGAACTTGATCTTAATGATAATAATTTAGAAGCACAAGTGCATATGCTATATAAAACAATCTCTCCTCGGATGGTCATTGGTTGTTCCGCTGTCCCCTGGGCACTCAGCCAAGAAGGAAACTATATAGAGAGAAAAAGAAAAAGATTCTCCAGAAACCAAAATTCCCAAAGTCCAGTTGAGCTGGCCTCTCTCTCTCTCTCTCTCTCTCTGTGTGTGTGTGTGTGTGTGTGTGTGTGTGTGTGTGTGTGTGTGTGTGTGTTACCAAGGAGAAACAAGAATAGAAAATAATCTTTAATTTGATGGAGGGTTCATGGTCGTCCATCTTTTTCTAACATGCATGGCATGAGACAAGATCTAGTGAAACTTAGTGTACATAATGTGAAGGTCTGAGATGACATGTCCACGTTAGTGCAATCACAAGGAGCACAAATTTATCATGTCAAAAACCATATAGCTCCACTTTGCATCAGATTCAGATGTTCACAAAGAAATAGTTTCTGACTTCAAAATTCAGGAAGTTCATCCACCAAACCTATATTTTTTTATCATTTTCATGTTTCCATCAGCTTCAGGTGTTCACCAAAAGAACTAGTTATATTGTTTCCTTCTTAAGAATAACAACTTACAGCCCGTGGTAGTCAACAGAAATTAGTTGCAGGGAAAAGTTGTAAAAAATCACCTTGGCCATTCACAAATTTGGTACAACTGCATCATCACTCCATGAATGTATCCCCAGATAGTCAAAACCAACATGAAAACTGGTTATGAGAGGGCAAAGGGGAATTTTCACCCTCACTAGACACCCCTACATGCAAGAATCAGATCTTATTGTGGTTTAAACTACTTGGGAATGAGATTTGGAGAGTGTATCAGCACTCATTCATGAATGATCTGAAACATAATAGACATTCTCCCAATATTATAAAACAGAAACTAAAACTCAAACCAAATCCATTCTTGATAGAACACAAACAGATAAAATCAAAAATATTTTATGCGGCCTATGCAACCATAGATGTCAGCAAATGGTCCAATAATTTGTTACAAACAGGACCCTGACGAATGATCCAATAATCCATCTCTGGTAATATTAATAAGAAATTTCTTAGAAATGTAGCGATTTAAATTACTAAAACTGTATGTACTTTTGTGATTACCTCCTTTATTTTAAAGAGGAAGTTTTATCATGAATCGTGTTCTTGAAATTGTAGCTCATTATCAATTTATGAACGTTGGATATATAGTACAATGTGCAGGATTTATGGAGTGCCAACAGTTCCAGCCACTCGGACACAACAGGAGTCCTAGATTCCCCAAAAATAGAACATCCTGTTAACTGGTGTAAACAGGATGTCAGCAGGCTGACATATGCTTATGCCTCCCATAAAGCTGAAACCACCAAGCCTGTCCCGGCCAAAAACAGACCTGAATTCATCCTAAGTCAGGCTGAGCGAAGCTTAGAACAGGACCTAGTTGGATATTCTAAAAATATGGAAATAGAGCTGCGATGAAATAATTCGGGCTTCAAATTCTTCGAGCCCAAGCAAAATCCTTGGGCTAGTTTATGAGCCCGAACTGAAGACTTTTTCAGGCCAATTGAACCAGCCAGGCCATCCAGAAACCTAAGTCCTACTTATGTCTACCCAAACGTGTAAAAAAATTTTGGCAGTGTCCTCTGGACCCATAAATGTAGTATAGCATAAAATACAGTGTTTACAAGCATTAAAATTAACAAGTTGATTTAGTCCAGTAGTATCTTTTAATATATTGAAAAACACATTTCCAAATATTTATAATATACATGTACATAGATGTTGAAGTGTCAGGACTCAGGACATTTTGGGACACCTGTATGCTTGGCATTCATGCCAAGTGTCTAAGCAACACCACATTTACCTTAAGGCATCCCAACCACAAGATTATTTAGACACTGGCACACTGCATGTCCAGAGAAACCCCTAATGCCCATTGGTTCTAAACTCAGACTCCAGCAATATGAAATTAACAATTCTCCCACCAAAGGTAGCCGTAATGAGGATAAAATTGTCTGTGATAATCAAGAAAGCACCCTAACAAGATTATTGCCTATTGTGCTGCCCATGATCCATGTCATGGGCAAAGTTTATTGAACTTAAGACAAATCAAATCAAACATGTGACAATGGTCAGATGGTTCCTACAACAGTGCCATTTAGACTACATACTCCCTCTAATATATGATGTGTGATGTTGGTATTTCTGGACTTTGATTATATGTTCCCACAAAAGATAAGCATGTTCATGATTAGTTAAAGAAAATATGTTTCATGCAGAAATGACAAGTATTTTACTGAATTTTGTATTATGATTATATCTATAGCCTAGATAGTGCCATCTTTTATGCTAATGGGAGGGCAGCATTGTCATATGGATAGAGATGATGCCTTGGAAATAGAACTATTAATATATCATGTCTGTCTTCCAAAATAAATGTATCAACTTGACTGGTTCTATTCAATTCATACATTATATATGTAAACAGAGTAGAGATACTTTCTGATAAACTGAATGCAATCAAGAGTCCCATCTAATGTTTAATTGAGTATAACAATCTCTGTAGCTTCATATATCCCCATTAATGGCTAACTAAAATTGGTTTTTGCTCTTTATCTCATGAAAGCCTCCTTATCGGCAAGGATTTAAATATCGTATTTGGCCATACTAGATAGTCTCAATAAGGTATTGGTACACCCTCCATCATGGTTCACTTTACCGGCCCGAACCGGGTGGTACAAGGCGTACCATATCGTATCGGTTCGGTACTGATGTCTAATACAGGTGACATACCGAGTGTTGGTATGCCAAAAAAAATTTCATACCGTACCATACCAGCAATGTGCTAGTGTAGCACCGATACAGGGTCCAGTACCAAGACGGCGAACCTTACCCTCCATAGTCGTATTGTACTAATATGTGGTTTTTCACTCTATTTTCTCTATCCTGGCATAAAGTTCTACCATGTATGATACGATAGTGTACTGGTCCATACCATATCGGTAATGTACAAATATGAGTACAAGGTACCAATACTAGCACCAATACCTTGAACCTTGCTTGCAAGTCTCCAAGTTTGAAAAAAAAATCCACATAAGGGTTTTCAATACAATAGTAACTACACCTCAACTCTCTATAGACCCAATCATATCGCTTTCCATTATTATATTACAAGATTGAGGGAAAATAGAATAAAATCTGAAAGTTAGGTCACATAGAAATTATAAAAAATATATGATTAAAATAAAAAAGAATATTATATTTTAAAAAAAACAGCAATAAATAGGATTTTATTTGGAAGAAATCACTCCATAATCTAGTCATATCACATTTTTAGAAACAACACAAAATCTTTCCATATGTTTATTAGATCAAGTTTCCTTCTTTAAAAAATAGTTTTAAAAAATTAACTTCCAACAAGCAACATTTTATTTGGAAGAAATTTTCCATATTTTTGTTAGGTCAAAATTCAAAAGCAACCCAAAGTCCTTCCATATTTTCAATAGATTGATTTTCCATATTCAAAAGGGATTGCCAGTTATAGGTAGGGTTGGAAAAGAGCTAAGCCACGCCCCTACCGAACCCGGCCCAAATTTTTTGTCAGGCTTCGGGCTAGGCTTAGGCCCAAAAATTTTCAAAAATCCAAGCTCAAGCCCAACTTAAGCCTAGGCTTGGGCCTGGCCCGCAACTGAATTAGGCTTAGGCCCACTGGCAAAAGGCAATGAAAAGAAACACAGAGACACAAACGAGGATAGAGGGGTCATCTTGTCCGCCTCATTCCCCTCAGTTCCCCTCCTCTCCTCTTCTTAGTCTCATGGGCGGCGGCAACATTTCCCGCCTAGGGTTAGGGTTCCAGCTCCCCTCTTAATGTGTTAATCATGGCCCTACCAAGTTACCGTCCACCCCCACCCACCCCCCGGAAAGAGCTCCCCCTCCTCCTCCCAGACCTCCAAGTCTGGTTTTCTTCCCTGGGTAGTCGCGCTTTTGGTATGTCGGATGCCGAGGAAGCGAATGGCACTACGGGCCTGGTTCAAGTTCAGCCTGGTATTGTGGTTGTGTGCTACGAGCTCAGCCACAAGCCTCATTTAGCTCATGCTCAAGCCAAGCCCAAGTCGGGCCAAATAACTACTGAGCCTAGCCAAAGATGTATATGGGCCCTAATTGTAAACCCAAACCCAATCCAAAAATACTTAGGCCTAGCCCGTAGCACGATTAGAAGTCAGCCCACCCCAATGGGCCTTGGGCTGGAACGAGCCCACTTCCAACTCTAATTATAGGACTTTAGTTGGCAAGAGAAGTATTTTAGGTAAGTGGAACTGCTTATTAGGAATCAGGTTTAGTGAAGAGTTTTCGGGCATAAGTTACACATTTTAAGAAAAATGGATGGATGATTTAGATATAAAAGAAAAAGATAAATAGAATCTAGAAAGAATATTTTTTTAATGTTAAATCTGTCATTTTTCAATATAGTCGAGATAATATGCTTCACACGTCTTTACTAGAAAATATCAAGGAACAGAAAGCTACATTTAGAAAATTCAGATTACAATCAAATAACCTGGAAAGGCTAACATCACCACTTGAAATCTGAAGCAAAAAATGCATTAAAATCTATAATTAAGTACAGACTTCGGAATTACAATGCCTTGCATGTTATCATTTTTACTGCTGCCAACCACTTTAAACAGACATCACTCTAAATCAGCACTAGCTAAATCTACAGCAGATCGAGGCACTGTTGAGGACCAAGATCTGAATCCAACATTTTCTACTTCAAATCCTGGAAACTAGTCCACAACACAATTTGCTTTTCCATGAGTATGAGCATTACGTAACCTCAAATGCTATCAACTAAGAGCCAGAATATCTTAAAGAAGGTGAAGATAGCCATCGGAGCTCCTCCATTCTAATCCAAGAGATAACAATCAACTGCCTTCCAAAAACAAAGTTTAATAGCTAACTCTTTTCCCTGTCTGTGTGTGGGTCGGAACCGCTACTGCATATTTAACTACAAGCTCCTAAAACCAGCACCTATATCTCTGATTACAATTTAGTGAACTCTCACAGGTATGTAGATACCCATAGTTTATTTTCAGCTTTAATAAATGAGTGCTTCCCAAGCAGCCCAATCCACTGCCTGATTCACCTATTAAAAGATACATCAAACTTTATAACCAAAATAGGTCCTTGGTTATGGCCCCATATATCTATAGCACATACATAAAAGAGAGCCTCAGAGGTCTGACCTTTAAAGAAATATTAATTGGTCATATAAAAACTCTTTAATATAATCACTGCAAAAAATGAGTCAAATCTCAGCTAAACTCCACAACAAACTTCAATCCGCACACCTCATCACAGTTCATAATACCTCTCTCTCTTGCCACCCATATTTCAACAACTCGATCCCATAATTTTTTTAACACAAACACTCCCTAATTTATATATTCTGTCTCTCTCTAACTTGCCCCTAATCTCTTCCATGTTACTACTTCTTCCTTTCCTTTTAAATTTTAGAAAGCTTCCATATAAAACTCTCCCATGTTTTTCTTAGAAGTATAGCCTTCACACATCTCATTTCAAATAGAATCCAGTCATATGGTTTTTTTCATCTGCCAAAACCTAGTAGTTGAAACTATGTCTCCAGAAAGTGAAAAGAAAATTCTCGCTGAATAGTCTACTAAAAAATAATTTTATCTGAGATGATAATATCCAGAAAATCCAGCTAATTCTATATTCCAAAAGATTGCCTTCCATTTTTAACATCTATAATTTGTAAAACAAAAAAGGGATTTCTGTATACGTATGCCTGCAAATATGGTTTATTACATATTTACCCTTCAAAAGATTGCAAAAATACATGTATGTATGTATGTATGTATCTCAAATCACCTTGTTTTTGCAATGATGCCCCTTCCACTACATTTTTGGCCAACAGTATCTATAAGTAACTGCTTTAAGTGTAAAATGACACTTATCCTTTACATCAATATCCTTGAAAATTTTATGCAAAAATATAGCTTTCTAAAGTACAATTGAATAGTAAATTTATCTAGGGTATTAACACAAAAGGGTAAAAATGTCATTTTTATGCTTAAAACTGTTATTCATTTAACACTGATAGCCAAAAATGAGAGAGGTATTGTTGCAAAAAAATAGGATGAGGGTATACAGGCATGCAGTTTTCAAAGCATAAATATGCAACAAGGCATATTAGTAGGGGTATATTGCAAAAAACCCAATAAATATTTATCTAATTGTACCTTAAGTTTTTTCTCCATTTTTCCTTATTATACTTAACATGCATCGATCAAGCTTGTTGCTAGTATTTTCTAAACAGGTTTGCAGCGCTCCTCTCTGATAGTGTTGGATTGGCCGGCCAAACTATGGGTCTATGACAATATACGAGTCATCCTCAATAACTAAAGAACATGCACAATCAATAGATACATCTGCCTTGCTTCGAGTGTGTCCTTGAGTCCACTACGGCTATTGAAATAGTAATATGAGGACCAAGCCCACATTACAAAATCTGCAGAGGACAGACAGGGGAGTGATCTATATGATGCCTTGCTACTAGCAGGTTAGGACAAACACTAGTAAAATGTATGTTGCACAAGAAAACTAATGAATGCACACACAAAAAAAAGACTATAAAGGAAAGATCCTAAACTAATAGAAACTATGCAGAAAGACAAGTTAAAAATGCAGCGTAACCGAAAGAAAAGGCAAGAAATTCTTATTTAGTGCGAATATATTAGCTAATATTAAATCAGGCAATCATGAAAGCAAGAATGTATATAGTTAATCTATGCATCATCCAAACACAGTATGAATCAACAAGTCACTGAGTACATTAATCCTTGAAGATCCACCTCACAAGGGAGTGTTTGATATGGCTTCTACTTTTTAAAAAGCATTCTCAAAAATCACATCCATTGGAGTTCTTAAATAAAAAACCACCTTTTGGTAATACTTATTATTTGGTGATCATACATTATAAAACTACTTCAGTAGATGAGCTTACCATGTTTGAAAGGCAAGGAATAATCTCACAAAAGAAGAAGCTCGAAGTTTGGATTTTCTAGCTTTTCCTAAAAGTGCTTTTTTGACTTTTACATCTTGTAAAAGCGTTTTTTAAAATGATACTATCAAGCAAATTTTTAAGGGCACGCTTTCCCTTTTCTAACTTAAAATTTACAAAAAAAAGAACGTTTTTAAAACAACATGAAACACACCCTCAAGAGATTTTGTGGTTTGTATATTTTGACTCTTGGGCCTTATTCATGAATTTCCCAAAAGTGAAAAAATACTTACCCTATGGGGAATATAGATGCATATATATACATATAAATATATCATATCAATTATCAACTATCTTAG
>JAOXJJ010000551.1:167434-200584 GCA_025769935.1 Phoenix roebelenii
GAGATTCAGACTTTGGTTCAAATAGGGTTCAATACTTATCCAAATTGCTTGAACCAAAACTTGAGATACTTAACTAAAATATGCACACAAATAAGCCTGAAATACTAGAGTGAATTCATTAGTATAAGATATACTCAAATGCTTTAAGCTCATCAAAATCAAATGAGGGCTTAATCAATTACTCCACACAATCTCTTGTTGGAAAACTTTAAAATTTTCAAAAGTACCGACTTTAGTTTTTAACCAATATACATAAGTATATTTTTGAAAAATCATCAATGAATGTTATAAAATAGTATTTACCAGCTCTCGTCAAATTCTCATTATTATCATATAAATATGTATGAAGAAGTTCGAGAAGTGAAATAGTTTTCATGACAGTTTTAAAAGATGTTTTTCCTTTTTTTGCTTGTGTACAATATTCACAATAATCTATAGTTAAAATAGAACTTTGTTTGGCAACATAATCATGTGATATCATATGATGCATAGTCTTACTACTAATATGTCCTAATTTATAATGCCAAATATAATTCATATGAATAACAATATAAGCAGGAACAATAGTATCTTTATTAATCCTTAGCAAGTATATTATCTTTAGCATAGCCTTTCCCAACAAAGGATCCTTTTTAGAGATAATCATTTTTTGAGAATCAAATACAACTTTAAATCCATGATCATCATGTTTCTCGATATAAATAAGTTCCTAACATTATAAATTATTTTGTCGCTATTCTGATTATCAAGTTCCTAACTAATTCTAGCCTCATTTTTAATTTGAATGTGTTGCAGCAATTAATCCAAACTTGGAGGCTTATTCTTATGCTGTAAAATCTTTTGGTAAGAAAGTTTACCAATGATGGTATAAACTTGAAATGTCTCCAAAATCATTTCACTCGCATTAGCACATCGAGGAGCTATCTCATTAAGTTCGTTGACTTGATCAATGATAGGCTTTGAATCATCCATTTTGAAATAAACGTACTTATTAACAAGAAAAGATTTATTGTTAGTATCTTGATTGACGTACCTCCTTGGAATAGCATTCCATAGTTATGGTACCGTTGTGTGAGTATGGAAGACATTGAACAGAGAGTTGGTCATGGTATTTTGGACAGTGAAACAACAAAGGCAGTCATTGTTCTACCTTTTCTTTGACATTCAGCGAGTCCTCCATCAGCCGCTTGCTCTTGTGGATATGGTGCGCTCAGTACATAGGCAACCTTGACAATTGTAAGTTGATAGAGAATCTTGATGGCTCCAGGGTTTGTAATTGAGACCATTAAATGTATCAGATTTCTCCACATTTTGAATTTGAGGCTTAAGAATTGTAGATTCCATGATGAAGAAAATAACTATCCTTAACTTGTTGTAGTACGAACAAGAATTTAGAATGTGGTCAAAGAAATTGATAGGCAAGTCATTTCCAGAAAATTATATTGAGGATAGTTATTTCCCCAGTATTTTTGACGCAAATAGCAACTTGGAAATACTAACCCTTTGATAGAATACCTAACCAACAAAAATTCAGGGTGCACTCCAGAATTTTTCTTTCTAAAAAACATATCCAATGAAGAAGGAAAATTATAGAAAGGAAAGTTATCGAAACAGTAAGTTATTGTAAGAATGGAAGTTCAGTGATAGTAAGTTCATCTCGGTTTCGTATATTCCGATGGTTTTATAAGTGTCCAAACGCTGCACACGTTTCCTTTCAGAAAGGATGCAATGCTACAAAGTTTGAACGTTGTACATATCTTTTCAGAAATAACGCAACTCTCTATATTATTTTTTTAATGTTATAGAAGTTCCCAATTGCTTTAAAAAAACTTGAAGTCATTAGGATTCCTCATTAAATAAAACCTCCTAGCAAGTTTTTATCCTTTTAAGATTATTATTATTATTAGGAAATATATACAACATAAGATGGATGTTGGAGGCAATGTGGATTCAGAAAAGAAGGTCAAGCTGGAGGTTAATAGAGTGAGAATAGGAGAGTGATGAGAGGGCTTTGAGATGGGATATTCATGCCCCCCATTGATGTATTGCTTTAATACATCTGATGGCTGAGATTGTCTCAGGATGTCTCAACCTTATTTGATTTAAGTTAGCTGATTTGTTTAAATTAAAAGAAAGTATAATAAATCAATCTCAGAGTAAAATGAAAAGGTTAGCGAAACTGTCGGCAACCACTTTCTGATAAAATTTATGAACATCCAAAAATATTGATCGGATAAGATGTTTTTTCTCTTCTCCATAAAAAAATTTAAAAGTATGTAGTACATATCATTGCGGACTTTAGTTTGGATTGTGTGATCTTTTACCATTATAAACAAGAGATGGGGGTTTGATTCTACAGGGCTCCTTATTATATTAAGGGCACGCTTTTGCCTTCTAGAGCTCAAAAAGTATTTTTTGACAATACATAGATATTTGATAAAAAAACTTGAAATAGCTTCTTAGTCCTCCCATAAAAGCTTCAATTTAAAATTTCTTCTCGTTAATATTTTGAACTCATTGCGCTCATAAGAAGAGGAAGAAAAGTATGGTTAATATGAAAATGAAACAACACCACATGTTTGGTTAGAATTTTTTTTAAAAAAAATAAAAAAGCTGTTCGTCAAAAAGCTACAATTTTTAAAACTTGTTAGAGAATTATTTGTATACCGAAAATACCTCTAAACTTTGTACCTATTACATTATTTATTATAATATTTAGATTATAAATTATATAAATTATAAATTAACTATTTACAACTATATTATATTAATATAAAATAATATTGTAATATAATATTATTATAATATGAAAAAAAGTTTTTTAATAAAAATTCATCTTAGTAAAAGCTCTATCGTACCGATCCGTCCAAGAGCTGAGCCGTGGCTGCTGGGCGAGGGAAATAAACCGTCCCCAGCCGGATAAAAAGAAAAGTGCTGTGGGATTGGCATATTGCCGTTCAGACTCGTTTGAGATCTCGGAATGTCTTTGATTGCATCCGACGATTTCCCCACCATTCATCTTGCCGAGAGATAAGCCGAAAGCTCGGTCGCCTGACATCTTAGGTACCGACCGGTTACGCGGCCTCCACTGCGCGTTGGCAGACCGAATCTGGAAGACCAAAGTCTTCCCTGTCTCTGTCCCCTCCTGCTCTCGGGGTTTTTGTTTTGAAGGCTATGATCCTGCTCCAGGCGTCGCCGGTCCACCTCCTTCCCCCTCCCCGCTCTCATGGGTACCGACAGATGACTTTTAACCATTTTTTAAAATAATTTCTGGGAGTAGCTCATCCTGGATTTAGTATGATTATCTGATGGAGTAGAGATTAAAGTAAGTCAGTAGAGAATTTCGGCCCGATATATTTTGTATAGCGATCTGTAAACAAGTTTTCTTTTCCTCTGTTTCTAGTCAAGCTGTTGCTTTTGCAAGTCGGCTTTCTTTTCAGAATAGCAAGTTGATTTTATTTATGGTGCTTGTTTTCCTCATTTTAATGGAGAAAATATTTCTTTTTCCTCTTTTGGAATATTAGTTGGATTACGTTCGAGAAATATGGAATTCTTTTGGTGGATTTTTGCTTTATTGGTTTACGATGGAACAATTTTATTCTGCATCTGTTCTGTAATTCCAATGTGGGCTGAAAATGGCAATGTGGGACTCTTAATACTCTTTATTCTTTGAGAAACTATTATTATTATTATTATTATTATTATTATTATTATTATTATTATTATTATTATTATTATTATTAATACCTCCATCTGCCCCCTTCCCCGGACAGGAAGGCATACACTACAATAAATGAATATAGTTCAGTGAGAAGCCCGAAGAACAGGCCAGGTTCTAGATAAGTACTAGTTTTAAGTTATTGATCTATGAAACTGGAGGAACAGTTCTGACTGACACAGCGGATCTAACTCTTAAACACAGTTGTAGTCCTGTAGTAAAGGCATGTGAAAATTGCAGAGACTTGCAAGCGAGAAGCGAAAAAAATGTAGAAGAACTGGGTGTGAAGTGTCAGTACAATGAAACTCCAGTTGCGACTTGGTGCATGAAGCATAAAAGGGACCAAACATTACTCAACCAATCAGACTTGATCCCACAACTATTACACAGACCATTGATATTCCAAATTTCAAGAAAGTTGAGTATTACCTTGTCCATGTACAATGAAATGCACAATTTTCATAAAACCTCACAAAGAAAAATGGTAGCCAGATAAAATCTATCTTTTCAGGAAGTGAAGAAAGTTTTCTGCATGATAAACAGTTTGCATGTTTGTGAACCAAAAGTATAGTTCTGTTTTGCAGCTTTGCTTTTAGTTCCACCAATATTACATATTTATTTGAAAATATTGGCAGCTAGAAAGGTACCATTCAAAGTAGGCTGAGCCGGGCCGAACCGGACGGTTTGGCCTATACCGAGCTGATGCGGTGGAAAACCGGGTTGATTCGCCTATTGGAGTCGGTTCCGGCCTCGAACCGGCTGGAACTAGTTTCGAACCGACCGAAACTGGCCAGAAAAGGCCCGAACCAGATCGAACCGGCTGGAACCATTTGGAACTGGCGAGTTCTATTCGAATTTGGTTTTAATCGGACGGTATGCACCGAGTCGATCCGGTTCGGAACTAGGCCTCCTTTTCCTTTCTTTGTCTTGTGACAAAAGGATGTTAGGAGGGCTTATGACCCATACGGATACAGATATAAATATGGTGCGTTTGAGGTATCTTTCGGTGGCTACTATCTTACGCAACCCAAAGTATCTTACGGGTTGGATTTTGCCGTTGGCTTATTCGGATGGGCCCCTTCATAGCCGTTTTATCTGTCAGTTTATCAGCTAGAAAATACTTCTCAGTTATAGAGCTTCAACAAGAGATCCAAGAGTATTTATAACCCGTAGCGCGTTCCTTATGGGATGAATATATAAGACTACAACGCCGCTTGGTTAGCGGGATAAGTTTATGTGCTTCCTGACTATGCTAATGATTTAGATATCTATGAGAAGTATCGCCACTCGATAAGATTTTAGATATCAATATGTATGTTGTACTTTAAATATATGTAATTGATTGCATTATATTATATTTTGCACCTTACTACTTGATTTGAGGATATTTATATTGCTTCTTGTAGCATGCAACATCTCAATAATCATTTTATGATTTGTATCATTTTAAAACAATAAGATGCATTATTTAGGTTAAACTAGGATCATAGAAACATCAAAAAACATAAATATATAAAAAAATAAAAACATCAAATTAGACTTAAAATCATCGACAAAGTTCAAAGAGATTGATTACCAATTAAATCAACTTGAAAAACTAAAAAAAAAAGGGACCGACCCGTCCGCCGACTGGTAAGGATCTCGGTATCGATTTGGCGGACCTTGGTACCATTGAACATCAAACATGTGTTTTCAGTCAGCTTGGAGGATTGTGATTGTAGGCAAAGCTCCAGCATAGAAATTCTCTCTCTCTCTCTCTCTCTCTCTCTCTTCTCGTTATACTTCTTAGGTTCTACCATATAGAAAATTAGGTGGCAGAAAGCATGGGGATTGCTTAGAACTTTTGCATTGCTGATTATCGGGCTGGCTGAGATGGGATGAGTGGAAGAGGAGAGAGGAAGGGGTGGAAGGGAGGGCAAGAGGCAAGGGAAGAGAAGGTGAGAGGGAGGAGGAAACGAGGAGGAGGATGATGGAGAAAAGGAGAAGTTGAAAGAGGATTGGACTTAAATTTTCTACTTTTGATCAATGGCAGTGACTGTGTATTGAGTTTGCCTTTCCTGTTGTTCAGTTTCTTGATAAATGCACTTCCACTTGGTTGGTACACTTCTCTTGTTTATCTTCTAGAGCAAAATCTATGCCAACAGCATGTATTCATTAAAATGGCAGCCTTTTGTATTTTATAATCTTGATTTATGATAGTACTTATACTTTTATACTGTCCTGATTCGTTAAAAAATGATAATCTGCCAATGGGTCAGAACCACCTCAGCTATACCTTACTATCTGGCATAGTGGTAAGTTGAGTCAGGTCATGCCCTGGCACTGTTTAATCACTTATCGATAGCCTTTTAGTTATAAAAATTATCTGTTACCTTTAGTGCAGTTTCAAATGATGCAAGGTTTATGGGTATGCTGAGAGAAACCTGTTCTAAACCAATCAATTCTCCTTCTTTTTATCTTGGGTCAATGCATTTATTTTGTGTCCTTTTTATTTGTTCATTGTCCTTTAGAAGCTAAAGAACTTATAGCTTGCTTTGTAAGCATTTCCTCTTTGTTTTGGTGGTTATGTCATGCTTTTGTAGTTTTGAGCTGCTTTGGCAAATTTAGCGCCAATGTGCTTCAAATAACAGATTAGTGCAACACCTTTTTCCATCTGATCATTTCTTACTATCTTTCTTTGGGGTGCAAGCTCTCAACTTGACTTGTTTAGATGTTTCTTCTTCATTAAGAGTATTTGGCTGTCTCTTTCTCCCTAAATCTGTTCTTGGAAAATGAATATGGAAACAAGGGTAAAAGACATTATTCTTGTTTTCATTTTCATTTTTCAGAAGTAAGTGTTAGGAATTTGAAAATATCAGGTAGCAGTATTCTCTGGAATTTTTTTTTTCAGGTAGCGAAAACCCTTCACAAAAGAATGAAATGAAAAAACCATGTGTGATACAAAAGGATGGTTACATACCATTTGAAGTGATATTAGATTTAATTTAGCCATTACTTTGCTGTATTTTTCTTTTGTTTCTGCTTAATTTTATGTCTTGTTTGGTCCTTTTAAGTCTAAGGTTGGTATCAGAAGACCCTCAATTTTGGTTGGTCCTTTTGTTTCAGCTGAAACAGATCAGTTTTTAACCAAGGCCAATTTGAAATTGACTTCTAGTTTTGGATTTCGCTTAGTCAAAATTGACCACTTTTATTCTAGTTTCAATGGTTTCAATCAGTTTCTGCTGAAATTAGCAATAAATGTTTGTCCCTTTTTTAGATTTGTTTCATTTTTTTCTATCATTTTTCTTTTCTTAGATTAGGAGGGGCTAATCCCTATCTTTTATCCTATACCCACCCCACCCCTCGATGGCTGACACCTCTGAAATTGAACCCCCTGCCCCCTTGCTAGTAGCAGAAGGTGACACCATTCGAGCAAGCACTCAACAGTGTTGTTTTCTATCATATGGAAGTAATTTTTTTTAAATATATGAGAACATACACTATCTAGTTCCATTTCAATGATTCTTATTTCTTTTTCCTAAGTAAAAAAGAGGGTGTAAATGATAAACATAACCGTCAATGGGCCAAGACCTCTGAAATGACAGTCATCACAACACTTTACAAAGATCACTATAATCAAATAAATACAATATATTTCACAGAAGTAACCTTTTTTATATAACATATATAACATTTCATAAATAGCGTTTGGATCTCCTCAGACATATGAAAGAGAAATGCTAGAACTCAATATGTTTGTCAGTTAATCTTTGAATAATTCAAAAAGTAAATAATATATGTGTGCATGTGTTTACAATCAATTTACTAATAAATCTCTTATATCTAATATAAGCTTCAGTCTAAAATGGTCAAAACTACACAAATTAAGAATATATATATATCACAAACTACTCTAAAATATTGTGGAATAACTTTTCTTGACTTCTTTTGTTTTCTTCTATTTTTAAATTTTAATTTTTTTCTTATTTTTCACTGAGATGTCAAAACTTGGAATAAAACTTTGAAGCCGCTGAACTGCCGAAACTTAAACTCCATATGCATAGTCAAAGCCTAAATTGAGACTGACTTTTCAAACCTTGCTCTGGATAAAAGAAAAAGGATTTTCCTGATCTAAGCCTTTTTGGGACATAAAAGGAATCAAAGACTCATTGCCCTAGTGGATCCTAAAGGTACCAACACTCTTATTTCCCTTCTTCACCTTCCTTATACCCTTCTTTTCTTTTTACCCTTCATATTTGGTGCCTATGATGCTTGCTCCTATTTTATTAAATTTCACTTAGATGTTGCCTCCAAATGCCTTCACTTTGTTGTTGGCACGGGCTGCCTGGCTTCTTTTTTTAAATCATTTCTCTATTGTCACTTCTTCTCACTTGGTGTTGATCACCCTGTTGCTCCTCTCCTTTTTATTTCTACCACCCCTCCTGATCCTCTTCCCTCAACAAATCCTCTTGCCTGCACTCTTCACACCACTATTGTTGCTCCTCCATTGATTAATTCTTTGCTCATTTCTTTTCCTTATTCATTGCCACCTTCAATGCCAACTTTGAATAGCATATTCGCTTCTAAGTTACTAAGTCCCTTCTAGCCTTTCCTCCAATATCTTTGCTTGCCTTACCCTTGGTGCATATTCATTACCCAAAATTCCACCATTAATTTTGGTTTATTTGCTAAATTCTTACTAGTTCATATCTTTTGTTCCTTATATCTTTTTCTGCAGATTAGTGATATCATGCTGTCCTACCTACATGATGTATCTTATTTGTTGTTTTTCATTGTTGTCCAATTTATCTTATAATCTGTAATCTCATTGCCATTATCATCTCATATTATTTGTTTGCTCATAATTTCATTTTTTTGGCTTTCTTCTCTGCCATAGAAGATCCTCCTTTCCAGGGGAAAAGTTTCAAACATGTTGTCTGAGTGAGACAACATCCAACAAAAAAGTTATTTCTAGACAACTTCTATCCTGTTTTGCTGCTTCAGTTATGTTCCTCTCTCCACAAAACCAGGTACAAATGTAATCTTTTCCATTTCTAAAACCATTTTTTAGCAATTTAACTTATTCAATTTGGCCTGCAGTGGCAGGAATAAATCATAGTGAAATTTGATATTGTATGGTCATTATCATTTGTTGGACCTAATGTAACCTTCGTGATGAAGCCTTATCTCATACACATAGACCAGAATTGTTATAAGACCTACAAGCAATTCAGATACAAATTTTCATGTGTAAATTTGTATAAATTTAGTACGTCAGAGGAGGAATTCAATATGAGGAATCATTGCAGATAATAGCATTTCGGGAACCAGAATAGTAGATATTTACTGTGAAAACCTAAACATTGTAGAGGCAGGGGATCAGAAAATAAAATTTCTAAGACAACAAGTAGATTATGATGTCATATACTTGTTTCTGCTTATCAGGCTGTTGCAGCAGAATCCATCCATCATCAAAGTTTATGCCAGATTGCAATGGCCGCAAATAATGATTCGATGTTAAAATATGATAGCATGTCAGATGAAGAAAATGAGAAGCTAATGATGAGGGGCATGACGACTAAGAATTTTGATCCAGTTAGATATTCTGGAAGATGGTTTGAAGTAGCTTCACTGAAGCGTGGATTTGCTGGCCAAGGACAGGAGGACTGCCACTGCACACAGGTAAACACATGCCATGATATGACTCCATTATGCACTTATTATAATTTTTCAACTAATAGCAAGGGTTCACTAAATTTGCAGGGCATATACATGTTTGATGCTCAGATGCCATCGATCCAAGTGGATACATTCTGTGTCCATGGTGGCCCTGATGGTTATATTACTGGAATAAGGGGGAAGGTTCAATGCCTTTCAGAGGAGGATATAGAAAAAGCTGAAACTGATTTGGAGAAACAAGAGATGGTCAAGGAAAAATGCTACCTTCGTTTTCCCACACTACCGTTCATACCTAAGGAGCCCTACGACGTGATTGCAACTGACTATGATAGTTTTTCTCTTGTTTCTGGGGCTAAAGACAAGGGTTTCATTCAGGTAAGAACAAAATATTTCAATCTAGGAGACATGATATATGATACTCTATCTTACGTTGGTTCAGGTTTGTCTAAGCATCGGATCCTTTCAATATCCAAAAATACGTTCTTATGGATTACTGTTCTAATGACATAGCAATGTCCATTTTCAAGGGTTGGGTGCAGATGCTGTAGGCTTAATTGAAGGGTCATATACTTTTCATATGTTGGCATTTTTTCTTGGGTGCGCATATGTAAACAAAACGGTCATGTTTAATTCTCGATGTGATGGTTCATACTTCATACGTTCACTGTTAGTATGTGACAGATAAACATAGTTAAATGTTTTAATCTTTATGTGGCACTTCAATAGAATCAATATCACAGTTAATATAAGCAAGATGAAGAAACAAAGAGAAATCATCCCAAATATATGTACCTGATGATCTGATCTGATGAGACTTGTATAACCATTGGTATGCTACAAGTGCACTAATGATCATCAATGTGAGATATGTATATGCAGCTTCTATGATTTTTCTACTAATGTGATTTGATAAGCTGACTGCTAATGGGCTCCCAAAGTTGCTGGCTTCTCTTTCTTCATTTTTCTTTGAGCGCCCATGAACAAAAGAAAATTCATTTGGGATGGATGCTTATGATTAGAAGATTCTCCTTCATTTCTCTAACTCCTAAAATAGGATTGCTTAGAAACCTAATATGCTCATTTCTCTCCTTTTTACTGATCATTAGAAATAAATTCTTATTAAGTTCTTTCCTGTGCATGGTATCTGCTCCAAAGCCCTCTCTAAGCTTCCTTTCCTAGTTTGGACTCCTTGTTCTAGCGAAGTCCTTAATATTTGCCTTTTGTGACTGCACAAGAGAGAATGCCCCTGGGAGGTCAATAGTTGGTACTACTTGGTAGTAATGTGGGGCCCATAAAAGTGTCTGGCTAGTTTTCTTGTCTCATTATTTTTTTTCCTTAAAGAAGGAAATTTTAAGGTGGCTGGTTAAGAAGTCTTTATGGCATAATCTTCTAATGAAAACTTTTTAGGGCTTCCCCCACATAATCTTGACTATCCATCTTGTACTCCATAAATGAAGAGGCTTTGATCTTTTGAATGAAACATCAATAAATCAACCTAAATCATTGATTACTTTGGTTAATGTGGATCTCTTTAATTGGTGCTTCCTTATAGATAGATTGTTTTGTTGTAATAAAAAAACTTAGATGATCTATTTAATTTTAGATGGCAGATGTCCTTCCCATGGTGAGATGTTGGATCTCCATCAAACACCAATGTTCTAAGGCAGGTCATACATTAAGATACTTGTTGCTCTCTGAGATACACCAGGGATTATTTTTTTTTCCTAGCATGGAAGATCATTACTTCAGCCACTAGGTCTCTGACATTGAGAATAAGGTTTGATATTTTGGTTGGTGTGGTTCATATCCATCCATATGTACCATATTGACCCCTTGGCGGTAGAAGGGGGCCTGGGTATAGGCAAATGTTGACTAAGCTGCACTCAAGCTGCTCGAAGTTGGATTGAGTAGTTAAAAGCAGATTGAGGTCATTTTTTTTCAAACCTATCTTAACCTGGCATGGAATTGAGCAATACCACTTGGTACTGTTGAGATGTCTAAAATAGCTCATATGTTGCAACCTTCACTACAATTTGAAGGTGGTGATGGAGTAGGGAGAAGGAGACTGCATAGTGACGTTGGCATAGAGTCAAAAAGGTTTGTTTTCGATTCTAGGGATACAATATTATTCTGGCTAGGGAAATCTTCTCCCTCCTCCCTTTTGACATTATTTTTTCAAAATACTGATAGCAATTGGCTTTTCATTGAAAAAATCATGGGAGGATTTTGTCAAATGAGGATGAACATCATTAGTGTAAATATGGGACCAAAATCAATGTTTTCTGTGGTTTTGAGTTGAATTCCAAAATCTATGCCCAAAAATTATGTAAATCTGAAATAATTGAAAAAAGGTCGTAACAAGGTGTACCATCCATACATAGGCATACCGTTTGATACCCTTTTAAGCACGATCTTCTATACGACATAATGCACCCATTGATTAGGAATGCCCTAAACCTTGATACTTTGAACCTTGATCAAGATGAGTTATATAATCTGATTCAGTTAGATAGGTCCTAGCTAATAGTTTGGACTTGTACCCAAAAAATTATATCATGTATAAGATATGAGCAGATTTATTCTCTAATCACTGTGCTCTCGGTGCCCATGGCTGTAGCTAGATTTATTCATATTCTCTCAGGCCTCATAGGCATGGTCTTTTCTCCAAGCATTTTAATTCTAGTTCGAGAAGTTTAATAGGTAGCAGTAGCAGCAAGGTTATCTGCGTAGGTGCCTAGGTGGTCCTATCTTGGCACTTGGGCAACCTCACCTCGTAGGTACCTAGCACTTTCTAGGCTGCTAGGTGAGGTAGTCGTCCAAGCATCCAGGTTGGTGCCTAACCATCTATGGGCCACTTTTTTACAGGACAGACGCCTGCTTATGACATTATTGATCACTTTAAATTCGAAACATCATTCTTCTTGTATATTACAAGTTTTATTTACTATCTAGTAAATGGGGATATTTTTAATTAGCTTTTGAGTATATTTACTAAAGTACTTTAAAGACTACATTTGTAGATCCTTGCATCCATATTGGAATTCCCGCATACAACTAATTCCTCAACTGCCCCCTCCAGCTATTTTTGGCAATTATAACATGTTCTCTAACATATTGTTGATGCTAGATCATACTATGAGTAGCTTAGGTAGTTAATAACCCAGCATTTATAACTATGATGTTTTTAAAGTGTTCTCTATGAATCAAAAACATGCCTTTGAGATAGTTTGATTACACAACAAGGCTATGTTGTTGATTTATTAATTTCTGGTGAGTTTTTGATCGCACTAATCTGCTTGGCCGCCTAGGCATTCCATCTAGGAATTTTAGGGGATCATCTTCTACGACCACATAGGCACTTTGATAACTTTTGCAGTGGTTGGTTTTGGCGATAGTGTTGATGAGTGTGCTATGTCTGGCCATGAGTAATACATGGATTTAATTGTCTAGCTATATGCATACATGATTATTTCTAGGATGGTGTCAAGTAAACAATCAATGAGTAGAAGGGTTCTGGAAACAAACTTGAGTAATTGGGACCCAAAAGTCGCTTTAAGGACCAAGAATTAAAGCATGAGTTACTGAAGTGAAGAGATGGTTCAATTTGTGCGCTAGCTTTACAATAACAAACCAAATGAAAGTTGCCTAAAAACATGTGTTGCAATTAAGTTTGCATTTGAATAAAAAATGTATCAAAAGGTTTGCTAGATTGTAAAGAGATGTACTAAAAGGGGCATCATGTTTGGTGGAATTGATGCCATGCAAACTTGTACCTATATGTACGTAGTCAGTCAACAGTGTTAAGTCCAACTTATAAGCTTAAGCTTTGGGTTGGACTTTAACATGGTGTTAGAGATAGCCATTCCATCTAACCAATCAATCCTTCTATGCTCCAACTTGCTACTACATGTGTTTCCACTCTTCAGGTTCTAAACATGAAAAGGGGTGTTAGGAAATATTCCCACATCAGATAGGAGTAGGACCTTGGTTTGTCTAATATTGATATGATCCATGCCATAGTTATTAAACCCAGACTGACCTGGCAAGTTTTAGTTCACCAGGTCACCAGTATGATCGTCGAGTCAATTGGTCAGATCAAGTTTATAGTAAAATATATTAAAATTTTAAAATATAAAAATATATAGATATAATATAAGAAAAATATATATAATTGTTGATAAATTTTATACTTAAAATACTAGTCTTTAAGTCACATGCATCTATATTCTACACTACTTTTTATTGCAGTATAAATAGAAAATAATCATGAAATATTTCTTTTTTTTTAAATTTATAAAAAATATAACATAGAAAATATGTAAAAGTTATTGATATTTTAAATATTTTAAATAATAAAGTGTTGAAAATATTAAAATTATAAACAAACATGTTATAAACCATCTCATTCATCACTATAAATTACATAAAGTGAATCTATACTTTCTAAAAGTAGACAAAATTTTATTTTTAAGATAAATTAGACTTTTACAATTTAATTTCACTTAATATATGTGATAATTTATATTACTATAAAAAACTAACATGTTTCCCTAGAAAATATGTCCCAATTACCAATACACATTCCTATATTTTTCATGATTTTTTGTTAAATTAATAATTATTTAAGTAATTAAATACTAAAAGTTACATAACTAACATTATAATGAGAAAATGGTTGAATTACTTCACAAAATATGTCTGCATTATCTATATAGACTAGAAATTTTTCATATTTTTATGATTTTAAAATATTTTTAATTAATTTATAAATAATAAATTAGTATTTAATTATGAACTATCAAAAATTTAATTCTCTTTCAGATTGATATGGAACCTTAGTCTTTATTGTCACTTGTTTTTGAAATTTACTTGAATTTCGGCTTAGGTTTGGTTAGTCATAACCAAGGGCGGCGAAACCGTCCCAAACCGTTCGGTTTAGGGCATCCCGAGCCGTACCGGCCGCGAATCAAAATGGTTCTGGCGACGAAAATAAGATCGGCGCCAGAGGGGGAGAAGACGAAGGAAAAAGAGAAAAAGAGAGAGAGAGAGAGCAGGGGAGGAAGGGAGAGGGAGAGGAAGGAAGAGAGAGGAAGATCGAGGCTGGCTGACGGAGGCTGGGAAGCCGCGGAAGAGGGGCTTGCTCTGATCCCCTATTTTGTTAGAAACAGGGGTTGGAGGGGCCTCTTTTATTTTTTGAAATTTTAAGTGAAAGTCAGCAAACCTATTGCCGACTTTCACTTAAAAACTACAAAAATAAAAGGGCCCCACCCCTATTTCGAACAAAATAGGGGACTGGAAAAAAGTCTTTCTTCTGCAGCTTCCCAGCAGCTCTTCGACCTCCACCTCCGCGTGGCGGCACTTTGGCCTCCGCCTCCGCGCGGTGGCTCCCCGACCCTCTGCTGGCCTTCCTCGGCCTCCCCCTTCTCTCTTTTTCTCTTTCGTTCTCCCTCTCCCCCACCTCTTCTATTGTTCATGATTCCTTCTTCAATATGTAGATCATATAGAGATCTATAGCATGTTATGGATTTATGCCAAAATAAAAATTTTGGCATAATTTTTTCTGATCTTTCCAATTTTTGGCCTAGTTAAGGCATCAAAATGGAAAAGGAGAAATAGAGGAATGGATTATACTTGATTTTGCTTTGATTTTTGCTCAAAATCGGCAAGAAATCCCTCTTCTCTAAATTTATCACCCAAAAATTACTGTTCTTCAGAGGAAAAGGGAGGAGAAAGCCATGAGAACCTCCCAGAACAGCTCCAAACCGAGTGGAACTGGGTGGTTCCACTCGGTTCGGACCTTTCACTGGTCCAAACACCCTTACCGACCTGATACTGGGTTAGCTTGTTTTGATTTGCCCCGAACCAAGTGGTTTGGGTTGGTAAGGCCATCCTTGGTCTCATATTTTTCGTTGTTTTGAATGATATACATATTGCTTCATGTTTTTAAACAATTGTATTAATAATATTCCTTGAGTTATACAAATTTTGCCTTCTCATTTATGTTTTGATGTTTTGACAACTTAGTTATATGAATATAATTCTACAGAACCTCAACTATAAGAAATTCCTACATTTGATTGCTAGCCATGTGAACCTTGGAGTAAGGGTTCACTTGTATATTCTACATATGGAATTGTTGCTTGTTTTGATTGGTTATTTTGAGTGGTTGAAAATGAAAAACACCTACAAGTTTGTTCAAATTCTTCACTTTAAAGGTTTGTGAAGTAGCATATGTAGTCTTGTTTGACACTCTATGACGTGGCAAGTATGCAACTGAAACCCAGTCTCATCTATAGTTGTCGGCATACTTAAATTATTTATTAAAATCTTTCTAGAAAATAGTTTGTATTGTTGCTACTAACAAAAAGTTTGGATAAGGATGCCAATTGGCATGTTTGTTTAGTCCAAGTCTGATGGCTTGAGTCTTTGGGATGCTAGACACCCTGTGTCACTCTTGACCAAGGTCACCAAACTGGCCCAAACCGGTATGGAACTTTGTCGGTTTGGCTGTGAAAAACAGGACTCACCATGAACTGCTTCGAACTAGGTTGTTTGGAGCAAAACCAGTGTAAACCGGGCGATATGCATTGGTCCCTCTTTTTTTAAGTGATGGGAGGCGAAATTGGTGCGAACTAGGCCGTTTGCACTAGTCCGCCCTTTTTTTTAAGTGATGGAAAGGTCTTGAGGAGGCTTCCCAAGCCTTCCTTCACATTTTTCTCAAATCCTCTTTGCCAAAAATATGCCGATTTCGACGATTCAAGGAGGATCCAACCCAAAATAAGGTACGATTGCACTCCTTACCTCATTTTCTTCTTTTTTTCAACGCCAAAAATTGCCGAGAAAATTTAAAAATAAGGGGAGGTCATGCCACAATTTTTGAATTTGGTATGATTTCATAATATCTTGTATATTTATGGCTGATCTATTAATCCCACTAAAATCTTTAATTTTTATTAAATATATAATTCTTCAGTTCAAAAATATATTTTTGGATTAAAAATTAATTAATTAAATAAATTTTAAAAAATAACTATAAAATTAGAAGCTTATTTAGGGGCATGTAAGCTACTTACGACCTAAATTTGGTATCCATTTATTCAAGTTTTGATGCGATCACTTGCATAGTTGCCTAAGCCTAAATTTAAAAAGATTGAGAAATAAGTAGTCTTTGATGCATGCCCACGGGATTAGAAAAATATATGTTGCATCCATTGTAGGGTTCTACATTGATCTAAACTCAAATTAATTTTCTAAAATATTTTTATTTAAAAATTATTTTTAATATAAAAAATTATAAAAATATAATTAATATAATAAATAAAAACTAGTACTACATATTACATAATTCAGAAGTATCTTCTGAAGTAGAAAATATATTTTTCATAATTTATGATATTTAAACATATTTTTAAATTTAAAATTTATTAAAAATATATAAACAATCAAAAAATAAAAAATTAATACTATGTATTAGATAAGTTAGAAATATTTTCTAAAGTAGAAAATATATTTTCTATTATCATAAAATTTTATTTATTTTAAATAATTGATAAATTGACATGCTTGGTAAACCTAGAGGAATGGAACCATCGAAAGTATCCAAAATATGGTATTGGCTGGTATCATGGGCAAATAGTTTTAGGTCGGAACCACTGGAGGTGTAACATAAAGTTTAAGTGAGGAAGGGTATCAAGTTGAAGTAGCATCTATTTGGTGGTTATTTCGACGTATTTATATGTCGAAAGTGTCCACAGGAGGTCCGATAGCTGATAAAAAAATACTTCGTTGATTTTAGAGCAGCGAAAGAGAGGATTACCAACAAGGCAGATATGGACCATCGAGTCACAGAGTCATCTTCCCATTACTTCAGAAAGTTAGAGGAGGCATTTGCTCTACATGACGAGGAGGTATAGATTTAGGCTTCTATTCAAGCAAGCCTGAATGATCAACGACAGCAAGATGAGGTGGCCAGTCATAGAGCTCGATTTTGACCCTCACACTATGAGTCGGGTTCTGGTTCTGTGATCAGTGGGACAGATGCAGAGTTCAAAAGGATCTCCCCAATTAAAGAGGTTGTTAGTAGAGGCAGTGGCTATATTGCATCTTTGCTGGAGGCTTTTGGCAGCAGGAAGAAGTCATCCAAGAAAATTCCATCAGAAGACACCATCTATAATTTAGATCCACATGCCTTCCTCAAAAAGGATTTGAAGTGGCAGAGCATTGATATTATGCTAAAGAAGAATAAGAAGGATATGTGGTGAGGTATTGGATTTTGGTTCCGCTTCAGCCATATCTCAACAAATGTGGTATACAATGCATACTATAGTTCTGCCATTTCTTCCATATAGGTTGTCAGTTATGGTGTAGATTTTTCAGGACTGAAGAACATCTATGGTGAGCTTCTTGACAACAATAAGGAGCTAAAGGAGTGGATTGTCTTATACCAAACCTAGTGGCCCGCATATGGATTGAATGGTGATGTGTGATGGTTGGACTAGTCCCACTAGACAGAGCATCAACTTCTTAACATACTATTAATGCTTCTGATCATGTGCATAATGCCATGTACAACATCCTTATCTTGATGGAGGGGGTGATTGATCAAGTAGAAGAGGAGAATGTCGTACAAGTCATCACTGATAATGAGCCACAATATAAGGCTGCCGGAGAGATCTTGATGGAGCGGTGGCCATATATTTTTTGGACTCCATGTGCTGCATATTGTATCGACTTCATGTTGAACATTGAAAAGATTCGTAGGGTATAGAAAATAGTGGAGACAACCCAAAGCATCACTAGATATATTTATAACCATACATGGATTCTATCACTGATGAGGAGGTATGCAAAAGGAGAGATCTTGAGATCAGATGTGACACAGTTTGCTACTAAATACGTTGCATTTGATAGCCTCCTCAAGAGAAAAGCAGGCTTGCATCAGATGTTTGTTAGTGCCGGTACTGAGGGGAGCATTGTGAAGGACTTGGCGATGAGGTAGACATTCTAGCAGTGGGCCGAGAAGATAGTGAAGGCTATCAAGCTATTATACGAAGTGCTTCAGGCCATGGATAATGATAGGTACTCCCAAATGGGCTTCCTATATTATATGATGGAGAGGACAAAGAATTAGATTAGGAAGGAAGATCCGAAGCATGCCCAAAACTACATCGACATCATTAAGCGGTGGTGGGACAACCAGATGGGTAGGAACTTGTATCTAGTATGTAATCAAGAATATTGAAAATTAGATTGCTCTTGTACTTGTACAATTTTACTAAAACAATTATGAACTATATCTGCAGCTTACTATCTGAACTCGAGGTTTTAGTACCCTGTACCTAGGATCGATATAGACGATAAACTTCTGACCGTTCTGTGTAATGTGATCTATAAGATGGAGCCCGATTCAAAAGTCACAATCCTATGTTTAGAAGAGGTAAGTTAAGTAGCTTGCGTAAGTTAACTCATATCTTCAATGATTAACATATTATAATGTGACCATTTTTCACAGGTGAAAATATTTTGGGAGGGCACTGACAGCTATCCTAAGTGAGAAAAGTATGAATCTAGGTATATTACATATCAACAACAACTAATACCTGACGTTAAATTGTTACTAATATGATACTATTTTATATGCAATTTTATTCAATATTTTTGCAACTAAATAGTGGATTTATTTTGGTTTGTCTGCAAAAAATCTTAAACAACTAGCTATCTGGATTCTCTCTTAGATGGTCTCCTCAAGTAGTTGTGAGCGCAATTGGTCTACCTTTGCTCTCATCTACAACAAGCAGAAAAATCGTCTGACATAGAAGCACCTCAACAACCTTATATATGTTCACTACAATCTGAGGTTGAGGTTGAAGTGCATGCAGGAGAAAGTAGAGCGAAGTACACAGATTCGATCGACAACACTTTTGTTGACGATGCGGATGATCTTATGATCGGATGGCTTGTGGGCCAGCAACAAGAACCAGAGCTTGATGAATTAGGATTGTCTCCACAACCTGCCAGTTTTGTAGCCAACGAGGCTAGAGTGGATGCAGGGCAATGGGCTGCAACATTCTACGTATCCTTCTAGCTGATCAACCACAGTTACAAAGGTTACTGGGGAGTTGATCATCACATGACTTCTTGTCCGAGACATCCTTCCAGAGATATGATTGAGAGTTGCTTAAACGAGGACACTATGCTACCCGGTCAACTTAGTTAGAAGGACGACATTCATCCTGCCAGTATAACCAGGTAGAGGGGTATGAAGGAAAAGCAGACAGCTGCTTAGCATAGCAAAAAAAGGAAAGACAATTGCAGCATCGATGGAGAGCATAGAGGAGAAGTCAGTTCACTCGGATTCAGAGACCAGGAAGAGCAGCAATGATAGTTTTGATGATGATAGATCTGATGGTCAGGGAGAGAGTGGAGGACATGAAACCATCGTTTATGAGATATTGCCGCATGATGGTCTTCGATTCACCGATGGGTTTTAGTTGATACATGCTACATAGGATAGGGACCATAGTGTATGAGCTGGTAGAGCCCGTGAGGATGCGATTGTATATAGGAGACATACTTCTTGAGGTCATAAAAAAAAACGATACAGCTGCAGATGACCTCGCATGTGGAGTAGGATTCATAGACGTATTAGGTTTTGAGTCGTATGCTGGATCCTATTTTTCACATCCATAGGCAGTCTATGATCCATACGGATATGGATACGGATATGGTGCGTCTGAGGTATCATCTTCCGGTGGCTACCACCCTTTCGGTGGCTAACACCCTTTCGGTGGCTACTTACCTCTAGACCTAGCTGCTGTCAAAGTTTCATCTACAAATGGGTAAGACTTTTGTCTTAGTATATATAAATTGTTAAAAGAATGGAGCAATAACCAATATCTTGTTCTAGTTGGGTATTGTTGCATTCTAAGGTATCATCTTCTGGTAGCTACTACCTTTTCGGTGGCTACTTCCCTCTAGACCTAGCTGCTGTTGAAGTTCCATTTACAAATGGATAAGACTTTTGTCTTAGTGTATATGAATCGTTAAGGGAATGGAGCAATACCTAATATCTTGTTTTAGTTAGGTATTGCTCCATTGTTTGATTCAATAGTGTTTTGCACACCTCTCAGAGTCAGAGCTTCAGTGAAAGATTTGAGACTGGTTATAACATGGAGTGCATTGCTTTTGGCATGAGCATCGACGACTATAATGCCACTTGGTTAAGAGGTGGGCTGATGTACCTTCTGATTATACTAATGATCCGGATATCTACGAGACATATCGCCACTCAACGAGATTCTAGACATCGGTATATATGTTGTACTGTAAATATATATAATTGATTGTGTCATTTTATGTTTTGTGTCTTACTAATTAATTTTAGAATATTTCATGTTGCTTCTTCTAGTATGCAAAGCATTCTAAAAACTAAAATTATGGTAAAATTATTTTATGTTTTGCATCACTCTGAAACATCAAGAGGCATCATATAGAATGTATCAAAATGATAGAAACATCAAAAAACATTAAAAAACATCAAATTATACTTAAAATTTTTGAAAAATTGAAAAAAATTGATTACCATTAATTCAAACTTAAAAATATTGTAAAAAATTGGTATGTCAATTCGATTTGTACCATATGTTGGTACGGTACTAAATTGGTGTCGTGCCAAACTGGTTGCCGACTAGTACGGGTCTCGGCATTGGTTCGGCGGACCTAGTCTTGACCTTGATATAAGTTAGGAAAAGTAAGAGGATGTGAATTATGATGTTTTGTTGGGATCAAATATGGATCTCCGTCCAAGCTATCCTCAATGGACGCATGGCAATCCTTCTGGCATTTTAGGTTTTCTACTTTCATTAAGTTATTTCCGAAAACTGTCAATAGTTTCATATTTTTTTGAAAGAGTTTTCTAAAAGTGAGGATATGTGGCAACATTTTGTCCTATTGCTAGATTTTGGCTTTTTTATTCTCGAATTGAAGTGTATAATACTGTTCATGAGATTCATGGCAATGGTTTAGTGGCATGACAATTTACTCACATTTATTAACAGAAAACTTCTAGGGCTTAGGCCTTGTCCTTCGCACCCCTAAAGGGGATAAAAAGCTGCATCTTGTATCTATGATACAATAAAATATAACTAATCTACTGCTTGTCTTCATCCTCTTCTTTTGTCATGTTTGTTTCTTTTTATATTTGGTTAGTGAACTATATTAGTCCATTTTAATGGTTCAATGGTTTAGGAAACCATGCCCTCAAGTATGAGGTGCAAACATTTTGACATATTATCTGAACTATTTCAAGTATGATTGGGCACTTAGATGCCCTCAAACATATCCTGTATGCAAGATAGCAAATGCATATATGCTTAATATTTTATGTACTTCTCAATAGGCTAAATAACTGTCCGATGTTATTACAGGTGTGAAGACTTCATTGTTGATAGTGAAAATATTCTCCATATTTGTTTAAATTCTTCGAGCACTCTCATTTTCTTTATCAAAAGCTTTTCCCTCATTTTATTAGAAAGGATAATAACAGAAATGGAGTAGAACAGTAGTGGAGAAAGAATGAAGGATAAAAACTTATCATAACTTTTCTTCATTCTATCTTCCCGGAGTTCATTCTCCAGAAATTCTTTTCCATTTCACTAGTTTTTGTTTACTAGTTGATTCCATCTTTTATTGGATGATCTTGTTGAAATTCATGTAAAGAAAATTCTTATTTGCTATAGATATTTGTGCAAATATTTTACAATTAAGAAGCATTCGCTTCTTGTACATATTTGTATTTACTAACATTCTCCAAAAATGATATTGACAATATTCCCATTGGTACTGAAACCATTAAAAGAATACCCAATATCTTATTGGTCATTGCGTAGAGTATTTGAAATATGAAAAAGTAGTACCTTTCCGTTGCACATGGATCCATTGCCTTTGATGGTTTGGTTGGATGAAGTAGAGAGGTGCATTTGGAGTATTTTGATGCGTTCTTTGTGATTTAAAGGAAACTTTTTATAGAACAACAATAAAGCCTATATTTCCTAGCTTAGTTAGGCAATAAAGAGATAAGGAAAACAAGGAGTGTAGAAGCTATAAGAATATTAGGATGGATACATGGTTTAATTAGGAATTATATATTGAGGAGCTATAGGACTAGTGCAAATTAAGGTCAAAATGATGGAGAATTTATTGAGATGGTATGGGCATGTACCCCAAAGATTCAATGTGTCTTTAGCAAGGAGAGTTACTTTAATTTGTTTGTGCAAGATGCTAGAAAATGAGGGGAAGGCATAAGGTAACATGGATGGAGGTTGTATATTTGGATTGATGGATATGTACCTTTCTGCCTTTTGTATATGAATATTTTACAAGTCATTCTAAATATTAAATTTTTGTTACGTTATGTCTTTAGAAGATTTGATGAAATTCCATAATCAATTTTTGCTTCATAATTTTTTCTATGCCTGTGATTTTCCCACTTGCTTCCTAATGTTAGTCATTATAAAGTCTTGACTCTTCAAAATGATCCCAATTCCCAAGTGTGGCTATCCTAGCTTGATAGCAAAATGTTTCAAACAAGGGTGTTCATAAGATTAATAAAATGATAGTAAACTGAGAGGAAATAATGCGGTACGAGCTTTCACAACCTCAAAGCATTTCTGATGTTCTGAAAGCAAATTCCTTGTGCCATGTCCTGCTTGTTAAAATTAACATGGTCATATGCATTACCTAGTAATACTTTTAATTCTTGAGAACATCAGACAGAAATTTTGGGATCAGATTACATGTACTTTTCCTACTTTTCACTGTATTGCTCCTGGTGCAATTCTTGCTGCCTTGTAATGCTATTTGGAACAAATTTTCCGTGGTTTTGTAAGTTGTGCCATGCTACTGGAAGAGATGCTAACATGTGAAAGTCTTTGAAATCAGATTTATTCAAGGACACCTAATCCCGGACCGGAATTCATAGAGAAATACAAAATGTACTTGGCCAATTTTGGGTATGACCCTAGCAAGATCAAAGATACTCCACAGGACTGTGAGGTGATGTCTTCTAGTCAGCTGTCTCTCATGATGTCAATGTCAGGAATGAAGGAGGCTCTCACAAACCAGTTTCCTGATCTAGAATTAAAGGCACCTGTCAAGCTAAACCCATTTACAAGCATTTTTGACACCTTGAAAAAGCTTCTTGAACTATACTTCAAATAGCTCCAAAAGATTGACCAATATGTTTCTATATGTATATGAGTGGTTATGCTGTAAGTATATTCTTGTAATTGATGATTTGTTGTCGTACCATGTGATCATTAGAATCTTGTAATGTAATTTCTTTTTGATGCTTTTGTTGTTGGGGTGCTTGATTTTCAATGATGATTATTTTAGGTTCCTTCTAGAGTTTCCTAAAGATTTTTGGGTGATAAAAACGGTAATTTTGGACTTCACGTACATGTATATTTCACTTTTTACAAAGATCCAGACGTTGTATCCAATATGGAGATGATTTTCATTGGAAAAATCACAGTTTGGATTATAATACATCAATAAGTCATGTGGTAGCGGCCCTTACTATAATATAGTGTAAGTTTTTCAAATTATATTTATTCTACTTTAAGTTACAAATCTGGCATGTTTATTTACTACAGATATCAAGGTCTAATTTTGATACTTCCATGCATTATTATTATTCTAGATGCAAGATTTTTTATTTTATTTTATTGATACTTGTTCACTTTAATTGTTACTGCATTTAAATGCTATTTTCCACCCAAAAAAATGTAAATGAGTTTAAAAGGATCCAATATCCATTATCAGACCAGACTTTCAAACTCTATTGATGCATTGTCTTGCTGATCTTTCCCTGCATGTGGTCTAAAGGCTTCATATTCTTGTTGCGCTTTTGACCGTCTTAATATCAAATTGTATCTCCAAAAATGTCTTATATCATGAGGTTTCAGTATATTCCTTTCGCTCCAAATTCTTGCCATATTATCTGATGCATTGCCCACACTATTAAGGTCTGCATAAAATAAAACATCTAAGTTTATTTTGCTTCTTTAGTGTTTTAAACTATTAAGGTCTCTCATCAATTTGCAAATCTGATTTGCACAAAGAATTGCATGTTGAAATCGGTCCTACTGTAATTAATAATGAATAGAAATTAAAGATTATATTTATTTTATATTTCTATCTCAAGGTAACAATTGAAAAAATGACTTGTATATTCTAGCTGCAGAAATCATATAATTATAATTATCTATTTAGATTGACTATGCATGTAATTCATGTCTTAGAAGTTGTTCTGGTCTTCTGCTCTTCATCTTAGTGCTTTATATCCATATATGAGTTCCTCGTGAAAGCTTCGACATTTGATGGTGGATTCTGTTGACTCTTGAGGTTGTTCTAATGCACTCAATCTTTCATTGCCAATCTAGTTTTGTACCTGATGTAGTTCATCATTGTCTATGAATTTTATTCAGCTTTGCCCTCTGCTGTATTATGTTGCATACGATTAACTGGTCAACAAAATTAATTTTGCGGACCTATTTCTATTTTTGCACATTGTATAGGATTGTGCCTTTGGTTCGATTACTTGTTATCCTGTGGGAGCATGTTAAGTCACCTCATTTTTTGATGGATGCGATTGTAGTATCAACTATCAAGAAATGTCTCTTGATTCCATTGGTAGGGTGTCGATACACCATCGTATAACCCCACTAGCAGTGTATCGATATATAGTCTGCCTGTGAGTTCAAATCCATTTTGATCCAAAATTTTTTTCTCAAAATATGTTCGGTATTCTAAATCGAAAGATGCAATATTGAAATCAATCAAATATAATATATCGAATTCAAAACATTCAATTAACAATCATAATTCTAGAAAGATGTATATATAACAATAAAATACTATGCTTCAAGTTCATAAATCAAGAATAATTCAATTCAAAAATATTTATAAATGGCTGATAAATCTAGAAAAAAGTTACAATTCTTATCTTAGGAGCACAATCCAACTAACAAATCCAAGTAATCCCAAAAATCCTTCTAAGAGCCTAATAGCCAACAATTATATTTTCCATTTAAAATTTCATCATAACTACAAAAACCTAAGCTCCAACATCCTCAAAGGCAGACCAAGCGCGAGTGCCCGACACCCCAGTCGATGAAAGTCATCGAATCATGCTCGAGCTAGGGCACAGATGGTTCAACATATATTGGGGCGATCAAATCTAATAATGTCTGGCAGAGGTTAGGGTAGGGCTGACACACCGCCCAACAATCCTAGATTAGGTTCCTTCACCAGGGTCAATTCAAAATCACTGTGAAGAGTCCCTACTGGATCCAACTATCCTAGAGAGAGTAGAGAGAGAAAGTTCTATAGAGAGAGAATCTAGAGGGAGAAAGATGGAGAAGAGAGAGAATCTCAGTTCAGGTTCAATCAGAGGTCACGAGTCAACCTCATCAATAGCATAGATCAATCTAGATTGTATCTAGTATGAGTCAAGAGAGAGAAAGTCCAACAAAAGAGAGAAAAGAGAAAGAGAGAAGAGAGAAGATGGAGGAGAGAGAGAAGAGAGAGAGAGGTTCTCTCTTCCTCTTCTCCAAAACATGGGATCCACCCCTCTTCCTTCCTTCTTGATCTGACCCAAGGAAGGCTACGGTGGCCAGAGCTCCGATGATGGCAGGAGGTGGTGAGGCAGGCTCAGCCAACTTCGGCAGCCAGCGGCGACAAACGTACAAGGTCGGTGGCGAGAGAACATGGGCCGAAATAGAACACCCTATTTCGGATCAATTTCTAGAGATTGACTGGCTCAAAACCATGATAAATCACGGCTTAGCACCAAAAGAGGAAGAGAGGAAGACGAGGAACACCTATCTCAATCTCGGTGAGCATCCGACAGCTTCTTCCGGTGACAACACGAGAAAGATGATTGATAGAGAAGCTTGGAATCAGGGTTCGATCTCGGTGAACTCGAAGGAGGACGAAGGGGGCTTTAAATAGATGATCCCAACCTTCTGGCCGGTATCGGGATTGTGATGAACCTTCGATTATCGCGATAAGGAAGGAGTCCTCATCGCGATCGGAAGGGAGGAAGAAGACTCCAGCTGGAGTCTTCCTCCCTGTTGCCTCACATGCGTCGCACGTGAGATTGGCCCAAATGTGGGTCGGCTGGTCAAGTGGACTAGGCCCAATCCACCAGGTCTCATAGTATAGATTAGATCAATTCTAATTTCATAGATACACCAAACTCCAATTAGAATATGATATATAATACAACCCACAAGACTAATGGAAAACTTCCTGATTAAGTCCAGCTTGGAATGTTGATAGTTATCTATAACGAGGCATTACATGACAAGCATACAAGTGAGAGGCTTCGTGTTCTTCCCAAGCCAACCGACAAGGTCTCATTCCCTTCTACTACGCCTCTTTGCAACAGCTTGACAATGCTTCCAAAGCAGGAAAGAAACAATCCATAAAAGAAAAAACAAAAAAGAGAAAAAAATCGCAGAGTCATACTTTCATCATAAACAAGTACGAGACAGCTCTTGTAATCACATGATCTTACAATCCCCTTTTAATGTAACACATGATTCTAGTTGGATGGCTTTGATCCCATGTGACATAAGATGCTAAAACTTTCACATCTGAAATGGATTTATAATGGAAGTCCATTTAATTATTAGTCTCCAACATCTAAATTGAGTAAGATTATAAATGAAAAAAACTGGAACAGGATAATGAGAGCAACAATCTAGAGCGGATCCAAGAAGTATCGAAAGAAGATATGCAAGTATGTCCCTCTATAACATACGCTAGTATTTGGCATGCACAGTACACGTGGCCGAATTGATGAAATGAAGTAGGGAGAAAAAATGGATGGCCTTTGAGTCCAAAAGTATCTCTAGGGAAAGTAAGAAGGAAAAAAACCCATTCTAATATATAACGCTAGCTCTCCCAAACAGTTTTCTGTTGTCAGCTGCTCCACTCGGTTCCCCATCCCACCTCCTTGTTCTATTTTCAACACCAGGTTCATGGAATTGCTGAATTTCTTAGAGCGTATAGCTAACAGTTGTATTTTTAAGGCTTCAGACCTTTCCTTTAGCATTTATTATTTATTCAGATAAAACTCGGTATTTTTTCTTGTCTTTCCTTATTTATTTTAAAAAACACATATCTGACATTTTAAATGCAGTAAAAAATAAGATTTTTTGTGTATTAGTCCATGAAATCTTTGACATTTGAAATTCCTTCATTTGAACAAATGGAGTTGGCCGAGAAGAAGCTGGCGGAGTCCGAGGCCGAGCTGGCCAAGGCCCGCGCGCGGAGGGAGGCCACCGAGGCCGGGAGGCTCGCGGAGGGAGGCCACCGATGCCGGGAGGCTCGCGATCGTCAGCGAGATCGAGGAGGAGAGGGCCGCCCACTCCCTGACGAGGTCCGAGTTGTGCGCTGCTGAGGCGCGACTCGCGGAAGCCCGCTCCGAAGCTGCGGGGTATAAATATGAAGGTGGAGCCCTTCGCCTAAAGGTCAAGCCGCTCGAGGCCCGAGAAAAGAGGGCGCTCGAGCAAGCCCAGAATGCCGTGGAGCTCTTCAAGGAGTCGGAAGAGTTCCGCGACATGCTCGAGGAGGAGACCGTCGACGGGTTTCTCCGGAGCTTCGAAAATTTCAGGTGGCAGATCGGTCGGTTCTGCCCCCAGCTCGATCTTTCGAGGATCCGGCCGAGGTCGGAGCTCGGCGACGATGGCGAGTCCGATGTGCCCTCACCACTCGAAGAGGGGGAGGAGGGCGAAGTCGAGGCCGTCGAGGCAGAGGTTGAGGCTGCCGAGGCGGAGGTTGGGGCCGCCGAAGTGGAGGCCGAAGGAAGAAGCGCCGAGACTGGACAAGTTGTCCGGGCAACTCCCGCCGAGGGGACTCCTGAAGTCGCCGATGGTGCTGTGCCCGCCCCTGCCGAGGAAGGTTCTGAGCCAGTCCCCGTCGAAGTCCCCCAGGTGATCATTGTGGATGATCCTGGTGCCGATGAGGCCGGAGCCCCCTAGGAGTAGTTTTTCCTTTCTTTTGTTGTAAGGGAGGTTGGTTTCTAAATTCGTTGTACAACCGACCTCAATCTTGTACTTTGGCCTTCGGGCCTGTATTAATGAAATAGTTCTTTTCAAACTTGTGTCTTGTTTTCCTTCCTTCTTTTGTGCAATGAATAAGCCTTCACATTAATCTTTCAAGTCGGACTCTTCTTGATGAGTCTTTCTAAGTGCTCGAGTTCGGCTAAGTTCTTAGACTTAGGCTTAGACGCGAAGCACATTTGTTAAGGCACCAAGCCTAACTCTGATTAGGACAATGTTTTAGGTGCTGGGCTCAAGACGTAGAAAAATTCGCTAAGTCCTCAAGCTCGGCCGAATTCGTAAACTTAAGTTCTGTGGACTTAAGCTTCAACCATGCTTGCTAAGTAAATCTCGTCGACGAATTTCTCCAAGTCTTCGGACTCGGCTGAGTGCGCAGACTTTCGTTCAATAAGCCTAGGCTTAAATTGCGTTCAATAAGTGAAGCTTCGAACTCCGTCTCTAGAGAAGTCCTCTAGGTTTCCGAGCTTGGGCTTGAATCTTGCCGAGCTCTTGGGCTTGGCCCACGCGTTGGGCCCGGACCTCAAGTCCTGAAGAAGTTTCGTCTTCCGAACAATTTCGGCCAAGTCTTTTAGCTCGGCTTTCCAGACGTTAGCTCACGAAAGGCTTTGGGGTCGGTCTCTAGAAAAATTACGGACCGAAGTCACATTGCCACCGAGACCTATGCGGTAGTTGGTTTCGGTCTTGACCGAGGTACCAACAAGCGGAGTTGGAGTTTTATAGTGAGTGCCTCGACACTTTTCGAGCTCAGCCAAGGTATTAGGGGACGTGGTCGTTATCACCGATTAACAACGGGGAAGGCGTGCCTGAGGTAATGGAGACCCTGGTTCGTAGCAGATTCGAAGAGTCATCCCGACATTGGTCGGGGAAAGTCTTGAGATCAATCGGCGACTTACTGGCGTTATGAAAAAATAAATATAATGGAGCAAGCGTCGGTTAAAATGTACCTTCCGAACTGTTGGAGTTAGGCACCCCGTGCTGAGGTAGGCAGCTTTGCTCTTTGGCTAGCTTTTGAAAGCGCTCTTTCGCCTGGGGTCCGCTTTAGGGACGCCGGCGTGTTGGAAAATGTTGATGCCAATGGAGATCTGTGTAGACGTTGCTCTAATGTTGTTCACGAACATTTTGGGGGGCCGCAAAGGTACTACCCCGTCTTTTCGAGGTCAAGGGAGCTTGGGCTCACTATCGACTTATCGGAGCATTTCGACCTTAGTCGAGGAGGCGCTACGGGGGGCCGCAAAGGTACTACCCCATTGTCGATGTTGAGCGTCACGGAGGGTTGCGAAGGTACTACCCCATCTTTTTGAGGTCGAGGGAGCTTGGGCTCACTGTCGACTTGTCGAGGCATCTCGACCTTAGTCGAGGGATCGTGCGCAAGGTCGAGGGGTCTGGGAACGCAATGTCGACCTGTGACGTTTTTCGAGGTCAAGGGTTCTGGGCACGCACTATTGACACTCGGGGTATCCCGACCTTAGTCGAGGAGGCGCTACAAGGGGCCGCGAAGGTACTATCCCGTTGTCGATGTCGAGCGCCACGGAGGGCCGCGAAGGTACTACCCCATCTTTCCAATGTCGAGGGAGCTTGGGCTCACTGTCGACTTGTCGGGGCATCTCGACCTTAGTCGAGGGATCGTGCGCAAGGTCAAGGGGTCCGGGAACGCACTGTCGACCTGCGACGCTTTTTGAGGTCGAGGGGTCTGGGCGCGCACTATCGACACTCGGGGTATCCCAACCTTAGTCGAGGAGGCGCTACGGGGGGGCGCGAAGGTACTACCCCGTTGTCGATGTCGAGCGCCACAGAGGGCCGCAAAGGTACTATCCCATCTTTCCGAGGTCGAAGGAGCTTGGGCTCATTGTCGACTTGTCGGGGCATCTCGACCTTAGTCGAGGGATCGTGCGCAAGGTCGAGGGGTTTTGGAACGCACTATCGACCTGCGACGCTTCCTGAGGTCGAGGGATCTGGGCACGCACTATCGACACTCGGAGCATCCCGAATTTTGGCGGGATCTTTGAGGGAGATCGAGATCGAGCTCGACATCGTCATGGCGGGGGCATCCGAGCTTGGTCGGGCATCCGAGCTAAGTCGGGTAGTCTGAGGATCACAAACATTCCAACATCAGGAGAAACATTACATGATTAAGAGGAAACTGTAGATAAATTATTGTAAGGAGAAGACGGGACTCAGATTTCCGATCACCAAGAACCCCTTAGGGCTTCACTGATGGTACATCCAGAGATTTTCGGAGTTCCAGCTTCGTGAGATAAGGGTCCCTTCGAGGGATTCTAGCTTGTATGCTCCGGATCGCTGAACTCGCGCAATCCAGTATGGTCCTTCCCAATTTGGGGCAAGCTTCCCCTGCTCGGTTGGTTGGGAAGCTTCAGTTCTTCTAAGGACGAGATCCCCTACTTTGAAAAGTTTTGCCTTGACTTTGGAGTTGTAGTACCGGGCCATTTTTTGCTGGTACCTCGCCATACGAACTCAGGCGACTTCCCTTGCCTCCTCGACAAGGTCCAAATTGCTTCTGAGCTAGGAAGAGTTGGAGTCGGCGTTGTAGTGTTCTACCCTCGGGGAGGGAAGCCCGATTTCCAGGGGGATGACAGCCTCCGTTTCGTAGGCCAAGTTGAAGGGGGTCTCGCCTGTGGGTAGCCAAAACGTAGTCCGGTAGGCCCAGAGGACGTTGTATAGGTCCTCGACCCACTGTCCCTTAGATCGGTCAAGCCTGGCTTTGAGCTCCTGCAAAATAGTGCGATTTGTTATCTCAGTTTCTCCGTTTGTCTGTGGATGGGCGACCGAGGTGAAGCGGTGGTCGATGCCGAACTCAGAGCAGAATTCTCTGAATCAGACATTATCGAACTGATGGCCGTTGTCAGATATGAGGATGCGGGGGAGTCCAAATCTACAGATTATTGACTTTCAGATAAAATTCCGCATCTTTTGCTCGGTAATGCGGGCCACTGGCTTGGCCTCGACCCACTTGGTGAAATAGTCGATAGAGATGACCAGAAATCTTCTCTGCCCGGTAGCCAGGAGGAATGGCCCCAGAATATCAATTTTCCACTAGGCAAATGACCAAGAGGCATCAATTGAAGTCAGCGGGGCTGAGGGTCGGCGCTGGATGTTGGCATTCTGCTGGCACCGGTCGCATCTCCGGACGAAGTCCATTGCGTCCTTCTGGAGTGTCGGCCAATAGTATCCCTGGCGAAGGATCTTGTGGGCTAGTGCTCGGCCTCCCAAATGATTTCCGCAGATTTCTTCGTGGACCTCTCGTATGGCATAGTCCGCTTCTAACGGGCGGAGACATCTAAGGAGGGGAGAGGTAAAGGACTTGTGGTAGAGTTTGCCTTCGTGCAACACGTATCTGGAGGCGTGGCGCCTGATTCGGCGAGACTCCAGCTCATCGTTGGGCAAGACTTCGTCTTTCAAATAACTGATGAGCTCGTCCATCCAGCTCGGCTCCGTCTCAAGGCAGAGGGCTGGCTCGGGTTCTTCAGTGCTGGGCGTTTGGATGTACTCGAGCACTGTCGCTTTGGGAAGCTCGATCATGCGGGAGGTCGCCAGTTTTGACAGTTGGTCCGCTTTCTGATTCTCCGACCTTGAAATATGTTGGATGTTGAAGGAGCTCAGAGCGGAAGTGAGATCTCGCACTTTCCAGAGATATTTCTGCATCGCGGGCTCTCCGACTTCAAAGTCTTCCAGGATCTAGCTCACGATCAGTTGGGGTCGCTAAAAACCCTTAGGTCCTTCACCTCCACCTTCTTTGTCAATTTGAGCCCGGCGATGAGTGCCTCGTATTCCACCACATTATTAGAGGTGGAAAACTCGAGGAGCAGAGCCTGCTCCGCAACTACTCCATCTGGGCTGGTGAGGATGAGGCCCGCTCCACTACTCTCGAGTTCGAGGAGCCGTCAACATGTAGGGTCCATGACCGCTCCGGGATCTTCCCCACTGGCGCGGATGTGGGCTCGGGCTCGTCCGGCACAGTGCACTTGACGATGAAGTCGGCGAGTGCTTGGCCCTTAATTGCTGGCCTCGGTCGGTACTCGAGGGCATCACTTTGTAGCAATAGGTGCCTCCATCGGTGATGAAAGCTGTCTTCTCCTCATCTTCGGACGCCATCCGGATTTGATTATACCCGGAGAAGGCATCCATGAATGTCAGCAGCTAATGTCCCAAGTTGGAGTCTACGAGCTGGTCGATGCTGGGGAGCAGAAAGCTGTCCTTTGGGCAGGCTTTGTTCAGGTCGGTGTAGTCCACGCACATACGCCATTTTCCGTTGGCCTTCTTGACGAGGACTACATTGGCGAGCCAATCTGGGTAGGATATCTCCCGGATGAAGCCGGCCTTGAGAAGCTTGTCCACTTCCTCGGCCGCTACTTGCTGTCGCTCTGGGGCGGAGCCTCGCTTCTTCTGCCGCATAGGCTTGCATGTTGGTTTCACCTGTAGTCGGTGAACCATGACCTCCGGATCTATTCCTGGCATGTCGGCGGGCATCTAGGTGCAGACGTCCATGTTGGCTCGTAGGAACTCGATCATGCATCCTCTTTCTCAGGCGTCCAGACCGGAGCCGACCTGCACAGTTAGCTCAGGGCAATCTTCCTGTAAAGGAATTTGGGTAAGAAGCTCACCAGGCTCTACCCGCTCCTTTCGTGGGCC